>CM063522.1:45933181-46533181 GCA_032199755.1 Ambrosia artemisiifolia
GAACTTTCCCACTAGGTGGTGCAAATGGGTCATGGCTATTGTTACATCGGCGCGTGCGTCTGTCCTGGTCAACGGTTCACCAACGCACGAGTTCGTTTGTTCTCGTGCCTAAGACAAGGCGATCCTCTGTCGCCCTTTTTGTTCCTAATTGCTATGGAGGCGCTTTTGGGTATTATGAGGAGGGCATCAAATGTCGGTTTGTTTAGGGGATTATCATGTGGGTTGGGTGAGCTCCGTTTGTCACACTTGTCATACGTGGATGACGTTGAGAATGGTCTATTTCCAACGCAATGAAACTCAAGAGGATACTAAGATGCTTCTACCTTGTCTCGGGCCTTAAGATTAATTGCGAAAGAGTTGTGTCTTTGGAATTGGGGTCAACACTATGGACATACAATTGATGGCCGACATCCTTAGATGTAGGGCTGGTTCATTCCCGTTTATTCACCTTGGTTTGCAAGTTGGTGCCAACATGAACCTTTGCAAGCATTGGAAACCGGTGGTTGATGCCTTTTGGAATAAACTTTCCTTATGGAAGGCTAAAACCCTATCATTTGGTGGTCGGGTAACCCTCTTCAAGTCGGTCCTTAACGCCTTACCATCCTATTATTTCTCCTTGTTCAAAGCTCCTAGGAAGATAATTGATGATCTAGATAAATTGCGACGTGTATTCTTTTGTGGTGGCTCGGAGGAGAAAGAGAACATGAATTGGGTTGCGTGGCAAAGGGTTTGCGCCCCGGTTGATTGTGGAGGTTTAGGTTTTGGTTCTCTCCTTGATTCGAATTTATCTATGCTAGCAAAGCGGTGGTGGAGGTTTAAAACCGATACCACCGCCCTTTGGAGGAACGTCATTTGGTCTATACATAGCTCATCCAGGGATTGGAATCCAATCCCGGCCAAGCTATCTATTTCCGGGTCTTGGAAACAAATACATTCGGCTATGCAGGTTGTAAAAGGGTTCGAGGTGGACGTGGGTTGGGCCATTAAAGGGATTGTGGATAATGGGTTGGGTACCTCCTTTTGGACGGACAGTTGGGCGCTAGACATTCCATTGGCAGCAGCATTTCCGGCTCTGTTTGCGTTGGAACGTGACAAGTCGGCTATAGTCAAAGACCGAGTACTACAGACGGGTTTTGGGTGGGGTTGGGATTGGAAAAGGGCGGCATTTACGACTGAGGAGCAGGCCGAGCTGTAGCAGTTGCAACGCTTGGTTTTTGTTCCGGTTCTCACAGGAGCTGCTGACAGGTGGGTTTGGGGCATTGGGGATGGGTGCGACTACTCCGTATCAAGTCTCAAGAAGTTTCTGCAATCTGTTAGGTTTGAACAACCTCCATTCGTCAAGGCATGGAACTCGTGGATCCCAAAGAAGGTGGCTTATGTGGCTTGGCGCGCTGAATTAAATCGTCTTCCGACGCGTTCTGCTCTTAGACAAAGAAATATCCAGGTAGCATCGGACCTTTGCCCAATCTGTGGTGATAGTCTGGAAACAGCGGAGCATCTCTTTTTAGCGTGTGACTTCTCTCTGATCTTGTGGCAGCTTGTTCATCAGTGGTGCAATATTAGGCAGACCTTCATGTTTCACATCAAAGATGTACTTCAACTTCATGAGTATGTGGGCGGTTCGAGGAAAAGAAAGAAGGCTCTCAATGTGATTTGCTTGACGACAATTTGGTGCATTTGGAAGTATAGGAATGAAGCGGTTTTCAATAAAAAAACAGGAGCGAATTCACAAGGCTCTGGGCGATATCAAGGCTTTAAGTTTGTTTTGGATCAAAGCTAGGGCGAGACAATCTTCTCTAGATTGGAGCATTTGGTGTAACTTCAACCTTACTAGAATAGGGTGGTGATTACTCTTGTTTGTTGCGATTTATTGTACATATGGTGACAACTATGTAGGGTGTATGCTAGTTTCCCGCTAGCGTGGTGAAATAAAACTTTTGTTGATCGTTCAAAAAAAAAAGTTAATCGAAATTTCTTGCTTCATCATACTTTAAACTATCTTTCTTAATATATATAGTTATTTTTTGAATATGTTAACATGTAATAGTAGATAAACTTCACAAGTGTTCTAATTTTTAAGTTTGACAAAACTGAAGTATAGTCTCAAAACTTGATACCTTAAATAATAATAAAAGGAATTTCAAAATATTTTTGTAAAAAAATATATTTTTGTAAAAAATTACAATAAAACATTAAAAAAATATATATAGTCAGTTTTTCAATCACAACTTTTTTTGTTGGGGTTTTCTCTATCTGTTGCTATACCGGACGATAAGCGCCCATACTATAACGAACCGAATTAATAATAACAAAATTCTTTCGTTAAACAAACCCATCGTAATGCCTGGGCACCACCACCTAGTTAACATCAATCACATAGGCATATCTTTTCATGGGCCAAAACTTTTATCGTAGTGTAATATTTTAAAAAAAATCTAAAAAGATTATATGTATTGCGTCCGCCGCACAACTTTTACAAAATAATCAGTTCAAGTTCCGAAAGCGTTAAGAGTATATGAATTGTATATAGAAATTGTATTAACATTTTATAAATAGTCTAATATATATTTTATTAATCTCATAAATTTCAAAAATTCTCATCGTTCACACCTAACGAAGACACATCCCTCAAGAACTCGTTTCCAAAACCCAAAAAATAAAAATATAAAAAACAAAACCCAATCAAACAAATTAACTATAAAGGGCAAATCCGTCATTTTAAAAAATATAACGTTTATCATCCTCCTCTACCCCACACATATATTCAAATCCCAAATTCTATACATACACAAATCTGTATCTATAACACTACAAAGTAATCAACTATATATATGCATTAGTTTGTTGTCAGTTACACAATCCCTCAATTTCTGTACAAAATAAAATTTACAATGGAGGTTGAAATGGAGGATGATAATAATAATAGTACGGCCCTAGAGTTTACGTTTACGGCCGTTGAAATCGATATCGATTACGAGTATGATGCTCCTCGGTTCTTCGATTTTGCACGGGAGGAGACGGTTCATGAAGCTCGTGAAGCAGAGATGTGGTTTGCTTCTGCTGCAAGTTATCCTCCTTCACGTAAGTCGTTGAAATGTGTATGTATTGTTGGTTATTATAGGTTTTTGAATGAATTTTATGCTCGTAGAGATTAACATTTTCTGTGTTTTATGGAGATTGTGATTAATATTTGATGCATTTTGAATGATTTTTATGTTCGTAGAGATTAATATTTGCTGTGTGTTATGGAGATTGTGATTAATATTTGATGTATTTTATCGAAATTACTGGTTGCTTTTGATGTAATATATGGAAAATTAGACTCATGTAAGTTGTGTGTATAGGTTAAATAGGGCTAGCGGCGTAGCTTGTTGACCGTTTGAGTTTTATTTCGATGTATTAGTTTGCGATATTAATATTGTTTCATAAAAAGATAGAAAATAGGGCAAAAGTGACAAACATAGAGTTTTAGGTTAATGTTTAATGCATTATTGACATAACTATTGGTTGCTTTTGATCTAATTTATGGAAAATTAGACTAAGTTAAGTTAGGTTAAATTTGGTAAGTGATTTAGGTCAATTTTGAATTTGAATTTTAGGTTTGACTTTAAAAGTCCAATCGTGATTCATATGCAGTGAACTGGTTTGATACTTTGTTCTAAACATCACACGGATACACATTGGCGGAAAATAGGCTAATTTTTGTTGAATATTCTGTACAATGTTGGATGTTGAGTTGAATCATAGAGTTTTAGGTTATTATTTGATACATTTTTGACAAAACTATTGGTTGCTTTTGATCTAGTTTATGGAAAATGAGACTTACTTAAGTTAGGTTAGGTTAAATTTGGTAAACGATTTAGGTCAATTTGAATTTGAAATTTTAGGTTTGACTTTAAAAGTCTAATTGTGTGCAGTGAACTGGTTTTGGTAATAGATACTCTGTTGTAACATCACATGGATACACCTTGGGGAAAAGACGCTAAGACGCCAATAATCGAAATTTGTTTGTAGTATTTGCTTGTCAAGTCTAGGGTAAACACTGGCTCCAGCACTGGCTCATGCAGATCAAGGTTAATATATAGTGTTTTGTACTTGTGGTCCATATTATTCTTGTGGAATATAAATACTAGATTCCATATATTGAGTGGTCCTTTTCATTCTCATTTCTCTCCCATCATTATTGGGTCAGGACTCAGGAGTCCATTTAAGTGTAGAGTTACTGACCGTTTACAATTTCGATGTCTCTTTGATCGAGGTTATTTCATGGTTGTATTCAGGCTGATTGTAATATGATTAGGTTGTCATTTCTGTTTGATTATGATTTCAGCATTTGCGCTTCGGTTACTGTCAAGAGAACAAAGTGAAAATGCCAGCTGTTCTACATCATTGAAAGGTCCTGATATTGCACCTGAAGATTCCTCAATTGGCTCAATGGCTTTGAGCAACACAGGTATTAAATAGAGTACTAAATAGTAAATACTTCTGTATGACACAATACAAATATTAAGAGCATTGGATTATAAATTACTGTACCTATATGACCATATATATACAAGTTTTGTCACTTTTGTAGTGTTTTGGTATAAAATATAAGATGGGTAATTTACTATATTGCCATCAGTTAATTCTCTTGCAGATGGTGCTGTGGCAAATGAAGGAGTTCCTTTGGACTTAAATTACTTTCTACAAGCATTCCAAAACCAACAGTCTACTAGTGCTGTACTTAACGATAGCATAAAAAATGCTAACTATAAATCTAAAACAAAATCAAGTTGGAAACCATCTTTTCCAAGGACCTCAACTTTGATGAAACCTACAGCAAGTCAATTGGCTAAACAAAACCAGGAGCGTTTAATGGATAATTTCAAGTAATTACTGCTGATCTGCTGTATTATGTTAGTTGTTACTTAATTCATCTTCTATTGTCATTATTTTGAAAGGCCTTTTTATCATTTTGTTGTTAGGTTTCAAAAGTCGGGGAACAATACTTCGGTTGTTGAAAGTCAAGCTGCTAAAAGACAAAAGCTCGACAGAGGCCACTTGTGCAAGGTTTGTGATTTGTGCATACTAATCTAAACAGTTCCACAATTTTTTTAGTAGGTTCCAATTTGATTCAGATATCTGTATGTTTACATGCTATGAACATTTGAAGTATTTTACTTAACAGGTCACAGACACAAATCAACAAGCTAATTTTGTCCATAAGGCACCAAAAAGGGTAAGTTGCGTAATCAACACATTTAGCAGTTCCTTTACATGTATTTGCTATTTTTCTGAATTTCTTTTTCATTGTTTACAGGAAGGCAATGTAGACGGTGATGTAGGTCGTGGTAAGTTACGAATCACTGTTCCTAGACCTCCTGACCTTGCAACAGCTCGAAGGGCACAAAGAATAAGGTTTAGTTCAATCCACATATTGCAACTCCATTCCTATGATTTTGTACATTAAACATGTCATTGTATTTAGCAATCTTGGTGCAATTAAATGCTTTGGTATCAGGCGAAAAGATAGTAGTGGAAACGAGCATGTATCAACACGGGCCCCTGGTTTTCGAGCTCGTCCACTCAACAGAAAAGTTTGTACTACATAACAACCTTTATTTTATATGTACTCTTCAGGTTTTATATTTTATATATATGTTTTTATGTATATATTATTGTTGGTCACCTGCAGATTTTTGAGGCACCTTCCTTCTTACCCCAAAAAAGCACTCCACAGTTACCTGAATTTCAAGTAAGTCTTTGCTTCATCGTTCTTTCATTGTAATAATCATATCTAAATCCTAAGTATTTACATAATGAATCATTTTGATATTTCTTACCAGGAATTTCAATTGAAAACATCCGAGAGGGCTGTACAAAACACTGCTGCAGGACCGTCAACTTCAGCATGTTGCAATATCAATTCAAAGGTTAGAACTTAGAAATCGTGTTAATAAACATAATATTAGGGGGTTCATAAATTGTTGAAGGTGATCAACCGCCTAAATTGAAGCAAGTCAGCCGGTTTGACGGGTTTATGTTAACACGGTTCTGTGTTCATGCTTTGACAGCACTGGTTTGGAAATGGAACCCGCTGTTTAACCTTTTCTAAATAAATATTTAATTTTCAAAATATGCGGCAGCGGTTTTGTAAATGTAGTATATTCATGAACCATTTTTATCATTTTAAAATTTTTAATACAAACAATATATTTTGAAAAAAAAAAATAATAATAAAAATTCAGTTCAGACTGCCAAAACAAGCTGGAATGTTTGTCGTCTCTGAAACCACAACCGTCCAAATCAGACTGTGAGCACTCATACATATTACATACCAAATTCTGAAATTTTGACATCAAAATTAAGAGAACATAATCTAAAAATTGTGCATTTATACAGGCACCACAGAAGCCTAGTTTTGTCTTTGGCATACAAAGTAGCAGTAGAGAATCAAAAGGGTATTTTGTAATTTTTTAAACTTTTTGTTTGATATCTTTCTAAATACTGCATATACAATATGATATAATCTGTTTTCTTTCTACAGGCCACATGATACAGGTGCTCCTAAACAAGAGGATTGTGAAACAATTCACAGATTTAAAGCTCTACCCCTTAACACGAAGGTACGGATTTAGCAGTCAAGAATACAAATAATTATGAAATAAAGTTGCATGCATGCATGCTTATTTGAATGCAACAGATATTATCAAGTAAAGGAGATTTAGGAGTTTTCAGAAGTAGCAAGAGGGAGACTACAGTAGCTATGGTAATTCCCTATGATTACTTACATTTTTTCTGAAGTTTTTATAAAATGCCTAATTTTTTTATACATTATTAAATTTTCATTTTCTAATCTTTTTCCACAGGCGTTTAATTTTCAAACCGAAAAACGAGCTCATCACACCCCACCAGTTGATCTCTTTAACAAGGTATATATTTTCTATTTTTTTCTTAACCGCCTTGCTACCTTGAAAAAATTGAAAAATAAACATTTTAGTTTAATGATATTGTTTGAAGCTCTCATTGGCGTCAAAATCTGGTTCTCAATCAAACAAGCATAGGTTGTCTAGGGCACCCTCTATTTTTTCCAAGGTTAGTGATTTGCCTTAATTAACCTTTCATATTTTCATTAATGCTTGCCTTTTTTAAGCTTTACTGAGTTGATTATTATATTGGCACAAGGGTTCAAAAGAAAATAGAGTACAAAATTTGGATCAAAACAGATTCATTTCGACAGTGGAAAAGTGATTATTGAAGGCATTCCATCATCAATAATTAGCAGGTAAACACAATGAACACACGAGTAATATATATGTGTGTGTAGAGGATGATAGTGAATATAGTGTTGTCACACACCTAAACTTGGATACGAAACCTCTTAAAACTATGTTCTTTTCATTCATTTACATCAAATTAAATCATTTTACTCTCCGCATCAAAATGTATTTTGTGTACAATCTCTCTTATCTCGCCTCTTGCTTGTGTATATCCTAAGTCCATGTTAAATTGGAATCAAAGAACTTTGATGTAGAGAGTAAAACTAAGAAAAGTAGTTTCCATGTATCTAACTAAAATGTTGTATTTTTTATATAATAAACTAAAACACTGTAGTTTTGATGTAGAGCATAGAACGGGTTGAAGGGTTGGCGAATATTAATCAAGCTATAAACGTGTTAACTGGGTTGGTGAGATGTAAAAATGGATTAAAAAGGGGGTAGCGGCGCAACTTGTGGCCCGTTTACCTACGTATCACTTGTAATTGGTTGTTTTGGTTTAATATATAAGTAATCGATATTTCAGTAAAAAAAAAAAAAAAAAAAAAATTAAACGGGTATGTGGGTCGACCTGTTTTAACCTGAACATAAACCATTTATGATTTATCTATATAGATATGACAAATTGACAACCAAAAACTTGATTATCATTGTGTGTGTGTGTGTGTAGGATTGGTAATAGAATTATATACACATGTTTTCTATTAGAAACTAGTTTTGTATTGAACGTTCCTCTAATTTTTTTATTCTTACTATTGAATTGAAACAGAAATTTGGGAATTGGTTAATATGATCAGAACTTCGATGCCATTAATGGAAATTAATGGCATGAAACGGAATACAATGGCATCTATTTTCGGCACATGTGGATATACCAAATCTTGTTTTCTACATCATACGACCCTAAACTTGTTAATAAAATGGCACATGAGCCAAAGTTGTACAGCTCTCCGATGGTTTGTTTCTACTTTCTTAACCATATGCATATGTTACTAGTTTATAAATGAGACAACTCTTGAGTCTAATAAAAGTTATCAAGACATATGAGGCCTACAAAACAAATGACCAAGTCAAAAAAGGTGGTCTGCCTATATGGCACCCAGATAAGCTTCTTACATGAAAGGGGTGAATAAATAAGGTGTATTTTTTTGGTGTTAAATAAATATGTCTTAAAATGAGGAATGGTGAGCTTCATTGATTTCAATACTTTAAAATGGGGGAAATTTGATTTAAATACTCCAAATATTGCTTGTTGGCCGATATCACTCCCAACAATCACTTTGATTACCAATACTCCAAACTTTACACTTTGTTTGTTATGTTACCCCTAAACTAACCAAACACTAACTCCGTTAGTTTTTTGATGATGTGGCTTTTTTTGCCTACGTGGCATGCTTGTAGTGTGTTGGCCTTTATTGAAATCAACAAACTTCAAAAGAGTTGTTGAAGGCAAATGGTATAGTGAGATTTATAAATCCTTCAATTATATCAATGAATCTCGTGTCGTGTGTAAGCTTGCCTTGTGAAATATGAAGAGTCAAAACACTGGCAAAATGAATCTCTATACGCCCCTGGTTGTATGCATACACTAGTGGACTACCATAAGCAGTAAGACAAGCCCCTGTCATATGCCAAAATATTTGTCATATGCCGCTCATGCGTCCAAAATGGGTTTCTTGGTGGCAAAAAGCGCAAGGTAGGAAAGCGCTTCAAGTGATACATTATGGTGAATAATTAATGTGTATTTCTTGTTGTTAAAAGGAATACATCTTTAAATTTGAGGAATGGCTGTGAGCTTCATTGAAAAAAAAAATTTGTTGGTTGTTGCACACTTGCACTCTAAGTCCCACAACGGCACAATATGAAGACTTTGGTGGCAATATATAGGCTTAATGTTTCTCACACAACCCTATTCTGTTATTGCACAGCCCAATTCCTGAAATCTATCTGGATCCTTGCCCATCCTTGCACAGCCCAGTTTAATGTTAAAAAACAAAAATTGTGACCCTAAAGATTTGGGGACCCAAAGCCCTAACCTCATTTGGCTTGGGCTTGACACGGCCGTGAAGTCACTGGTGATATACAATCTTACAATGAGATCATGTACATCTCCTTATTTTGTTCTTTTAAATACGAAGAGATCCAAGTTCAAGGAATTATCATGGATTGAATGGCGTAAATCGCCTTTGTATATGGTTTAGTTTTTTCCGGCGGTTCTCGCTTTGAGGACTAACCCGAGGTGGTTGAATGAAAGTGAATTTTCAAAAAAAAAAAAAAAAAAAATCAAAAAATAAATAAAATAATAATAATAAAAATAAATATGAATAGATAGAAACATTGGCAAAAAAATGAGGTTTAATATTACGGATTTGTTTACTGAGTGGCGTTATTTTGCATAACTCTTGACAATTTATATGTATTTGTTGGTGATTTAATATCATTTGAGGGTTAGGATAATATGAAAACTGTACCGAGTTGTGAGAAGAAGAGAACCCTTATGAACCATAGATCTTGGTGATCCAATGGTTGAGATCAAAGATGAGACTTTTTTGTCTTTTACATGATTAATAAGTATTTTTTTATGTAAATTAGTACTTTAAGGATATTTAGGTAAAACCCATGGAAGAGAAAAAATAATATAATATAAATTTATTATTTTATTTTATTTTTTAAAATTAACTTAATTATGTGATACACAAAACTTTTTAAAAATATTCATTTTTTTAACTTTATTTGATTTTATGTTTTATTTCATTATTAAAAAAATTCGTTTTTTAAACTTTATTTTATTTTTTAAAATTAACTTAATTATGTCATACAAGCCCCACTTACGGCTGTGCGCATATAATGTATATATGTGTGGCCCTCGGGGGCAAAAGTAAAGTTGTACTAATTTTAACATTATTTTACTATTGTGAAAATAACGTTAAAAACGACGGACGGTTAATCATGCATCATGTGGTGGCGTTGATAGCCAAAAGACAAGGGGCACATGCACCAATCGAGCTTGTCCTAATTGCTAAGGTTTATGTGCTTTATGTCCACGGCTTGATACAAAACCACTATCGAGCCGGCGGTCTCGCTGGAAGCAGCCTCTCTATTCCCATGGGGTAGAGGTAAGGCTGTCTACATCTTACCTTCCTCAGACCCTACCTTAGCTTTGCTATTGATGGGATTAACTGAGTATGATGATGAACTTAATTATGTCATACACAAAACTTTTTAAAAAAAAATCATTTTTTTGAAACTTTATTTCATTTAATTTTTTATTTCATTATTAAAAAAATTCTTTTTTTTTCAACTTTATTTTATTTTTTTGAATTAACTTACTTTTTTTTAAACTTTCATAATTTTTATATGATTTACACTGGTGTGGTTATTTACACCACTGTAAATCTGGCATACACAAGTTTTTACAAAAATTACGCTGGAGGTAAAAAAACCAAACAAACATATGATGATGAGGATGATTTACACTGGTGTAATTATTTACACCACTGTAAATTTGCCATACACAAAACTTTTACAAAAATACACTAGTGTAAAAAACCAAACTACAAAGATGATGGTGTATTTTCTTACATTAAAAACATCTATACATATATATATTTACACTGGTGTAAGTGGTGTTTTACACCAGTGTTTTTCTTACATCAAACATGTGCACATTCATATTTTACACTTGTGTTTAACATCATCATCTTCATAGCATCATCTCCTGACAAAACCCAAAATTTCAACATAAAAACCCTATCTTTTCAACAACAACAACAACAACAACAACAACAACAACAGCAACAGCAACAGCAGCAGCAGCAGCAGCAGCAGCAGCAGCAGCAACAACAACAACAACAACAACAACAACAACAACAACAATAATAATAATACTACCTGTGAAGGTCGGAAACCACCCTCAGCCACCACCACCCCTCCAAACCACCTCCGAAACCACCCTCAGCCACCACCACCCCTAAAACCCACAACCACCACCTCCTCGAAACCACCATTAGCCACCACCACCTTCCAACCCACAGCCACCACCTCCCGAAAATCACCCTCAGCCACCACCACCCCTCAAACCCACAGCCACCACCACCCCTCAAACCCCACAACCACCACCGAACCACTCCGTCATCTTCTTCATCATCACCATCGAACCCCCATCTTCAAAACCTCTCTGTTAAAAAAACCCTCTCTGTCATCTTCTTCAGAAAACCACCTCCAGATCTGTCAGTTTTTAACCACCTGCAACCACCGTCTTCTTCATTCACCTGCAACCACCGTCCCCTGCAACCATCGCCTCCACGACCCCACCGTCCTCCCGCCTTCCCCTTGCCACCATCACCAACTAAACCCCCATCAAAACCACCTGCAAAATCCAAAACCATCGAACCACCTCCAGATCTGCCTGTTCTTGTGTTTTTTTAGAGAGAGAGAGAAAGAGAGAGAGACGAGTATGTGTGTGTGTGAGAGAGAGAGAGAGAATGAGTGATGAGAGATAATGTGATTTAAAAAAAACGAATTTAAAAGGCAGGTAGGGGTGGGCTGTGGTGGGTGGGGTGGAGTAGGGGAGGGGATAAATTCCTATGTTACCCTTTATTATTATAATGATAATAAGCATACGTATCAGCTCGTTATTGGTCCAAAGGGGTTCTCTAGTTCTCACAACTCAGGTGAGTTCTCATATTATCCCATTCCTATCATTTGAATAGTTCACACATTTTTATACCCCATATATTGTTGCTATATTGTGTGTGACAAATATATGATCAGTGGAGATGAAATTACGTTGTAATTAGCACCTGTAAACACTTGGTCTGTTGTTGTCTTGGGTGTATGGGTGTAAGCGTACATCGGCAATGTAACATCCAAAGTCTTGGGTTTGAATCGTAAAGTGTTGCTATTGTATTTTGTATGTTTTTAGACAATAAAGTATAGTTCAGGGGTTAGGATGATCAATAAGTGATAGTAGGATTATTTTGTTTAGTAATAATGTCATAGGTTGATGACTGTTAGTGATAGTAGGATTATTTTGTTTAGTAATAATGTCATAGGTTGATGACTGTTAGTTAACATAGTTAATTAGTCGTTTTAGGTCGTTATATATAACTTATTGATCGTTAATGAGGACTAGCTAATTGTTTGGTGAATTCTCTGTCTTCTTTTTCTTCTCTATTTCGATTAGTTATCATAAAGTTTGTATTCATGGTGATGTCAAACTAAAAGGGTGCTTATGGAATTCTCTCTTAAACTCGAGGAATTGGTTGTAGAGAATCAAAACCTAACTGGTTGTGTTAATGGGTGCGCGTTGCGTGATGGCCGATAGTTTTTCACGACCTATATCGAAACTTGAGACTGGATCAAACTTCAACCATTTAAATCAAATTTTTATATTGAAACTTGAGAATGACATGCAACACAAACATCTTCATTCAAAATGGCTTACACATATCCTTTAAATCAAAATGCTAATACAATACAAATTTAACCATGGAAATGAAACTTTTATATCAAAACTTGAGAATGGCATGCAACACAAACATCATTAATCAAAACCGCTTACGTATAAACCCTAAATCAAATTTTCAATACACGCAACCTCAAGTTTAAAGTGAATACTAACACAATACCAATTCCCCACCATGTGATATAAGAACGCCTATGAACTATCGTAGCCAGTGCTACTGCCAAATTATAGAAACTACAGTCGTTAATGTAACACGAGTGAAACCCGGTCACATGATTTGCCTACTTGCCTTCTTGTTAGGTTTAATATTCTGTATCCGGAGTAGTTAGATAGCAAGGTGGTTTACATGTGCTTCACCCGGATTATTGTCCTTTAAGCACGAATGTCATATATGCTCAACTTGGATTGTTGTTATTGTTAGATGTGCGTTCTTTAACTATTAACACTTGATAAAGCAAATCCAGTCAAAGAACGCAACCGTCACATATACTCCACTTGGATTAGAGTCGTTAATCTATAAACACGTAAAACAAAAGAACACTTGCAAGAGTTAGATTAAAACATAAAAAAGCAAGGAAGAGTAAATAGTGAAATAATAGTAAAACACACTAACCTTAAGCAGCGATCTTGAACAACGACAACTTGGTTTATTCTCGTTGCAGCGTTTGAAGCTCATTATTGCTTTTCCGCCCTTGCACAACGACAACCTGATTTATTGTCGTTGCAACATTCGTTTTTTCTTCGATGGCTCCAAAAGAGGCTCAGAAAAACATCATCATTGCCCAGTAAGACACGAAATAATATTAACAGGCTAAGACCAATAGCTTCCTTTTTTTCAGGGAAAACGTAATAGTAACAAACTTTTTTTGGCGATCTATGGAAACATACAAATTACCTCATTGCCACTTAGGTTATAGCCTAATGGTAGAGAGGAAATCCTCTCTTGGGTGAGGTTGGGAGTTCAACTCTAAGGGTGTGCAAAAAAATGTGTAAAAAGGTGTAAAGAAAGGGGTGTAAGAAATTAGCCGTTAAAAAAAAGCGTATTATTGTCCGTCTAGGACAAAAAATGTATTAAAGAAAGGCATGTTTTTAGTTTATAGAGAACAATAGGCTCAGAAAACCTTCTTCATTCCCCTAGAAAGAAGGGAAAGAAACTAATCAAGCAAAAATAATTCTTTTAACACCAGCTAACCGATTCTGAAAGAAATAAAGCAAAAAAAAAAAACACGAAAAATTAGCCAAACACAATAACAAAGAGTAAACTGCCATTTTGGCCCCTGAGGTTTGCCTCAAAATACTTGTTTAGACAGAAAAAGTTATTTTTATCACTGGTAACTCGGAACTTTCATTTTGGACAGTTTTTTTTATCTCAGTTAGAAAAGTCAGTTAACTTCAGGGGCAATTAGGTCATTTCAGGTCAAAACATAAACAATTATCCTGTCTCCATCTTTTATCCCCTGCTTGCTCCCTCTCTCTCTCTCTCTCTTTCTCTCTCTCTCTATGTGTGTGTGCTTGTGTGTAAGAAGAAGGTCAACTATTCTTCCTTGTTCTCCCTCTTTCTGTAACTCCACTAGATATCCATGGCTGAAACACCAAAAATTCTAAAACAAACCCCAACAAAAAACCCCAAAACATCACACAAATCATCTCCTAAAACTCGAATCCCTTAAACCCCATAAACCCTAACCTCACATCGCCATTATCTATCTCCGATTAGGGTTTTGGGTACACCATCACCATCAGTCGATCAATATTCGAACCACAACAAGCTTCAAGCTTTTTATTTATAAAAAAATGGCGGTTGATGGAAAGTCGTTCGAAGTTAATCCGGAGACGGAGAAGTTTCTGTGCGAGCGATTACTGGATCAAAGCAAACCAATTTCTGAACAGTTCAGAGTTCTCTTCTCTCTCCGCAACCTTCGTGGCCCTGCCCCTCACAATGCTCTCATCCACGGTTTGTTTAAAACTAACTATGCAGAGTATATATAGGATACTGAATCATGTGGCTCTGATACCTCGGATACTGGTGTAATTGAGAAAGAGAGAGATAGAGGTTGAGAGGTTGAATTCGAGTTGAAGAAAGCATAAATCTGTGTAATTGAGAGGTTGAATTCGAGTCCATGTACGACGACGGTAAATCTTTTTGAGAGGTTGTATTCGAGTTGAAGAAAGCATGAAATCTGTGTAATTGAGAGGTTAAAACCCTAATATTAATAATAATAATAATAATCATCATTAAATCTGTGTAATTGAGAGGTTGAATTCGAGTTGAAGAAAGCATAAGAGGGAGAGTGTGTGTGTTTGTGTGTGTGTGAGTATGCAGGGGATAAGATGAAGGGAGTGTGGGTGTTTGAATGTTCGTGAAGAAGAAGGGGTTAAATATGTGTTTTTAACGTTTAGACATAAAATGACCTAATTGCTCCTGAAGTTAACTGACTTTTTTAACTGCGATTCAACGTTGTTGCGTCTAAATTTTTTGTATGATTTAACTGTCTTGACATAACACATGGTTCGTGAACATTAGTTTATATACAATTAAATTTTAATAAGAAGTGAGTGGCCCGCACCATACCACCCAATTTAGTCCACCTCCTAATGCCATTAATTAAACATTTAAACTCTTCCATGTTACTCAAAATAAATGCTCTTCAAAACAAGATTACATATATACCCCTAATGGAATAACAATTAGTCTTGTAAACGAACACGAACACAGGCATGTTCGTGTTTGTTCATTTAACTTTAACCGAACACGAACACGAACACATAATCAAACACATTTTTGTGTTCGTGTTCGTTCATTAAGAAATTTGTCGTGTTCGTGTTCGTTTATGTTCGTTCATTTAAACCTAAACGAACAGTTCATGAACATAAACGAACACAAATGATCAATATAAATGAACACAAATGAACATAAATGAACACAAACATAACAAGTTAATAATGATTCATGAACATAAATGAACGTTAGGGTTAGGGTGGAGAGCGGTTGTGAAGTGTGGGGCTGTGAAGTGTGGAGAGCGGCTAATAAGTGATATGTTTAGAATGTTAGGACTAGGGTTAAGTTTATAAACATATGAATTAAGGTTACTTAACAAAAGGAAATAAATAATAAAAATAAAGCTAAGTTTAATTAAACGAACAAAATAAACGAACAGAACTGAACGAACATAAACGAACGTTCATGAACATAAATGAACGAACACAACGTGTTTTCATGTTCGTTCGTTTAATTAAACGAACAAAAAATTATGTTCGTGTTCGTTCATTTATTTAAATAAACGAACATAAACGAACTTCCCGCCGAACAGTTCACGAACAGTTCATGAACGTTCGGTTCGTTTACAGGCCTAATAACAATTAACAATCTCTCTAAGTTCATCAACACTATTCGATTTCTTTGTTAGATCGATAATATTTCAAGCCTCTCATTTGAGCATTTTTTTAACATGTGGTATGTGAGTCCCACTAAGGCTTGAAAGGACTTGAAATTAAAAAGGGGTGTAATGTTTTCAAGCCCTTTCAAGCTCCTAGTGAGACCCACATGATATTTATTATTTTTTTTTAAAATTTAATAAAACTAATAATATTTCATTTAAATAAAATAAAAAAATTACAATAACCCACGAAAATACTTAAAAAACTACGAAAATACTTAAAAAAATACGAACATACTAAAAAAACGTACAATCTAAAGATTATATTTAGCACGAATTTGTTGCGTATGAAGGTTAAATAATATTAAGGCGTCTCCTGTTAGTCCCTAGGGCGACCTCGACAAAAACTCGATGTCCTCCATTTGACGCGCCTCTAGGATCTCGACAAACTTCTTATTTTTGGCGGTTCTCTATTGCATAGTCTCCTACCGCCTAGCTCCAAGGTCTCGTATATCTTGAAGACGTCAATTCATCTCTTCAAAGTCGTCTTTCAACTCGACAACCATCGAAGACGACTCCGCACGTCCACCCTTTCGCACGCTTCTTCTACCGGGCGGTCGAGGCAACTTATCTTCTTCTACTTCAAACTCCTCATTTAAATCCACATTCCGAGGATCCGAAGTGGGCGTATCTGGATCAATCGAAGAAGAGGTTTTCGACCGAATGGCAATATTTTCTATGTTTTTTTTGTGAGGATTGAAGCAGTAATTGATAATGCATAAGTGATAAGTGATTCTATTTCATTTTTATCATGTAAAAAGATGCAAGTATTTTTTAGGCCTGGAATGCACGCTGGTCTTCAGATGTAACGCCAACTGAAGAATCTGTCAAGTTTTCAGCTTTTGGTTTGCGGACTTGCTACTGGATCATGTGCCAAGGCTGTTTGTCATCCCCTTGATGTAGTGAAGAAGCGATTTCAGGTAAAACTTTACAGTTTTGATAGTAACATTAACATCTCTAGAAAGCAAACTCAAATTTTAAAAATTGGACAGTTTTAAATACTGGGTTTGTTTTGGGTCCTATTTTAGGGGGTATTTGGCGTTGTGACATGAAAGAGATTATCTGGTTATTGATTTTCATGTCGTATAAACATCCTAGAATCATACGTAGGGCTGTAAACGAACCAAATGTGTTTGTGTTCGTTTGTTAAGGAAACAATGTGTTCACGAACACTTACCAAACGAGATTTTTTGTTTTTGTTCGTTTGTTAAAGAAATGAACATGTTCGTTTGTGTTTGTTTGTTAGATTTAGGTGTTAAACAAAAGCGAACGCAAAAGAACACAAATAAACGCAAACGAACGCAAACATGCTTTCATGAACAAAAACGGACACAAACTAACACATTAAATTTCGAAAAACATCATCATTTTTCTTCACAAACATTAGGGTTACCTGAGTCGCAAGTAGTCTCATCCTAACAACTAGGAGAATCACATCAGATAAAAGAATTTTTTTTCGTAATAGCCGCGATACCTCCACAAGTGGTATAATAGCACATGGTCGGGTAACAGAGCACAACGGATTTAAGATTAAAAATCTATTAGTTATTTAGTAACAGGCAGCCTTGGCTTAGGACACTTCCGGACCTTAATGTACAGTGGCGAAGTTTGGTTTGCAAAACGGTGGGGGCCGGACTCAAATTTTTTCGATCGGTAGTGGCAAATCGGTGGGGGCCGGACTCAATTTACCTATGAAAATCGCAAATTTCTACCACTGCGCCAGAAAACAGGAGGGGCCAGGGCCACCCCTGGCCCTTCTTAACCTTCGTCCCTGTTAATGTATACAAATAAGTAAATATGTTAACTATAAATCTGTTAAAAAATGGTATTACATATCTGATTTTCTTTTTATTTTAGTAACAATGTATACCTTTTTTTCAAAACCATTGATTGTAAGTACTTCAATTGATCATACAGGTAACAACTACAAGTGTTAAAATCGATCTTCTATATCGTGTGAAGTTCAATTTATAAACTTGGATTTACTTCTTATGGTTCTGTTGTTAGCTGCGCGAGTTGGTCTCAAACGAGAGCATCTGGAGGCTGTAATTTGATTATAATTTAGTAGATTTTGTTGTGTCGGTCTGTCGGTTCTAGACCTGAATATATAAGCAGACTGAATATATTTTTGGTGTAGAATGTAGAATGATGTTATTATCATAATACTATTGTCTTTTCTGTTTCTAGATTGATTGAATATATAAGCTGACTGAATATATTTTTGGTGTAAAATTATTATGTATAGGCACTATCTCTTGGACCTGATGCGAGTCACTCCTCGTGATGCAAATTACACAGGAATGAATTCCAAGTATTGCATTCTGAGTCCTGAGTTAATTACCGCCTTATGCCAGGTAAAATTCATGTGTTTTATTAAAATTACTGTCAAGTATCTATGGCATATGGGGTTGGTGGCCCAATGGTAGAAGCAAAGCTTCTAGGAACACCTATGAGAGAGGTTATGGGTTCAAGTCCCACAAGGAGTAGAAATTTGCCGTTCAAAAAAAAAAGTATCTATGGCATATATGCAAATGATGTATGGTATAATGTGAAAAGGCTGAAGCAGCAAATAATTTAAAATCAAAACGTGAGACAGAGGACACACCTAAACCGGTAGATTCTTCAAAGGATGACAATGTTGAACAAGTAGATCAAGCCAAGCCTGCCAAAATACCCGAAACATCTGAAACTAAATCGGTAAAAAGCATATTTTAAAGTTACAACTTTGTCATTAACAATTCTAGATTTTTTTATTTGTTTAACAGTCCAGTGACAGTAGAATATTATTTGATGTTAGTACTTGAGCAATATTTGTGTGAAGATTTTAGTTTTGCTTAGCCTACGATTTGTTGTGCAGGATGAATCAATACTTAGCCTACTATTTGTGTGATGAAGATTTTAGTTTTTAACGGACGTAAGTGTTAGAATCCAATATGTAAAATAATTGGCCGGCCTCGACTAAGGTATTAATTTTATTGTTCTCTCAGGTTGGGGGAGGGGCAGATTATTACGGGGATGAGGACATGGATGTCGTTCGCGAAGAATGGTCAAGCTACGCCGCGACATTTATTTTCAAATGATCGAAACTTGATTGATGAAAATGTATTGTCGATACAATATTTTTGTAAACGTTAAACGTTGTCTCGGATTGGTTTGTAATTTGATAAGTATGTATTATATAATGAAATGATGTTTTTGTTATTGGTTAATTATTTTGCATATAATGAAATGACTATAAATCCAGGAGGGTAAATATGTAATTTTATAGGAATTTTTTTTATATTAATAAATTATGACACGCAAAAGAACGTCATAAAATGCTGTCATAAATTTCTGTCATAATATGTGTCAAAAAAATATCAACAAAAACTGTCATAAAAATGTATGTCATTAAAAAGTGTCATAACGTGTGTCAATAAATGCTGTCATAAATGTGTGTCATAAACAGATGACACGCGAAAATATGTCATATTAAATTTATGACACCGCCATCCTTGACGTTTTTTTTCTTGTCATCAGACCCTTTTCTTGACACGCATTGCGTGTCAAGAAAGGCCTTTTTTCTAGTAGTGCATTTAGGGCTTCCCTTTAGAAACTCCCAACACCTGATGTACACGAACACCCCACGTTCTGCGTTGTACTCCTCCAACGCTTTCTTCAAAATATCCCTATCGCTACAACCGCTACCCCAGTTATCCTTCATACGTTGGTAAACTTCTTGAAACCCATGACATTTTTATTGATGTAGGTCCATTTTCCCGAAATCGAGTGGGGTTCCCGATATTCTCCTCTACCCATCGCCCTAAAAACGACTCTCAAATCTTTGACCAAAATAGAGAACCTTGATAGTTTGCTACAAAAATTAAAAAACATATATTAGTATACTTTTTATTAAAGCAAGAGACACTTTAATAAAAAGACATACGGTTTTAAAAAAAATACATACGGTTTTTTTTTTTTTTAAAAAAGACATACTTTTAAAAAAGAGACATACGGTTTTAAGAAATATAAATACGTTTTTAAAAAAGATACATACGTTTTATTTTTAAAAAAGAGATACTTTTAAAAAAAATAATATATCACAAATATTATTTACACTTAAAAAAAAAGACACATACTAACTTCGGGATACTCCGAAATGTCTAACCACACGCGCGCGAGGGTGTACTCCTCGTCTTTGGTCTATTGTTGATACGACTTTCGTATGGGCGCTCGGGTCGCGTCTCCCTTTTTTTATGCGAACGTTTTTTGGGTTGGGAGCTCTCGGGTGGACGCTCGGGTTGCGTCTCCGGCACGTGCTCGGTTTCTTCTTGAGACCCCGACATACCCCATACGCTAATATTCATACTAGCGTACCCCATCGAACCTTGAAAATATTGTTGGGGCATGTTTAGTACGTAGTTGTGAAAACCCCATCATGTTGGTGTTAAAATCTTGAAGGTTAAACGTTAGTTGAGCTTGGGTGGTATTTGGGCGATACGTGTTTGGGTTGCCCGAGCGAGATGAAACACCGAAAGGTGGGCGGAATGAATGCATGGTAACAATTTTTGTAAAAAAACAAGGTGAAATTTGTGGTGTGTTATAAAAAATGAGGTGAAATGAGAGGTGTTTTGTAAAAATTTTGGGTGAAATGTGGGGTTAAATAGGATAAAAGTTTGATTTTAAAAGTTTTTTTATTTATTCAACGATCCATTTTTTGAACGGTCAATTTTTTTCAAACGGCTATATACACATGGGACTATATGATTGGTGGAAGGATTAAAAGATTTGGCGTGAAATATTTCACGCTAGCCCTATTAGCGCCCTTTTAACGGCAAGGGGGCGGTGTGTTGGGCGGTTTTGGGCGCAAAAAGCCCCATTTCACGCCCATTTCATACATCACTACGGGTGGTCTTACAACAAGTGGAAAATAAAATTAATCTTGCTCTAATCTTTTAAGAACTTAAAAGGGAATACTTAGTGCAACTTTATAGTAGCGTGTTACGCTCCCTAATTAAGATCTGATGAGACAGTAAGTTGTTAGTCCCTTCTAAATAGATAATAACTAGTATTAAGTCCCCGCGCGTTGCAGCGGGGGTGTAAAACCATACCATGTAGCACTAATATCACACCATCACCAGCGACCACTAACACCAAAAAGCTCGTAAAGTAAAATAAATAAAAAAGGAAAAATAACATCGAATGAAAAGAATGCGTAAAATCGTAGAACCATGCACGCTTGTTACGACGTGTTAATGCCGAAGGCGTAAACTCGATAACTTTTAATAACTATGGTTAATGTGAAATAACTAAGTCGGTCTAGGACCCGCGCATTGCGACAAACTTGTTATGACTCGCAGAATTTAGAACGGAACTTAAAACGAAAAGATTGCATAAGATGAGAATTAAATGAGACCAAAGTTGAAAGAAAAACAATGTTAGGGTTAAATTGCAAAAGATGAAAATCTTTGCGTTAAAAGTAAAAAATAAGAACTTTTGGGGTTAGAAGTGAAAAATCAAAATTGTTAGTGTTAAATTATAAAAGATGAAATTATTTGTGTTAAAAGTAAAAAAGAAAAACATATGGGCCAAAAGAGTAACATCAAATTTTTTTTGAAAAACTCCCTAAGCATAGGGTACAACCCCTCTATGCATGAAAGTTTTGGTAAATAGAGTATTATAAATGGGACCAAAGTTGAAAGAAAAACAATGTTAGGGTTAAATTGTAAAAGATGAAAATCTTTGCGTTAAAAGTAAAAAATAAGAAGTTTTGGGGTTAGAAGTGGAAAATCAAAATTGTTAGTGTTAAATTATAAAAGATGAAATTATTTGTGTTAAAAGTAAAAAAGAAAAACATATGGGCCAAAAGGGTAACATCAAATTTTTTTTGAAAAACTCTCTAAACATAGGGTACAACCCCTCTATGCATGAAAGTTTTGGTAAATAGAGTATTATAAATTCAATATTTTAAGTGCGAGTTTCTTTAGACTACTGCTGCCTATTAAGTATTAACTTTTGAAATAGTTCAGAGACAAGTCTCTTTCAAGATTTAAAGTGTACTTCTGTAGTTATGAAGTATCACTTTTTGATTATTGAATTTGTTAGCTTTTTTGCTTGAGTGAGTGTGTGTTGGATGTATAGGATGGGGATCTATATGTCTTTTTAACTACATTCAAAGTTATCATACTACATAAGTCGACTTTGTTGTTCTTGGAACCCTTATCATTTGCTTATAAATAAGAATACTATGGATCATAAATTGTATCTAATAATTCACCTAATGGTATCACATTACTCTAGTTTTAGGCATCAAAGGTTAGACGTGGATTTCTAGTATTTTTTTTTATATATACTACTGTTGAACTAGATGATATTTATTTACATATAATATGATGATTAATAGGTTTTGCAGGAATGGATCCTATAATCATGGACTACAATGGCTCCGGTCTATATAAAATTAAGGTACAAAAAATTAGATGTGATCTAACTGATACAAAAATATATCATTTTAGATGTGATCGAACTGATACAAAAATATATCATTAAAGTGACCTCTTTTAATTAGTGTAGTATAATATTTTGACTTAATTTTTAAAGGTTCTTAACATTAGTTCTTGACAAACAGTCGGGACGTTTTTTTTTAGTCATGATCCAATCACCTATTTCCATTTTTATTTTTGTTAGTATTTTGTTTGATAAAATCATGATATTATGGGTTTGTGTACTTTTATAACGATCGAGATAAGTCCAAGTGAGTGAGTGTCTGAATGCCATTTTTTCTAATAAAATTTGTATACGTTTACATATAAAATTTTAACGATCTTTGAACATAACTATTTTCACTTTACTATAACTAGTGGGTTATCACCCATGCTTCGTGCGAGTTTGAAACGTAAATAAAAATAAGCAAATGGCGAGCATCACGATAAAATAAGCAAAAAAGTCACGGAAAAGTTACATCATTGTATACAAAAACCATGTTATTCATGTTGATTAGTTCTGTATGTATATAGTTTCTGAGGATATATATTTGACTACGTCTATTTATTGTATTGTAACTTCTTGATGCATTGGTTACACCCAAAGCAGCTTTCTCCTTACCAGACTACCGACGTCACTACACATAAGATCTTCTGGAAGTCAAGTACCAGGCTCCCCCTAGGTTCCATCGTTACCAAAAAACGTCCTGACAAGGTTCAATGCGCGATAACCTTGTCTGAATTGACTGAGTTTGAGGAGGAATTGCATGGGAAATGGCGGTCATTGGAAGGTATGGTCACTTGCTCAGCAAACTATGTTCCTTTATCGCCCATTAGCTTCTTGGAGCGAGCAGCCGAAGTTTATAAAGAACGCAAGTCCATCATTTATGGGTCGATCACCTACACATGGCAAGAAACGCATAATCGGTGTGTCAAGCTCGCATCAACTCTTAACCACCTTGGGGTTTCTCGTAGCGACGTAGTAAGCAGATACCATCCATAGTTTTAGGGGGAATCAATTTAATATATCTCCTTAAGTTACAAAAATCTTTCCCCCACAAAGGGCGATTTTAGTAAATAACATACTTGCGCTAAGCGTCAAAAGATGATAAAAAGAAACCTCATACCTCCAATTACATATTTCCTTAAAACAAAAGTTTTCAAGGTACAATTTATAATGCATTTTACGATGTATTTGGTAGCCTCTTAATGACTATTCAGATGCGACCTCTTAATGGTTCATACCTCTGAATGGTTAAGAGGTAACCTTAAGTCAGAATGGTTAAGAGGCAACCATTAAGATGTTACCTCTTAACCATTCATACTTAAGATTATATCTTAACAATTAAAAGACTATGAACCATTCAAATATAGTTTCTTAATGACCATTCAGAGGCTACCAAACAACCATTTAGTGATACGTAATATTTTTGCAAGTTTATGGCACAATAATGACAATGCACACTTTTTCTATATACACAAATATATATTTTATAGAATATATCTTATGAACTGAGCACTGCAGGTTGCAACACTAGCACCAAATGTTCCAGCAATGTTAGAGCTTCAATTCGCTGTTCCCATGGCTGGAGCCATCATTTGCAATCTCAATACACGTCTGGACCCTAAAATGCTCTCAACTCTTCTCAAACACTCGGAGGCCAAGATCTTATTTGTTGACTACCAACTATTGCAAATGACCGAGGAAGCTATCAATATCCTCAAGCAAACACATTCAAAACATCCTATAGTTATTGTTATATCTGAACCCGGTTCACCATGCGAATACGAGAGCCTTGTAGACAGTGGAGAAACCAAATTCTCTGTAATCCGCCCGAACAACGAATGTGATGCCATAAGTCTAAATTATACATCTGGCACAACATCAAGGCCGAAAGGGGTTGTTTTTAGTCATCGAGGTGCATATTTAAGCGCCATAGCCTCAGTGTTCATGCGTGGTATGGGAGAGATGCCTACATACCTTTGGTCATTACCTATTTTTCATTGCAACGGATGGTGCTTCTCCTGGGGAATGGCTATAGTTGGTAATGAAATCTCCAAGATTTTAGCATTGCACATTTGCACCTATATATATATGAGTTAGGCAAAATTAGTAGAATAACCAATTTGACAGCTAGAAAAACACAAAAAGAGCCAAGTAGGGATGTTAAATAGGGTTCGTTGACTAAGAAGGTTAGGGATTATCTCGATACAATAAATCACGATGAGGTACAAAGGGCTCTACATAGTAGCCAGTCAAACTTAAACCCGGTAAGGCGTAGGCTAAATTTAGCCGGTGGTTAAAACACCTGATCACGTTTGTGATTGACTTTATAAGTTCATATTTTTGTGTGATCTTTTACATTTAGTGACGACACTTTTTGTTGGTCACTAATTACAATTTTCTTGCTGTCAAGGTGTAAACGAGCCAAGCTCATACTTGTTTAAAATCGAGCTCGGCTAATAAAAACTTGTTAAAGTCGTAGTAAACTCTTTTAGGGCCGGTTTGGTAGCCTCTTAATGAGCGCTTTGAACCATTCAGCTCTAAATGATTCAGCATTTAGACTGTTTGTTTCAATCTAAAAAAGGCTTTGAATGGAATGGTTAAGAGCTGAACCATTTAGACTTGATGCATAACTGAATCATTCAGCACTTAATCATTCAAAACCTCTTAACCATTCAGACCTCTTAATAATTCAGCACTTAATCAACCAAACATCCCCTTATATTTAATAATCAATCTATATATGTAGACACACACTTAATTAGTATTATCATTATATATTATTAATATACAATAAATATTGTACAAAAGGGTATTAAGTATATTAAATTTAAATATTGTAATTATATTTTCATATATACTTGTGAGCCAGCTCGAAAGCTCGATACGTAAAGCGAAAGCACGTGTTCGGGCTTGTTTATTGAAGAGGCTTAATGTAGGCCTAAAGAGCTTGTTTAAGCTCGTGTCGTATAAAGCTTTCAGCTAGCCGATCTTGATTAACTCAAGAGCAGCTTGACTGGTTTTCGCCTCTTACGTATATATTAACATCAATATTATACACAATTTCAGGTGTCACTAACGTTTGCCTCCGCCGTTGTGATCCAAAGGACATATTCGATAATATAGTGCATCACAATGTCACACATATGGATGGTGCTCCAACTGTCTTGAACATGATTGTGAATTGTCTGTCAACCAATCAAAAACCACTTCCTCACAAGGTTGAGATCCTGACCGGTGGTGCACCTCCACCTCCAACAATAATTTCAAAGATAGAGAAGTTAGGGTTTCATGTACGTCACGTTTATGGTCTCACGGAAACATACAGTCCTGCAACTTCAAATCTATGGAAACCCAAAT
Source organism: Ambrosia artemisiifolia (assembly GCA_032199755.1). Lineage (NCBI taxonomy): Eukaryota > Viridiplantae > Streptophyta > Magnoliopsida > Asterales > Asteraceae > Ambrosia > Ambrosia artemisiifolia. The sequence goes on from CM063522.1 coordinate 45,959,170, forward strand.
GGGATCAGTTGCCTCGCGAAGAGCAAATGGTGATCAAAGCACGACAAGGAGTGCGGAGTTTTGTGACGGAGGAAGTCGATGTCAAAGATCCGGTTACAATGGAAAGCGTAAAATGTGATGGGAGATCGTTAGGAGAGGTTATGTTTCGAGGTAATACTATGAGTGTGCATGGGTCGATTTTGAGCTCAAACCATAAAAAAATGAAAGTTTCGTTTTTATGTTTAAAAAAAAACATTTGGTTTCTATTTGGGCTAAAATAAAAAGCCCCAAAAGTTATTGGGCCGAAAGAAAAGCCCCAAAAATAAGTAACGTTATTGGACTTAAAAACTTTTTGTTAATTAATGATTTATTTATTAATTTCTGGGTCAGTTCGGTTCAGTTTTTTTAGTTTACAGAGAATGAAAAACCAGAACTGAACCATAAAACTCGAGTTTCAAAAAATACAAAATCGAACCGCCAGTTTTTTGTATGGTTCGATTAACTTGGTTAATTTGGTTACGGTATGATTTTTTTTTTGGTTTTCTGCTCACCTTTAGGTAATATGATAATGAGTGGATACTTAAAAGATTTGAAAGCAACCGAAGAGGCTTTCGCGGGTGGTTGGTTTAGGAGTGGTGATCTGGCGGTTAAACATCCAGATGGGTATATTGAAATTAAGGATCGTTGCAAAGATATTATAATTTCCGGAGGCGAAAATATCTGCACGATTGAAGTCGAAACAGTAATTTACAGCCACCCAGGCGTTCTCGAGGTGGCCGTTGTTGCAAGGCCAGATGATCATTGGGGTCAAACTCCGTGTGCATTTGTGAAGTTGAAGGATGGTGTTGATGTACATAGTCAGGAGATAATCGAGTACTGCCGAGATCGCATGCCGCATTATATGGCGCCTCGGACTATTGTGTTCGATGATTTACCGAGAAATTCTACGGGTAAAGTGCAAAAGTTCGTGTTGAGGGAAAAGGCTAAGTTGATGGGCAGTTTGTCTTATCAAATAGTATAATTCTTGAAAGTGTAATCAAATATGCATGTGTTTGTATCCTTGGTTTATTAAGTGGTTGTATCTTAGTTTCGAGTAGGGCTGTAAACGAACCAAACGAACAACAACAAGGCCTTGTTCGTGTTCGTTTGTTAAGGAATTAATGTGTTTGCGAACTGTTCATGAACACTTATCAAACGATATTTTTTGTTCGTGTTTTTTTGTTAAGAAAATAACGTGTTCACGAACAGTTCAACAACGCCAAATCATGAACAGCAGTCGAAGGCATTGACTTCAAAATCCATTGCACATCATCTCACTCAAACGTGCCCAAGTGCAAACTGTCAAAACAAATCTTCAAATCTCTTGTTGTCTTCAAATCTTGATAGTACTGTGCTCTAATTTGATTAACAACAAACTCCTTCATTTCATGTTCTTGGTTATTAGTTAGGGCAACTATTGATGCTATTGATTGATGCTATTGATGAAGACTGGAATGTAAATGTTAAGATGGTTTATTATGAAATTCGTGATTTATTTACTAATTTATACATTTAAAATGCGTGAACTGAAAAGTCATAGCATAAGTATTATACTTGGGTTAACGTGTTAAACAAAAAGTTTTGTTATAAGGATTATCTATACTATCTTATAGTGTATATTAGGAGGGCAAGAAAGTCTTTTCACCAAATCTCTTAAAATTTTGAACTTTACATTTTTATATGCACAATGTACAAGTCAACAAACCTAACATCTCTTGTATGTATACCTGGTCCCCCCTCACACCTCACCACACACTCAGAGTCAGACTTTTGGCTTCATTGTATTCTTGTTTGAATTTTGAAATAGGTTTTTAGCTCCACAATACCTTCCTTCTACCGCCCATTTTCTATTTGCACTGACGGTTCTAACGTTTTTCACCTACAGTCAATTTGGATGCCTTCCCCAGCCTTCTAAGCCTTCTTAAAGTAACCATTGTTAATCTAATCTCCAATCTATCCTTTTCCAACCAGGCGATGCTTCGATCTAGGTTTCAAGACGCACAACATCATCATTCCTTGGTCATCCTTATCATCATATGTTCGATCTAGGGATTTTGATTACATGCTTCAAATGCATATGTCAATTCATCTGCTTCAGTTAGATTTTTTTTTGTTATTTTGTTAAACTATTCTCTTTTTCTGGTGATATTTGGTTTAAAAGTAATAGATCCGTGTAAATAATCTTGTATAATGTTTACTTGTTTGTAGATCTGAACCTTGAGTAGTAGTGTCATGAAATGGTATGCTTAGTACATCTATTGATCTGGGAGGACTGGAACAGCAAGAGCAATTAGAGATTATCATAATCTTCACATGTGGGTAAAAATCCTCTCGAAACTTAAACATGATATGTTTTAAGTAAAAAGTGGCTTTTTAGAAGTTAAATAGACAATGTTGATTGATATCTTATGCTGAAACAGAAAGAGAGGAGAATAAAACACAAAGTGTGTTTTTGATTTGGATAGTCTTCAAGTATTTTGTGGGTATGGTACAACTTTTACTAACAAACATCGGTAGCACCATGTTGATTGGTAAAAAAGAATAAAAGCAAGGTTTTACGCAATTTCCATTCATAAAGGGTATTGAATGTGATAACAGGTTCAAACAAAACCCAAATGGGTTATGCGGTTTGGGCGAACTTTTGGGACGCGGGTGGTATGACCCGAAGGACACACTGGGTCGTATGGCCTGAATCCATACCGGGTGGTATGACCCAAACTGACATACATGTTCTATAGTTAGAACAATTTTGTTTTTATTAAACGATTATTTTAGTAGTTAGTTTCAAATTTTATATTTTTTGTATAGTTATCTAAAGCTGGTTAGAATAAATTAATTCGGACATTTGATTTCACATATTTGACTAATTAAAGAGATAGTTGCTTTTTAGTTTGTTGATTCAAATGCCATGTTTATGATTTTGACGTGTCTGCATCCTTTTTTCGATCTCAAGTACCTTTTTAATGTAGTTTATTTTGGGTTGTCAAGTTCTTGCAAAGATTAGCATATATCTAACTTGATGTCTTTTGGTTCAATCACGCATTTACACTGTCAAAACCTCTTGTAACCGAATTTTTTTTATTTTCTAATTTCAGTTGAAGAAATTGTGCTGGTGGGCTTGTTTTATTGTAGAAAACTGACTCCATTTCAAAAATCTAATCATATCTTCACCTGGAGCAGCCTTGGTAGTGATACAATCAGCAAAATAGAGAAAAAAGACAGCCAGAAGAGTCACCAGGTAACAATTTATTACTTAACATTTTGTTTCATCAACTCCTACATTGATTCTCTTAAATTCCGTTGGGCTAGACCTCCAACGCTACCTGCGGAGATCGATGAGCTGCAGGGGCTGATTAATGCTCTACAGGGCTTCGGGTTTGGGCTGGGCGTTGACAGATGGGCCTGGGAGGCTGATGGGTCGGGCTTTTTCTCTGTTCGGGCCATCAGGGGGTTGGCACAAATGAAGTTCTTTGAGGATTGGGGCTTGCCTTTCGATTGGAATTCATGGGTTCCGACTAAAGTTAATTTTATGCGTTGTAGGCTTATTCAGGATAGAGTGCCTACGGCTTCGGCTATTGCCCGCAGAACCATCGTCATTCAGAACTCTAGATGCAAGTTTTGCAACGAGGAGGACGAGTCCGCTATGCATATGTTTAGTACCTGCAGGGTTGTGGCGCATATTTGGGATTTCATCTCTGGTTGGTGCAGGGTGATGGATATTTTTATTCTTGAACTCAAGGATTTTTTGGTTTTACACAGGCGCTTATTCGGCTCAAGAAAATGGAGAAGAGCTGTTAATGTGGTAGGTCAAACGACCTTATGGGTCTTATGGAAATGGCGAAACGATTTGGTTTTCAATGGAAAACAACTAAATGTTGGGGCACTCAAAGAAGACATCAAAAGTTTAAGTTTCTTGTGGCTAAAGACTCGAGCAAATGTGGGATTATCGTGGGCGGATTGGTTTATTTTTAGTCTTAACTCCTTATTTGTATTGTTTTGGTGGACTTATGATATTTTTTGCTTTGGTGGCCTGGCTAACAGTTTGTTAGTCAATGTTTTTTTTTATCTGTTGGTGAAATGAAATCTTTGTCGGTCTTTCGAAAAAAAAGTGTAGTCACAAAAGTGTAGTCACTTTTTTCATGATAGGCATTTGTCATATGATATATACAAACAAATTTATGCACCTAATAATAAAAATGGGTTTTACCATTTTTTATAGAAGCAATTTTGCAGAATTATTTTTTAATAGTTTGTCATATCCTTTGACTTTGACTTTGACTTGGGTGACCGTACTTTTGGATAATACGATAAATTTTGTAAAATGTCTTACTTCATTTTGAAAAAGAAGACTGCACATTTTACTCGGTAAAGAGCCTGCTCTATTTCATCATCATCGAACAACAACCTATAGAGATAATCTTAAATAGATTTACTTTGACTTTGGATTTTCATTGGGTCACTTTAAGCATCACTTTTTCATCGTTGCTTTTGTATTTTATTGTTTTTTGTGATTTTGCCTATTTGCCATACATGTTTTTTTTATTGCTTGAGAATACATTTAAAGCATTTGAAGTCTTTTATTAACCGAAACTAATTTCCCTTAAATATACTTATAATCAAAACATGAGTTGTTAGAAACATTTTGACATGTATGGTTTTGCATTGTTTATTTGGTCGCTATACCCTCAATTATGTTATTCAATTTACATATTGGATGCAATCTTTAAAACAATTAAAAATAGTTATAAAAGTGAATGATTTTTATGGAATAGACGTGTAATAGAATGTTGATCTTTTAATGATAATTGATTTTCCATTAGTTTAATTATAATATAATTGAATCCATGTTGCTTTAAACACATATGATGTGAGAATTCTCATTATAATTGGATGATGTCTAAGAATGCATCACCAAAACAATGTTTGTGGTTTGCTTTTGCCATTTTCGGTAACAATGGCAATCCACATCCATTAACAAATGTATCATTCACTTTAATTCATTGAATTTGTTAACATGATTTTTGATTTTGATTACTATATCTATAATTGATATTTTCTTATATGTGTTTGTTATCATGTAACTAAGATATGTAAGGCTCATGGCATAGTATACTACACCAGAGCTATAAATAAGAAAAGTAACCAAACGTACCATACAATATATTAGGGATGAGCAAATGGTACCGGGTACCAATACCGAATCAATTTCGGTACCACTATCGGTACCCACATTTTTGTAATATTGATATTTTCTTATGTGTGTGTTTGTTATCATGTATCTAAGATATGTAAGGCTCATGCCATAGTATACCACACCAAAGCTATGAATAAGAAAAGTAACCAAACGTACCATACAATATATGACCGGAGGATTGATAAACTCTAGAAAACGAGTACCATATTGTATAGGGATGAACATACAAGGCCGAATACTGAGGTTTTCGGTATCGGTATTATCGGTATCGGTACAGGATCAGTATGGTATCAGTATTTTAAGGCAAAATACCGATACCATACTGGTACCGTACTGATACCGTACAGTATGTGTTTGGTATCGGTATTGGGTTTTGAGAGTTTTCAGTATCGGTTTTTTCGGGATCGGTATCGGTTGGTACCGATACCGTCCTGAGCTCATCCATAATATTGTAATATTGTTGTGCCGCTGCATCGCGCGGGTTTCCTACTAGTTTAATTTAAAACATTTAGAGTATCTAAAGAGTGTATACAACTTGGGAAACATAAATGTAGGATTTCTTTAGAAAATGAACAGACAAAATAATAAATTATCAGTTGTGCAAATCAAAGATTTAAATAATCATATCAAATATCGCGTGAAATTAATTATGTTTCAAAATTATTTCTATAAATATGTTCAAATCCATCTTAAAATTTAACAATAAATTCCACACAGTACATATTTTAAACTTCATCTACCAAAATGGCAAACAGATCATGCTATCATTTTGCTGATACATCAGATGTTAAGTCAATATTCGGTATTTGGTCAGTAACAGAAAAGAGAAAAGACGAAGATGTTAGAAATGAAGTAGAGAAGATGGAAGATATACTTAAGCAACAATCATGGAAAAACATTGGCGTGCTAGATATGGTGTTGCATGAACCTCCAACTGCTTTGAGAGACAAGATAGAAGACTACATGACTCAACAACTACAAATCGACAACAACATTAACGAAGCATTGATGGAGTTAAAAAAGAATCTTTCAAGAGAGATTCTGAAAAAGAAACACAGGGTTTTAGAGATTTTAATTAAGTAGTTTATATAGTAGATATGCTTTTTATTATGTATTTTTTAAATGTTAAGAACTGTTTAGTAAAAACAACATCAAGAAGCAAATCGTCTGCTGCAAATAAAATCTGCTTATTACCATCTGTTTGTTTCTTTAAAACAATTACTTTATCGTCTGTTTACTAAAACCAAAATTACGAGGTCAATAGTATGCTGTAAAGAAAATCTGTTTACTACATCTGTTTCGTTCTTTAAAACAATTACTACTGAAAATATAAAAAAACGTAAACAGTCCAATTGTTATACTCTGGTAAAAACCAAATTAAGGAGTGAATCTACTGTTAAAACAAAAACTGTATTTCGTAACATCTGTTTCTTTCACAATACCAGGTAATAATACTGATCAGATGTTTAATAATGGAAGCTATTACAATCACGGAAACATAAATCTACACACAAATTAAAACGCTGTTGAGATAACACATATTAAAACAAAAAAGTGGATGAGGAAATTAAAAAGTAAATCTAAAGTTGAAAGAAACATTGTATTTGCTAACGTCTCTGATTACCAATATTTGCAGAAAGTGAGAATGGGGTAATGAATATTGGGAATTCATCCTCTTTTATAGGGTGAATTATAATAACTATTCATAAAGTTGGTTTTCTACTTTATTAGTTGGATTTCAAGTAAATATAAATTTGGAAGTTACTTTTGAAAATTTTAATTTATTTTTTATACAATGAAAGAAAATTGCAACACAACAACAACAACAACAATAATAATAATAATAAAATAATAAAGTAACTTCAAAATCGTAATCATTATTTTTGGGACTTTTTATAACATTTGTTGATCAGATGTTTAATAATTGAAGCTATTACAACCATGGAAACATAAATATCTACACACAAACTAAAGGGCTGTTGAGATAAAACATAAAAAAACAAATGAACAGTTACACTATTTAACCTTTTTATTCAACCGAAATTTCATAACACTGTTTATTCAAATAATTTAGAAGTCATCAACAAATTTGTGAAACAGCAGTTACACAATTTAACCCGATTATTACAATTCCATAATTTGAGTTATACATTGAATTTAACATAAATAAATACAAAATGGAAGACTTATAAAAGAACAAATACAAATATCTCTAAAAAAACTACTTTAATGACAACATAATTACAATATGTGACTTTACAAAGTACATAAAAATACAAGCAAACATAAAAAAACCTACCAACAACCAAACCCTAAAGAATGATCTTTCTTGTCAGCATGATCCAAAAAAATCATCCAATGAAAAGCAGTACACGACAGCAGGTCGTATATAAATATCACCAGGATGCAAAAACCCCTAACATTGAAAATAGGAAGGGGATGTATATATGTAATAATGAATTGATGTTTTCCTTTGATTGGAAGAATCATCAGAATACATCAATTTGAAGTGATTAACCAACTAACTGTTGGTTATCTATTTTCCTATGATTGAAAAAATCTTTCGAAAAATTTGTGAAAACAAATTGTAAAGTAGTATCATAATGCATATTGGATGGAGAGATGTAAAGTGAGAATTGTGAAAATGAATATTGGAACTCCATCCCCTTTTATAGGCTGAAATATAATAACAATTCATAAAGTTGGTTTTCAACTTTATTAGTTGGATTTGAAGTAAATATAAACTTGGAAGTTACTTTTGAAAATTTTAATTTATTTTTTATAGAATGAAAGACAATTGCAACACAACAATAATAATAAAATGATAATAAAGTAACTTCAAAATGGTAATCATTATTTTTGGGACTATATATAACATCTGTTGATACGTGTATATGTGTAATAAATGATGAATTTCGTTACTTTCCCACTGAAACAACTCTTGAAATTCTATTTTATTTTTATTAAACAATCAAATTACCTAACAAACACAAATACTATTTAATAAAATTTGTACAAAGATGAACATGTTATGTACTACATTAAATAATAAGTGTTTAACTTCTGTTTTTATCTAAATTGGACATGAAAAGTTGTTTTTGTTTTTTGTCTTATATAAGTGAGTAAAGATAATAAATATAAATATATAATTAGTGTACATGGATTATTAATTTTACTTTGATTGAAAAATATTGAATTATTAAACTTGATTATATTTGTGACATACAAAATAATCACATAGCAAGTTAATACATTTAAGATCATCAGTAACTTCATTAGAAAAAAAAATATTTTTTATTATATTTTAACGTCTGGTTAGTAATATCTGTTCATTTCACAACAGCTGTTAATAGTAGTAATCAGATGTTTTATACTGAATACAATCAAAACTAAACATACACTTTAAATATCTAATTTAAAAAATTATGTATGAATAGTTGCAACAACATGTGAAAAGACGGAAGAGTATATCTTTTTTTAAAACAATTAGTCATCAAATTAAACTTCAAATATGTTGAATCAGTTAAGCTCATCGTTTTTAAAACAACTTTTATAGAAACAATTGTTGATTCAAACAAATGATTCACAAACACTGTCTATAAAATAGATGTTCAATTAAACCATTCTTACTAACAATATCATCAAATTCACGATTAGGAAATTGTTGCTATAAATTTATATCAAAACTGATCGACCTTTGCTGAACTATAATAACAACATTCAGGAATACAAAATAAAGATACATCAACTTAATCCCTTTAACCTATGATTTACAATTAAATCCCACCAAAATAAAAGCATTGTATCAACATCAAAATATTTCCACTCCCTACCATGCCATTAATTTTGAGTTATAACCAAAATTCCTAATGATTGATCAAACTTGAAATTACAGCAGTCACCCATTTTCAATCCTTTGGAGTTTATAAAAGTTACCCATCTCCTAATTGCAAACCTATAAAGTTAGAATATAAGAGTGTTACTTATATTATTAAAATTAAATGCAAATTTAATTATTAAAATTTAAGTAATACCTTTGGCTACCCCTAGCTTTTTCCACATATAGTTTACACTCGTTCACTTCACCATCATTCACTTGAACAAAAATCTTATGCGGCAAACTACGGTTAGCTACCCTAACTGTTGGAGCAGGAAGCCGCTGAAAAGTTTATGTATTTATAACATTATTAGTTAATTAAGTTCAGTAAAATAATGAAAAATATAACACATAAACTGATATATAACTTACATAACGTTTATTAATAACAGCATTATGCTCATAAACTTTAACAGTCATATTCTCATCCAAATCATCTACCTGTACAACCATTTTAAATAAACGTATTAGTACATAACATTAGATATGATAGAATATTAATTGCATATAAATACTTATATTATAAACAAAACATATAAACGGTTTTTTAACCTGCATATCAAGCTGATCATGATCAGACATTTCAATATCTTGACCTGATTGTTCAGATTAGTGAGTTTGTTGAAAAAGATCACTACCATTGCTTAAAAAAACCTTAATTTCAAATGTGAAGAGGTCTCTCATCTCCAGAAGACAAAATCGAAAACATCCAACTGAAGATCTTTAACTACATTCAACCATCCATCATACAAATAACAGTGTTTCTCGAAGGTAATTATCTTCAACCGCCATGAATGATCACCAATTTAATAGTTACTAAATCTTCAGTAACTTTAGCATCACGATAGACACAAGAAAAACTATCAGGTACTCTCTGTCAGTAAAACAAATAAAAAAATTCTGTTATTTTGTTATTTTTAATAATAAATATGCGTATAATAATAGTAGAAAAATACGGACTAAAAACTCGCTTGAAGGGCCATATATAAACTGTATGAAAGAAGTCCCACAAATCAAGTTCCGGAAACAGGACATTAACAAAGTATCTTTAGAAACATACTTAAATAATAATATATCATGAACTTCAAGTCCCATATCCTTAACAACAGTTTGCCATCCTTCACTGAACTCGGCTTCATTTAAAAAATGCCTCATTAAAACAACTTCCCATTTCCTTGTATCTGCTATAGTAGTTATAATTACATGATTATCCATAGCTTTAGAAGGATGAGAGTTATCAACAACATTTACTGATAAATTCTATAAACACAAAACATTTAAAACTATGTAAGAACAAAAAAATACTTTATTATAGGTTTTACAACTAATATAACTTTCAATAACATAATAAATACCAGATTTGCAGCTTCAAGGTCAACAACACATCCGATGAATGAGCCCATTTTAACTATTTAACATATTAGAATCAATGTAAAACAAATTATTAACACAAATATATTATCTTAGATGAATCATAAAAATATAATCACAATAAAAACACGGCTGATTTCCATGTTAGTTAAATATTTGAATAAATAAATAAATCACTAAAACTGATAAAAAAACAAGTTAATACTAAATACTATAGTTAACTAACTTGTAAATATTCACGTAAGATATCTTGATTCAGAATTGATTTTACCTGATTTAATGTCTGTGAAGTTAACTTTAGTACTTGTAAATAATGGATATCTACATTACAGATTCAGTTGGAAGTCTTTTAATTTGTTCACAACTTTGATACAAACCTTTAACTCTGATAATAGACAGCTTATATATTGGGTGGGGACACCGATGTATTTTACACTATAGTTAGTTGTATTTAAAATATTGTATTGTAAAAATGCACTTAAAAACTCAATATTAAATTAATTTTGACTTAAATGACTTTCATTATTAACTTATAACTTAAATGAAATATTTGTTTGATATATTTTTACTAATATAAATTTCAACTATAAATTCATTTAAGTACTATTAAATCAATAAAAGTTAAGAAGAATTTCTTAATCTTATCTATTATGTACTAGTGGGAATGCCCGCGCGTTGCTGCGGGTGTTCCAAGTAATATCATATTATCATGTCTAATTTGGACCATATCACCGCACTCGCTCCTCTTCCGATCATTCGACTGCACTCATCTCCTCTCTGATCGGGTACAAGAATCAATAACAATGATATTTTGGTGCAACATACAACCTCACCATAAGGCACAAAACGCATATTCGAAATATGTGGAAGTAACAAACATACAATTAAACAAAACAAAGTCTGAATATGAGAATTCTCCTTCCTATACAAACTCAACTACTCCAATTTCTTATATGCCAAAACAAACCAGTACTCCAAACAATCAAAAACCATCTACTCAAAATGCCTATTTCATTTTATGAAAATGGTGACCCGTGTTTAAGAACCTCACCACACAGCGTTACTAAAGATTGCAATTACGGATACTTTACTTCAATAGGATAATATGCACTTACCTCATTATCTGCCTCTGTGTACTGGTGCTTATCTTCGGTAGTTGTTGAAGATGATCGAAACGGTCCTTAAGATAATCCGCCCATATGCACAGCTGCTTTATCGCCTCTTGTTTATCCTCGTAAAAACTCAAAATGCATTCGTCTTTCACATGAATCGTGTTTTCAAGTTCATTAATCTTCTCATCTTTTTTCGCACTTCCCATCTTCATATCCTCCAATGATTTCATCAACCTGTCATTCTCAGCTTCAGAAATCTTCAATTTCGTCAACATTTTCTAGGGCTTTTAACATCCGCTCCCATTTTATCACATCTCCAGCATTATGTAAACATTCCCAACTTGAATGTAGTGAAGAGACCCCATATCTAAGCTCCGTTACAATCCAACCAATTATACAAATAATTTACAAATTCATAGTTTATATACTGACACTAAAAAACAACTAAAAAATCTGAAAAAGTGAGTTCAAAATGAAATAAAGGTGAATCTTAAGGATGCATACTCTACACAGCACTTAGAATTTTCAACAAGTAATGAAGATGATTGTTCGATTTCCTTCTTAGATGCTTCCTAGAGGTGTTGTTCTATCCCCAACTTCCACAGTTCCATTAGCCCTCGTTCAATCGCAACAAATCAACAAATTCAAATGTTGGTTCGGGTCAAGCTAGTGGACCCACAAACGTTTTTCTCCGTGTCTATTTGTATTTGTATTTTATCTCGGTTTCCTTAATCTTTCAATTTCAAGAAATAGAAGCACTAATATAACATCTTACTGATGCAATTTTATACATAGCTAATTACGCATAATATAATATATAAATAGCTAAATATAACTAACATAAATATTTTTAAATTTAAAAACACTCAAATTTTCAAATGTGAATAAAAAAATATTTTGGTTGATGTTTGTATGGCTGATTACCATAGTAATAGGATGATGAAGGACATACAATGCATCCATAGTGACGATGGACTTACAGTGCTATCAACCAAATCCACATCAACAAGTAGAATGCTGCTTGCTTGAACCGACTCTACCTAGTTGACAAAGATTGCATTTTCATTAGGAATGTTCAAATTACAATTTCAATTAATAATAAAATTTATAGAACTCAAAACTGGTAAACAAGTTTCAACATTTTGTTGATCAATTTAATTGGTTAACTCATCTTGGTCCACAAGTCTTGCAACATACCTGCAAATAAGGAGGCTAGCTAATAATTGGATCATCATTAAAAAGGGGCATATCATCATTATGCTTAATACTGTTGAATTAAAGGTTTTTTGTCTACTAAAATTCTAAATACTGTTTTTAAAATAAAATCATGGATATAAAAGTTATTTTGCACATTTAAAGTAATATTTCATCAAATACTTTGCAATGTTTTATATAGATGCACCATAGTAACCAAAACTTCAAGAAATGAATTTACTCTTGAGTACAAAACTACAAATCATAAATCGTCCTCCAAAGTTGCCATCTTCTATGAACCACACTAACTTTCGGAAGATAAATTCAACAAAATTGTTTTAACATATATACTATTTTATCTCAAATTGCTATATTATATTGGCATATCTTTCCGCATACTTCTGCATAAATGGAGATGGTTAACCACCAAAAAGGCCTTAGTACCTATATGTCAACAGCTTGTTACCATTGGCATCAGTTATAATAGCAACAAAAGGTTGCTTCATTTAAAGCAACTGAAAATGCAGCAGGGGATTCATCTAAAGATCATATTTAGCAACCGAAATGTGTATCATCATTAAATCCTACATTCCATAATGATATTGTCATGATTTGTTTATTTAACCTCAATAACTTCTTGCCATCAACCTCAATAACTTCTTTCCATCAGTGATAAGGCATGCCGAGGAATATATATCTTCATGTTATATTTATTAGGTTAAAAAACAATTTAAATGCACACACTTTTAGACTTGTTTCATAAATTTAATGAATGTGAAAAAAGTAAATACTTATTCAATATTGAAACATAGACCTTGTTATATGTTTGTTTACTGCAGCTATAAGAATACACCAATCAATGCATGTAAAACATAACACACCCTGAATCATAAAAGCCTCTATTCTCAACCCGTTTTCGTCTGCAAAAAATAAAACACACATACGAGTTCAGCTGTTCAGGTCTGAAAGAATGCAACCATTTACTACAATAACTAATTTGGACAATAATAAGCATATTGAGAATTCTAATTAGCAAATCATGCGTTTTAACAAAAAGTATACTGCCAACCAAAACCAATAGTCTGGAAAAGGAAACAAGAAGCAAACTTACATGAGTGTCGGCTGCAATGTGAAGATACAATGGTTTATCGTCAACTAATGGTGTGTTTGGCGGTTGATATTTACCCCTGCAGAAGTCATTAAGTATCACATAAGGAAGACAAGGATTAAGTATCACATAAGGAAGACAAGGATAAAAATCACATCAAAGTAAGCTATTTGCCTAGTTATCACTATGGCACCAATGTAAATCTGATTCTGCACAAATTATAACACATGATTAGTGGTGTTAGGTAACTAATTTCAAATCCATTTCCACCCAAAAGAAGATGCATTTCGTATACCTCCCTTATTGTGGCCCACTAACAATTAAACAAATAATAAAATGTAGTTTAACCTCCTCTTGTGTTTGTCATTTTGCTGACAATCAGGAACAGTCAAATTTACCGTTCTGGATCGCGTAGCATCAACGTTCGGGTTGATTTTGTACTGCGATCTGGTACGAACGATCGCGGGGGTGGGGGTGTTTCCTGTGACTATGCTTTATCAACACCCAACCCAAATCAATTTCAACTTCGTATAAACCACACCAGAAGAAAAAACTCAAATCAAGAACAATTAATGACAAAAAAAAACACATAAAATAATAATGTAGAACAAATCAGAAACGTAAGAATAAAAATACCATCGTGAGCGAGTAGACAAGGAGGTAATTGTTCTTGAAAGAATTGACAATAGCCTATCCAGGTTTCAAAGCGTCTATAGCTGCAAAATCATAAACCCAAAACGATGACGTAAATCAAAATTGAGTCAATGATCACATATCGTTACCCCTTCTGTGTTGAGAGACCAACAAACGCTTAAATTGTTATCAGTTACCAATATTTCAGCAAGCACCATGGGAAGTAGGAAGTAACAGGGTGACTCAATTCAGTCTCTGAGCATTGAATCGTAGGTTACAACTGAGCATCACCTCATGTTGAGAACTTAACGCCCTCCGTGGTCTCGAAAACCTACCAGGCAACCGGCTAGTTAATGATAATTTAAAGTCCACATCCAGTTATCAATATTGTAATAGCTAAAGCTAATAGTAAACTGGCCCATAAAAAGTTAAAAAAAACATGAATTGTGAAGGTAAAACAGGTCGATTAATTAACAAATGCTGAACACATATCATTCCTATAAGTATTCCACCGTTGAGTACCTTCTGCCTGGAGAAATCATAGCGTGGAGAGAGAGGGTTGAAAACAAAAAAAAAATAAGGTAATGTTTGAGATAAACTTGGGCTTTGGCGAGATGAAGGGAAGTTGTTTGAGGCGAAGTAATAGATGAGCAAAGAAGGTGGAGACTCTTCAACATCTTACCACCGTAAACTCACGACGCTTAGATTCCAACTATTGAATGCACAACAATCAGTTTTGAAGCATGATAAAGGGCAGGAACGGAACACATTTTTCATATTGTAAAGCATGAGGATGGTGAAATGTCTAATTACTTAAGAAGAAAAAGAGCATGGAACTAAATTAGGTTTAACTGAGCCTCACTAAATGAAGTAAACTGTATATAGCAGTTATCATATAGAATGAATATGCAGGAAATATTCCTTATAATAAAGTATAGTAAAGGTTTCAATACTCCAGGCTATAAGGTTTTATTAGATCAAATTTCAACAACTTTCATTCATATCAAGTTATCAACAAATTCTAACAACTTCAGCACATCTAACTTTCATTCATATCAGGTTATAATCTCAAACTCAATCAAGTGTACGGAAGAACATAAAATGCACGGTTTTAGACAAATAAACGTTTATATGAAACCAAAAATCCGTCAAAGTTTTAACCTGTAAAGTTCGATATCATAAACCCCTTTGAAATCAGCCTTGAACTCCAATACCTCCTCACGTAGACGAAGGGGGATTCGCCGTCATCATCACCAGTCGTTGAAGACCTACCTAACTTCCTATCCAAATACATAATATCATCCAAGGCAAAACACATCTGCAACAATTAGGCTTTTGTTGAAATAAACAGAAAAATAAATGATTTACTAACAAAAATGAGGAAGTAAAACTGGCTACAAGCCATGAAATATCATAAACAAACTTCCCAACAAAGTAATCAGATTGCCAGAACTTAGAAAATAAATTTACAATAATAATGGATTAAAAATACCATGTTTCCTGCCGCATTAACTGGTCTTCTTATGCCTATACAAAATGGTCGTCGACTCAAACTTGAAAATAAACTGCTCGGAGACCTTATCAAATCCATGCTTCTCAACACCACATTCATGAAAACCAGTAGCATCTGCATGCAAGCAATAAAGTATTCACCACAGTTTGAAAATAAGTGGCTGGAACAACCTAACCAGAAACAAAAGAAATGCAAGGACGGTGTTTGAGGTAATGGAATCAAACATTTAAACAAGTTCCTCATATTTGAGTTAATTGCAATGATAACAATAATAGTAAACACATTTAGTCAACGAATCAACATTTGATTGTGTACAAAAACATACCTACACTTGTAAACCTAATTAACTGCCACACCCACCATCTACCGCCACGGCCAAACCCACCAACATACCGGTTTTTTCATCCACCTTGGACCTAATAGTTAGTTTGTTGTTAAGGCAATGAAACCGTAGCTTGATGATGAAGAGGGAGAGAGTTTAAGAAGCTTGAATATTAATGAGGAGGTATTAAAAGAGATGGAAGGGGAGACGGTTGAGTAGTCTTCAATTGAGTAGTCTAAAAGACGCAAATCTGAGAAGTAAAGAGAGAATTGAAAGGGATGTCGATTGGTATGGTTATGGGGTCGGGATGGAACAAGGAGGGTAGTATTGTAAAAGTGTGTTGATATTGTAAAGGATGAGTTAGTTAAAATGTCTATTTTATCCTTCTAAGTGTCTTAATTGTCCCTAATATCCCTATAATACCCTTATGAAATAAGCTTTATTCTCTTATACTTGTTGCTTTAAAAATTGTACTCATGTCAAAATTCCAATATGGTACATCACTCCTCCTTTATAATGTATATTATAGATATAGATTATAGATTATAGATTATAGATAGATTTTCTAATCATGTGTTCTAGTCAACAGAATTTCCAAACACATGATAAAATCCTAGATACTGTTGTTATATCCTCAAATCATTCTACAGTAGATTAAATATCTGCTAACGTTTATCATCTATTTTGTCTTAAATCTCTGTTGACTCAAACAGAATATCAATTAATTTTTTTTTACAACAGATGTTGTTCATTGTAAAATGTGTTTACTTTCTATAGAGTTATAACAATTTTTTTAAATAAAATAGGACAATGTTTAAGTACTTTTGGAGAATAGATAACCACAATGCATTTTTTAATCCTGTCTTTTATATCTTTTCTAGCAATTTGTTCGACAAAACAGATTTTACAAACATCTGATAAAATAATAAAGACTGTTACGTATGGTCAAATCATACCACAGTAGTTTAAATATCTGCTGACGTTAATAATCAGTTTTGACGTAAATATGATTTTTTTTAAATAAGACTTTCTTATGAAGAATGTATCAAATATGTTTGGATTAATTTGTGTTGAATGTACCTATAATACAAATAACATAAACAAAACACTAATATTTTATTTAATTATTATGATATTACATCAAGATCTAATACATTACCATAAACATATAAAAAAGATAATAAACATAACATTCAAAACGAATGTAAAAACTTCAACTTCAACTCGATAGACAACTTAAGTGACTTTACAATATCAAAAATTATTTCCAACTGTTCCAGATCACTTTTCATCGAATCGATGTAAAAGACTACACCAATGTCACGAATAGTTGATGAGGGCAAACACTTCAATTTCCCCACAACCTTGGCTTTTTTTTTTAATCAAAACAGTTTGAAATACGCGTGAAAGTCTGCTTCAACACATCTTTATACAATGTATCTTTATCATATTGGATAAGAACTTGTCTTATAAAATCGATCTTCAAATCCACTGGGAGTACTGCTGGTGTAGATGATGATGCCATAACTTGAAAAAATTAATAAAAAGCAATCTATATACAATATGACTATATAGAAGAAATTTTCAGTAAAAGATCTACATATTTATAAGCCGATAGTTTAAACCAAAGTTACCCATTTAGTATTAATTAACGAAATTTAATGCTATAAATGCGGTAGATGAAAAACCATATTTACAAGTGCCAACTGTAAAATTTATAGACTTCCAATTTAAACGTCACTGCGTAAAGTGTAAAACACGTGTACCATACCGTGTTTAAAGTTATTTTCTATTCACATCACCATATATATATATATATATATATATATACATAACACTCTATTACAATGCACATCTAACCTTCCAATAATCAAATACTTACATTACATAACATAAAAACATGTCAGCTGTAACATCTGTGCCCTCACACTTTCTTTTATTTACTGTCCGGTCCTTGTACTTTATCATGTTGTCATGTTTGAACCCTTGTAATCAATAAAAAGGTTTTCTTCGTTAATAAAGTCGAGTATTCTCATGTATATACGATAATGGTAATGTTACGCCATCACTAGAACTCACTTATAATATTTCCGACGCTTAAAATCGCGAGTTACGGTCCGAAAATAACCCGGAAGGCAAAGGAAATCAAGTCTGGGGGCTAAAATTAAAAATCTGATTTTTACTAAGCCCCGCGGACCGCGCGAGGATAAGTAAATTCCTCCGCGGTCCGCGAGAGGAAATTAAATCAGAATTTTTTTTTAATTTTCCCCGCGGACCGCGGGGGATTTACTTAATCTCACGCGGTCCGCGGGAGACCTCTCTGCAGTTTTTCAACTCCTCATTAATGGCATCTCGAGCACAACCCCGAATTCGCACCCTCAATGCAATTTAACGCGTCTCTAGCCCAGCTCTAGTTTTCCCTGGTCGTCCTATATGTCCAAAACACTACCCACATGCATCTAATACATAGATTATTAGTTAATTCATCCAAAATCACTATAAAACCCACAAGACTTGACCACTTTGATTCACCCCTCAAACGACCATCTTATCACAATTAAACACACACACACGTTCATCTTGGTCAGTCTATCAATTCTGCATAAGAAGCCCCGATTATTATCTCGTATTCCCGACGAATTTGGAGGCTCTTTATTCGCATTTTTCTCGGTTTTCATTCGTCTTTTTGAACTACCAAAACCGTGAGTTTTTCCAATTCATTTTGTGCATTTCTTACTTATCATCAGTAGGTTAAAAGCCCTCTAAATGTTGCACCGATTATAGTCTCTAAGGGTTCCAATTGCAAATTCTAAGGATAGGGTGTTCTAGGTATTTTTGGGGATTTTAAATTTAAAAATTTATAAAACTTTGAAATTCAATAACTCGCTTGTTACTGATCTAAAAATTATGAAACTTGGTAGACTTGTTCATGTTACTGACTAGAAGTTTTAGAAAAAGTTTTGGAATTTTTAGAAATCGTTTATTATTTTTAACCATTTTTAATATGCTTTAATCATGTTTAATTCATATAAATTCGAATATAAGGTATTTAAACATGAAAATTACTAGGAATGTATCTCATTATGTTAGAATAATTATCATGCTATTTTCCCTCTGTTTTGATATGATTTCACAGGTTATCTCATTTTTATTTGTTAAATTAATTTTAAACAAATAATATTCATAATAAATAGTTTTTTATCAGAAAAATCCTATAAAATTTATTATGAGACCTTCCAAGTCAGTAGACTAAGTTTTTACAAAAGCTTTTATTTTTAGAAAGTGTTTAGTAATTATTTCGGATTTATGTACTATTTATCATATTTAATTCATATAAATTCGAATTTAATTCATTTAATTATGAAAATTGGTGGAAATATATTTGAACATATTATAAACATTTTCACATCAGTTTTACTCAGTTTTAAATTGTTTTCATATTATATTACATTTTTGGTTAATAAACTAGTTTTTAAACGTATAAAATCTATAATAAATAGATTTTTATCAAGAAAAGTTTTATAAAAATTATTCCAAGACTTTTCAAGTCAGAGGAATAAGTTTTCACAGAAGATTTCATTTATAAAACTATTTTTATATTTTAACTCATTTTTATCTTTTAAATTAGTTTTGAAACAATAAAATTTATATTATATAGATTTTATTCACCAAAACTTTTATAAAAATTATTTTCAGACCTTTAAGGTCAAAAGATGAAGTTTCACAGAAAACTTTATTTTTACAACTATTTTACATTTTATTCCAAATTTATGTCATTTTGATAATACAAATTAAATTAATATCTTTATATATAAATTACCAATATTTTCTGAGTTAAATTTATTATTTTGTAAACTTAGAAAATACTACTTTTACAAACTCAAGGTTACTTATCATTTTCGTCATCTCCATTATTAATAAATATGATTGTTTATATTTAATAAAACAAATATAAATAATTATAGTTTTAGACTTATCAAAATCATTTCCAATATCATTACTTATAATATATAACTTGATAAATATTTTGCAATATTAACCTAAGTTATACACACAAAGGTCTCCATGGATTTTCACCTCGCAATACTTACGAACCATACATTTCAACTTGACGCATTACATTTGGTAACAAACTTAGTAACCCCAAAACCTAGACCTAACACCCTAGATGCCTTAGATTAGGAACCCTAGACTCGATTAAGTTCAAAACACTTATACTAGATCGTTTACTACTTAGGTTGAGTCTTCGGGATTCGCCTCACTCACACTCGCTACAAGTACCGACATACCCACTAGCGAAAGTGAGTATATCTTTCCCCTTTTTACTGTTTTACTCTTTTGGGGTGACTCATGTACAATTATTATTAAACTCACGTATGTTATTTACAAGCAATGTGCTCTGGATATGTTTTGTGTGAATTGTATGAACGATTTGTCAAAGTCATTAACCTTTAGGCCGTACCTAACAATGAGTAGTACTACGAATTATTTCCCTTGGTTACTTACGTGAACGAGTTAAGTCCTTGGTCAATGTTATGGTTTTTCTTGAACGATGTGTGGATGATTATTGAACGATGTGAGGTTTGATTTTGACCCTTTTACATATTACCTTATCATAGCACATATATTGCGAAAAATTTTTCTATATGTTTTCAAACAGGGTATGCTCACCAATACATTTTTGTATTGACCAAATTATTTTCGTACATGTTTCAGGTGAAGTTGATCGTCACACTTAGGCATGGACTTAGAGCCTAAATGAATAAATTTCTTTATGTTATTGTAATTTCCTGTTTAAGACAATTCGTGTTTCCGTTTCTCAATGTAATGAACATGTTGCTTTAAATTATATTATCACTTTTAGTCCACGAGCTACTGAACAATCGTCACTACGTGACATCCCGATATTTCCGCCATCGGTCGGGGTGTTACAGATTGGTATCAGAGCCGTGGTTATAGGGAACTAGGTTATTAGAAATACTCTCAAACCTAGACTATAACTAAGCTACCCTTTATATCCTTATTTGATCTTATTCTTAAAGTTCCTAATGTCCTTTTTCTTTCTCATCATCCTAGTGACAACGTATTCAAGATGAAGACATCCACATTTCACAAAAACGAAACGAAACCATCAAGTTAGGAGTGATATCCACATCTTGATGATTAGTTTCACTTCTTGTATTTTATGCACATCTTGGAATAATTGCCTTTCGAGATAGGAGACGTCCAAATCTCAAGGAAATCATTCCTCCAAAAGAAACTTCGTCTCTAAGCTAGGAGTGATATCCTCACCTTAGTGACTAGTTTCACTCTACCGTATGTTTTTGTTTTTGAAATACATCTTTGGGATAGTAGTGAAATCCATACCTCAGAGATCTATTTCTACCTCTCTGTTCTCACTGAAAATTTGAGATCTTTACTAGTGACGGGGCACGTGCAATCTGGAAGGGTGAGCGCCTGTATTCTGAGTTTTCTGTCTAGGCCTGGTAATTCGCATAAATCCCAATCAGACGAGGGACCCGTTTACTTACCTGGGAACTCTCGGGATGAGCATTCACTTATAGGCTAAAGTACGCCCCCACAAAGTCACTAGAAAAGATTTCAAATGTTTCGGTTAGTCAAAGTTTCCTCGGAAACACTCCTAAAATTGACTCATTTTATTGAAATCGATATTTATGTTTTTACATTTATGCTCCTCATTATCTTGTCTTCATCTCTAATATGCAATAATCGAATGATCTTCAAAATTCTTACACTAAACCTTACTCATCTTATCTTATCCCTGTAGATGTCTGGACGTGAGATGCGCAAGAGACTTTCGAAACGTGAGGCTAAGGTACGCGCTGAGCGTAGACACACCGCCCGACTAAACGAAGGACTAGCAACAATGCTCCCTACTGTCGTTAACGCTATCCTTCCAACTCTCGCCGCGGGTGGAGTTTCATTTGAGGGTGGAAATGGTGGATCATCAGCCACCAAGTGCACCTTCAAGCACTTTAATTCTTGCAACCCAACTAAGTTCTCTGGCACTGAAGGAGCGTCTGGGCTCCTCGATTGGTTCGAAAGTATGGAAAATACTTTCATCAACAGCGACTGTCCTGACGACTTACGAGTTCGTCATGCCACCAGTGTTCTTCAAAAACGAGCACTGACCTGGTGGAACAGTGAGAAACAAAATCGAGGAGCAACAGCTGCCTTAGCTATGGCATGGGACGACTTCAAGGCCCTCATGACCACCAAGTTCTGCCCCCGCAGTGAAATGAAGAAGTTGGAAGATGAGTTCTACTTTCTTAAACAGGACAGCGGGAACAACGTCAACTACAACACCCGCTTCCATGAACTCAGTCTTTTGGTCCCCCGCATGGTTACACCTGTCTCTTTGGCCATCGAGAAATACATTGATGGATTACCCTCCCAGATTCACGACGCTGTCAAGGGAAGCAAACCTGCATCGGTTGAAGAAGCCATCCAGCTCGCAGCTGCTCTCACCGACAAACACGTTAAGGATGGTACTTTGACCCGTAAGCGTGCCAAGCGAACTAATGAAGCCACCACATCTGCTGCTACCACCGAACCTTCCAAACCAACCACCGCTTCAACTTCAACCAACTCCAACAAGAAACGCAAGGGCAAAAACCAGAACTATGCTGTTGTCACACCCCTTAACCAGGTACCTGTTGCCAGAAACCCACCTGCCACTGCTCAACCCCAGCCTCCTCGCAAGGCTTATACCGGACCCCATCCACTATGCACTGCCTGTAACTACCACCATCCAACCAACCAACCCTGTCGAAAATGTAACATTTGTGGCCGAAACAATCATGATACCGCTTACTGTCGAATGACCCTTGGGAACTGGAACAACCAGCAGAAGAACGCCAACCAGAACCAAAGACTCACTATTCGAGTCTGCCACGCTTGTGGTGATCCCAGCCACCTGCGTGCTGCATGCCCACATCTTCGAGCTAATCCACAAGTTCAACCAGCTCTACCTGTGCCAGCAATCCCACCGGCCCCAGTTCGTGGACGAGCTTTCAACATTCACGCTAATCAAGCTCAGGCCGCAAATGATGTGGTTAATTGTACATTTCTTCTCAATAACCTTTATGCTTCGATTTTGTTTGATACCGGTGCCGATAAAAGTTTTGTCTCCTTAGAGTTTGAACCGTTGCTTGCTCGTACTCGTACTCGTCTAGCTCATCGTTTTATCGTCGAAGTCGCTGACGGTGAACCCATCTCAATCGACTCCATCATTCGCAACTGCACCATAAACCTTAACGACTATAACTTCTCAATCGATCTCATACCCATGAAGTTGGGTAACTTCGATGTCATTGTCGGCATGGACTGGCTTTCTAAAAACCATGCTGAAGTCGTTTGTTTTGAGAAATACATCCGAATTCCACTCCCATCAGGTGATATTCTACGCGTCTACGGAGAAAAATCATCCAAAGGGTTGAAACTCATGTCTTGTACTCAGGCCAGTAAATACCTTCGCAAGAAATACGTATCTTTCTTGGCTCATGTTGTGGAGAAGAAGGAGAAGGGTAAGAGTATTCAAGACATCCCTGTCGTTCGTGACTTCCCCGATGTCTTTCCCGATGATTTACCCGGTCTTCCTCCTATTCGCCCTGTCGAATTTCGAATCGACCTCGTACCTGGTGCCACCCCTGTTGCCAAAGCTCCCTATCGCCTTGCACCTTCGGAGATGCAAGAACTTTCCAGTCAGCTTCCGGAACTGACTGACAAAGGTTTCATTCGCCCGAGCTACTCACCTTGGGGTGCTCCGGTTCTATTCGTTAAGAAGAAGGACGGATCTTTTCGCATGTGCATTGACTATCGAGAACTCAACAAACTCACCATCAAAAACCGATACCCCTTACCACGCATCGATGATCTTTTTGACCAACTCCAAGGCGCAACCTGTTTTTCAAAAATCGACCTCCGATCGAGTTATCACCAACTCAGAGTACATGAAAATGATATCCCAAAAACCGCTTTCCGTACCCGCTATGGACATTATGAGTTCATGGTCATGCCTTTCGGTCTGACCAATGCACCCGCCATCTTCATGGACCTCATGAACCGTGTGTGTAAACCCTTCTTAGACAAATTCATAATTGTCTTCATTGATGACATTCTTGTTTACTCGAAAACTGAGACCGCCCACGAAAACCACCTTCGCCAAACCCTGAGTCTCTTACGTGACGAACAATTGTATGCCAAGTTCTCCAAATGTGAATTTTGGCTAAAAGAAGTTCAATTCCTTGGACACGTAGTAAACGACCAAGGAATACACGTAGATCCTTCCAAGATCGAAGCTGCCAAAAGTTGGATCGCACCCAAAACTCCCACCGAAGTTCGTTCTTTTCTTGGTCTTGCCGGTTACTATCGTCGTTTCATCGCCAACTTTTCCAAGATCGCGGTTCCACTCACTTATTTGACTCATAAGGACAAAACCTTTGAGTGGGGACCCGAACAAGAGAAAGCGTTCCAAACACTAAAACAAAAACTCTGCCACGCTCCTGTTCTTTCCCTTCCCAATGGTGTGGAAGATTTTGTGGTATACTGTGATGCCTCGGGTCAAGGCCTTAGATGCGTCCTCATGCAACGAGGCAAGGTCATTGCTTATGCTTCACGACAACTCAAAACCCACGAGAAAAACTACACCACCCACGATCTGGAACTCGGTGCAGTTGTATTCGCTTTGAAGATATGGAGACATTACCTCTATGGTACTAAATGTGTGATCTTCTCGGATCACAAAAGCCTTCAACACATCTTCAACCAGAAAGATCTCAACATACGACAACGTCGTTGGGTCGAACTCCTAAACGATTACGACTGTGAAATCCGTTATTACCCGGGCAAGGCAAACGTCGTTGCCGACGCTTTGAGTCGTAAAGAGCACATCCAACTAAATTGCATCCAAACCCACGACCTTAAACTTCACATTTACGAGGCCTAATTCGTTTCAGAGGTGGAAGGCAATTTATATGACGAAATGTCATGTGGTGCCGAGCACCAGCTAGAAAGGAAAAATGGCCTGTTGTATCTTTCTAACCGCCTCTGGATACCTGATCGTGATAATCTCCGAACTTTCATCTTGGACGAGGCTCATAAGTCGCGTTACTCCATTCACCCTGGTGCCGACAAGATGTATCAGGACCTGCGACCCATGTATTGGTGGCCTGGCATGAAGAAGGACATAGCTCACTACGTGGTTAAGTGCCTTACTTGTGCCAAGGTAAAAGCCGAACACCAACGTCCATCCGGTTTACTCGTGCAGCAAGAAATCCCGATGTGGAAATGGGAAAACATCGCTATGGACTTTATCACTAAATTACCACGCACACCTCGTGGTCATGACAGTATTTGGGTCATTGTCGATCGTTTAACCAAATCCGCACATTTCTTGCCCATTCGTGAGACATACTCGGCCGAGAAATTGGCTAAGATATATGTTGACGAAATCATCTGTCGTCACGGGACCCCTTTGAGCATCATTTCCGATCGTGACGGCCGGTTCACCTCTCGTGTTTGGCAAACTTTTAACGACGCACTGGGAACTAAACTAAATCTTAGCACAGCATACCATCCACAAACCGATGGGCAAACCGAACGTACTATCCAGACTTTGGAAGATATGCTCCGAGCTTGTGTCATTGATTTTGGTGGAAACTGGGATACCCATTTACCCTTGGTTGAGTTTTCCTATAATAACAGTTACCACTCCAGTATCCAGATGGCACCTTTTGAGGCTCTCTATGGTCGCAAGTGTCGTTCTCCTATAAGCTGGAGCGAGGTTGGTGACACAC
The DNA here is from genome assembly GCA_032199755.1 of Ambrosia artemisiifolia. Classification (NCBI taxonomy): domain Eukaryota; kingdom Viridiplantae; phylum Streptophyta; class Magnoliopsida; order Asterales; family Asteraceae; genus Ambrosia; species Ambrosia artemisiifolia. The sequence goes on from CM063522.1 coordinate 45,985,330, forward strand.
AAATCACCGGTCCCGAGCTAGTCCAGGAAACGACAGACAAGATTGCTTTGATTCGTAAGACCTTACAAGCGGCTCAAAGTAGACAAAAGAGCTATGCGGATCAACGGCGCAAACCCTTGGAATTTGAAATTTGAGATATGGTACTTCTCAAGGTCTCACCTTGGAAAGGTATGTTCCGATTTGGGAAGAAGGGAAAACTTGCACCAAGATATGTAGGCCCATTCAAGATTATCGAAAGATTTGGGAAAGTGGCTTACAAGTTAGATCTGCCAGCCGAGCTCAGTAATGTTCATCCTACATTTCATGTTTCAAACCTGAAGAAGTGTTTAGCTGATGAAAACCTTCATGTCCCTCTTGAGGACATTCAGATTAATGAAACGATGCACTTTGTTGAGAAACCAGTTGAAATTATGGACCGTGAAGTCAAATCCCTCAAGCGCAGCCGCATCCCTATTGTCAAAGTTCGTTGGGAATCTAAACGAGGTCCATAGTTCACTTAGGAACGAGAGGACCAAATGAAGGCTAAATACCCACACCTTTTCTCAGTATCATCAGATTCAGAATAATTTCGGGACGAAATTCCCAAAAGTGGGGGAGACTGTAACATCTGTGCCCTCACACTTTCTTTTATTTACTGTCCGATCCTTGTACTTTATCATGTTGTCATGTTTGAACCCTTGTAATCAATAAAAAGGTTTTCTTCGTTAATAAAGTCGAGTATTCTCATGTATATATGATAATGGTAATGCTAAGCCATCACTAGAACTCACTTATAATATTTCCGACGCTTAAAATCGCGAGTTACGGTCCGAAAATAACCCGGAAGGCAAAGGAAATCAAGTCCGGGGGCTAAAATTAAAAATCTAATTTTTACTAAGCCCCGCGGACCGCGCGAGGATAAGTGAATTCCTCCGCGGTCCGCGAGAGGAAATTAAATCATATTTTTTTTTAATTTTCCCCGCGGACCGCGGGGGATTTACTTAATCTCACGCGGTCCGCGGGAGACCTCTCTGCAGTTTTTCAACTCCTCATTAATGGCATCTCGAGCACAACCCCGAATTCGCACCCTCAATGCAATTTAACGCGTCTCTAGCCCAGCTCTAGTGTTCCCTGGTCGTCCCATATGTCCAAAACACTACCCACATGCATCTAATACATAGATTATTAGTTAATTCATCCAAAATCACTATAAAACCCACAAGACTTGACCACTTTGATTCACCCCTCAAACGACCATCTTATCACAATTAAACACACACACACGTTCATCTTGGTCAGTCTATCAATTCTGCATAAGAAGCCCCGATTATTATCTCGTATTCCCGACGAATTTGGAGGCTCTTTATTCGCATTTTTCTCGGTTTTCTTTCGTCTTTTTGGACTACCAAAACCGTAAGTTTTTCCAATTCATTTTGTACATTTCTTACTTATTATCAGTAGGTTAAAAGCCCTCTAAATGTTGCACCGATTATAGTCTCTAAGGGTTCGAATTGCAAATTCTAAGGATAGGGTGTTCTAGGTATTTTTGGGGATTTTACATTTAAAAATTTATAAAACATTGAAATTCAATAACTCGCTTGTTACTGATCTAAAAATTATGAAACTTGGTAGACTTGTTCATGTTACTGACTAGAAGTTTTAGAAAAAGTTTCGGAATTTTTAGAAATCGTTTAGTATTTTTAACCATTTTTAATATGCTTTAATCATGTTTAATTCATATAAATTCGAATATAAGGTATTTAAACATGAAAATTACCAGGAATGTATCTCATTATGTTAGAATAATTATCATGCTATTTTCCCTCTGTTTTGATATGATTTCACAGGTTATCTCATTTTTATTTGTTAAATTAATTTTAAAAAAATAATATTCATAATAAATAGATTTTTATCAGAAAAATCCTATAAAATTTATTATGAGACCTTCCAAGTCAGTAGACTAAGTTTTTATGAAAGATTTTATTTTTAGAAAGTGTTTAGTAATTATTTCAGATTTATGTATTATTTATCATATTTAATTCATATAAATTCGAATTTAATTCATTTAATTATGAAAATTGGTGGAAATATATTTTAACATATTATAAACATTTCCACATCAGTTTTACTCAGTTTTAAATTGTTTTCATTTTATATTACATTTTTGGTTAATAAACTAGTTTTTAAACGTATAAAATCTATAATAAATAGATTTTTATCAAGAAAAGTTTTATAAAAATTATTCCAAGACTTTTCAAGTCAGAGGAATAAGTTTTCACAGAAGATTTCATTTATAAAACTATTTTTATATTTTAACACATTTTTATCTTTTAAATTAGTTTTGAAACAATAAAATTTATATTATATAGATTTTATTCACCAAAACTTTTATAAAAATTATTTTCAGACCTTTAAGGTCAAAAGATGAAGTTTCACAGAAAACTTTATTTTTACAACTATTTTACATTTTATTCCAAATTTATGTCATTTTGATAATACAAATTAAATTAATATCTTTATATATAAATTACAATATTTTCTGAGTTAAATTTATTATTTTGTAAACTCAGAAAATACTACTTTTACAAACTCAAGGTTACTTATCATTTTCTTCATCTCCATTATTAATAAATATAATTGTTTATATTTAATAAAACAAATATAAATAATTATAGTTTTAGACTTATCAAAATCATTTCCAATATCATTACTTATAATATATAACTTGATAAATATTTTGCAATATTAACCTAAGTTATACACACAAAGGTCTCCATGGATTTTCACCTCGCGATACTTACGAACCATACATTTCAACTTGACGCATTACATTTGGTAACAAACTTAGTAACCCCAAAACCTAGACCTAACACCCTAGATGCATTAGATTAGGAACCCTAGACTCGATTAAGTTCAAAACACTTATACTAGATCGTTTACTACTTAGGTTGAGTCTTCGGGATTCGCCTCACTCACACTCGCTACAAGTACCGACATACCCACTAGCGAAAGTGAGTATATCTTTCCCCTTTTTACTGTTTTACTCTTTTGGGGTGACTCATGTACAATTATTATTAAACTTACGTATGTTATTTACAAGCAATGTGCTCTGGATATGTTTTGTGTGAATTGTATGAACGATTTGTCAAAGTCATTAACCTTTGGGCCGTACCTAACAATGAGTAGTACTACGAATTATTTCCCTTGGTTACTTACGTGAACGAGTTAAGTCCTTGGTCAATGTTATGTTTTTTCTTGAACGATGTGTGGACGATTATTGAACGATGTGAGGCTTGATTTTGACCCTTTTACATATTACCTTATCATAGCACATATATTGCGAAACATTTTTCTATATGTTTTCAAACAGGGTATGCTCACCAATACATTTTTGTATTGACCAAATTATTTTCGTACATGTTTCAGGTGAAGTTGATCGTCACACTTAGGCATGGACTTAGAGCCTAAATGAATAAATTTCTTTATGTTATTGTAATTTCCTGTTTAAGACAATTCGTGTTTCCGTTTCTCAATGTAATGAACATGTTGCTTTAAATTATATTATCACTTTTAGTCCACGAGCTATTGAACAATCGTCACTACGTGACATCCCGATATTTCCGCCATCGGTCGGGGTGTTACATCAGCCTCTCAAAATTACCAAACCAGTGTACAACAGACAGCCCATGAAATTCTTATCAAGTCTTTCAAAAAATAATCTTTTGAAGAAGAAACAATAAGAAACGCATGTGGAATGCTTACATCTCTACTTGTTACGGATCTAAGGAAAAACGGCAAAACCATGATTGATATGGTTGAAATTCCGGAATCAATTGAACGAAACATAGCTCTACAATACCTAGCAGATCAAATCGAACTAAACGACGACATTTCCAAGAAGATGAAAGGCCGTACTGATAATATTATTTCCATCAGCCAGGAAAGGAAGCAGCGTCGTGAAGAAATTATCAAGAATCATCAATAGTAACTGTAATTTGTCACAACAATGTAATTTTGGATTAAAAATCCTTGAAAAATGTAAATCTTATTTTCTATATAAACATAAATTATGCTGTTTATATTATATTGAATTTTAAACAAACATAGAGCAAATCAAACAGAAATTAAATAGATGATGAAAACATTTATTTCACAAAACACAATTTATAAACAAACAGTGATAACTTTTACATTCCTCATACTTAAGTTAATTTATTATTATTTTTTAATTAATACAAATATCTATATATTAATTTTTGATAATTAAACATAAGTAAAAAATATCGAACCACTTCAAAATTCGAGCTTCAAGGTAATGATTATTACTGGCAGTCAATAGCCCTAAAATGCTAGCATGATTACTCTAAAGTTCAAGAATCTAGATGGAAACTTGCAAAATCGGCTGTAATTAATGCTACTCGAAAAAGTATACTGATTTTATTGTATATAGTCTGTTTTACAACATCTGTTGAATGATAAACAACGGTTATCAAACAACTGTCAATCTATACAATTTTACCATTAAAGATTTAAATTAAATAACAAAACTAAATTTCAAAAGTTTAATCCTTAAATTTGAATTTTGATAATATATTTAGATGAAATAAGTATATCTTTAAAAATATAAGTAGAACTTATTGAATGTAATTAATATTTTAATTAAGTAAATCCATTATTTGCATATAAATCAACAGATGGTTATTTGAGTTGCAGTAAATTAAAATTTTAAAAAACATATTTCAGTCTGTATCCAAGTTTAAGATTTTAATGTGACTTTTAAGTCCTTATATTAAGCCTTATTTTTATGATTAAATAAGTTAGTAAAATTAAAGTTAATAAAAGTTTTAGACCAACTACGACAGATTATCATAATTATTATTTACCATACAACACTATTAATAATCAATTGATCTTTTAGTCATATTTTGACTTAATATTTTGTGATATCTTTTTGTAACAACCTTTTAGGAAATAATTTAAGTCTGTTTGGGGAAAATCTTCATTGTTCAAATGTATCTTGAATATATTCTATACTACAATAATGAAAAAAGGTATATCAATAAAATTCGTCATTCCAATTGTATAATTTTACATAAAATATGAGGATAAACAAACATACAAGATACAAATTACAACCAAAACACTACTAACGAAAAATGCTTACAAAAATATAAAATAGAAGTACTGTAACCAAAAACTCCGATATTGCTAAAAAAGTGAACTAATACCAACTAACACATCTAATCTATAATACAAAGAGAAAATACATAATCCATGCTGAAAGAAAATGTGACACCCGGCAAACTCCGGTTATTAACTTTTTGAAAACTCAGTAAGTCTACCTTAGCGAGTCGTGCATACATTACACATGACAGGGTCAGTCGAGTCGAGTCGTGCATCATTGGGGTTTTAACACACACAAGTCTCGAGTCCCGGGAATTGGTGAACGAGTGTGAACGTGTTTGTTTTCATGAATTATGTGTTTATAATCATTATGTGACTTGTCGGTATGTGAAAACGTGTTAACATATGTTAAAATAGGGTTTAACGCGCCAAAAACCCAGACTTGGGGGTTGCAGGCGATTAGGCCACCAGGGGCAACCCTAATCGCCTATATGAGGGCGATTGGGAGGTTCCTGAGGGCGATTGGGAGGTTCCTGAAGGCGATTGGGGGCTAATCACTAGTAGTTACTAGCGATTAGCAGCCCTAATCGCCTATAGACCCTGCATAATCGCCCATACTGCACATGACGACTAGAAACGCCTATAAATACCACCCTTGACCTCTAAAACACCATTTGTGCAACCCTAGCCATCCCATAATCTATCCCAACTCACAAACATCCTCTGGAACTTGTTTTTACACCAAAACACACATTTCCAAGCTTTACCCATCATTTCCTCCTAAATCCAAGGTGTGTTCTTCATCCCCAAACCTTTATATGATTATGTTTTGTTCCCTAAAAGTCCAGACCTGATTTCTAAATGTTTTTGTCTTTGAAAATCCATTAAAAACCGTTTTTAAACAAACCCAAACCCTTATGCATGTTATATGTGTTGTATGTGAATAAAGGTAGGATTTTTATGATTGAAACATGATTGTTCCTGTGTTATTAAGGTGTTTATAGCTGTTATGAGTTAGTATGATGATGTCCTAGGAGTTTGGAGGTCCATGGTTGTGTATTGTTGATGTTTGGTATTTTGACCCATTTGAATGGTTTTGAATGATTAAGGATGTTATGAGGTGTATTGTTGGTTATATGATGTTAGGGTTTGCTTTAGGATGATGCTAGAGCAGTAGGATACTATCGGACAACGTTGTTACGTGATGAAATCTGGATATTTGCTATTTAGGGCAAGTTTTTGCATGTTGATGTGATGTATACATGTTAAGTTTACTATTTTTGGGAAACGCTCGCATTCGAGACTATTAGAATGATGATAACTTAGGGGTTTTGCTTGAAATATGTTTGTTAATGTGTTATGATTGATATTGGGTGTTTACACATGTTTCGGATATGATTTGGAGGGATAAACGCGCGAAAAACCGGAACAGACCTGCAGGGGGCGATTAGGGATCCCAATCGCCTATGCTGAAGGCGATTAGGAGCCCAATCGCCTATGCTGAAGGAGATTAGGAGCCCAATCACCTATGCTGAAGGCGATTAGGAGCCCAATCGCCTATATGCATGTCTTATAGCTCCCAATCACTAGTTAACTTCTGAATTGCATGTCTTATAGCTCCTAATCACTAGTTAACTTCTGAATTGCATGTCTTATAGCTCCTAATCACTAGTTAACTTCTGAATTGCATGTCTTATAGCTCCTAATCACTAGTTGACTTTTCCTAATCACTAGTTGACTTTTCCTAATCACTAGTTAACTTTTCCTAATCACATGTAATGATAATGTAAGTGTAATTTAGCATTCCGAGACCCGATTTGACACCTAGGAACATGCTAGAAACCCCGTAACATGCCTAGTAACATAGTAACACGTGTTTGGACTTATTTGTGCGTTATTTGATCTATGTGTTAGACTCGTTGAACTTTAACACGTGTTAAGTACTGGTTGCATGATTTGTATGTGTTAGTGTATGAGATGAACACGTGGGATGTCGGGTCACCAATGGGATGTCGAGTCTTGTCTCGTCTCATGTAGTCTGGTTGTCGATCAAACGCGTTTTTCAAACACATAATGGTCATGGACTGGAGATTAGGGACTAATGAACCCAACGGGTTATTAGTCTAACTTTACACACATCTTATGATAGGTCGCCACTAGTTGGGGCTATCATATCACATAACGGTTTACTCATAAACGGAAGACGCAACCTAAGGTGAGTTCACGGCCCCACATTTTATGGTTTTTGTTTTCGGGGGAGAAACATGCTTAAACTCTTTTATTACACATTTTCATGTTATACCATGGCTCTCATCTTATTACTATACGGTTCATCAAAAGTCCCTTAGAAACCACCAACATGGGGATATGGCGGCGAAATGTGGATAGCGCTATTGGGAACTAACAAGCCCCACTTGACGGCTGGAAGCCAGGCGGGTGCATATTGTCTCTAAGCACACAAGGCCTACCGACGATGACGGTAGTCCGTAGGAAAGGGTCACACAGTTTACCTGTGACACCCGGCAAACTCAGGTCAATATTATGGTTTGGGTCAAAGTCTACCTTAGCGAGTCACGCGTACAGTATACTTAACTAGGTCGGTTAAGTCGTGTTATGGTTCGGAGTCATTAGTACAACCTAGAGGATCGTTAGATGTCGGCCATTTAACCAGGTATGCAAGGATTGACGATTCGTGGAATCGTCAAACCTTAGTAGAAACACAAGTCTCGAGTCCCGGGAATTGGTGAACGAGTGTGAACGTGTTTACTTACATTCTTTATGTGTTTATAATCTTTATGTGACTTGTCGGTATGTGAAAACATGTTAACATGTGTTAAAACGGAGCTTAACGCGCGAAATACGCTGTAACAGACCCTATAGGTGATTATGCAGAGGCTATAGGCGATTAGCCTCTGTAATCGCCTATAGGGAGGGCGAGTAGGGTGTTCTTTTAGGCGATTAGGCCCTAATCGCCTAAAGATTTAGGCGATTAGGAGCCATAATCGCCTAAAGCTGCTGCACAATCGCCTACAGTGCCTTAAACGACTAGAAACGCCTATAAATACCACCCTTGACCTCCAAGAGACCTCTAATGCAACCCTAGCCGTCTCATAACATATCCCAACTCCCAAACACCCTCTGGAACACGTTTTAGCATCAAAACACTCATTTCCAAGCATTACACATCAAATCCTCATAAAACCAAGGTGTGTTCTTCATCCCCAAACCTTTAAATGATTGAGTTTTGCTCCCTAAAGGTCCAGACCTGGTTTATAAACATTTATGTCTTTGAAAACCTATGAAAATCGTTTTTAAACAAGTTCAAACCCTTATGCATGTTGTATGTGTGAAATATGATTAAAAGATAGGATTTTTATGATTCAAAATGGATTGTTATCATGTTATTAAGGTGTTTACAGCTTGTTTATGATAGGATGATGATGTCTTAAGAGTTTGGATGGTTTTAGAGGTGTATTGTGAATGTTGAGTATTTTGACCCATTTGAATGAGTTTGAATGATTTTGGATGATTTGAAGTGTTTTGATAGTTGTTTGATGTTAGGGTTTGTTGTAGGATGATGATAGAACAGTAGGGGATGATCGAACAACGTGATAACATGATGAAATCTCAGTATTTGCTATTTAGGGTAAAATTGTGCATGTTGATGTGATGTTTTCATGCTAAGTATACTATTTTGGGTAAAGGCTTGCATTCGGGACTGATAGGATGATGATAAGTTAGGGGTTTTGCTTGAAATATGTTTGGTAATGTTGTATGATCGATATTTGGTGGTTCCACACGTTCCGGATCTGATTTGGAGGGTTAAACACGCGAAAAACCAGAACAGAACAGCTGCAGGCGATTAGCCACCCTAATCGCCTATGCTATAGGCGATTGGGAGCATAATCGCCTGATAGGGAACCCTAATCGCCTAAGAGTATAGGCGATTGGGGGCTAATTGCCTTCGTTGCATGCGATTGTGATCCTAATTGCTAGTTAAGTCCTGAATTGCATGTCTTATGACCCTAATCGCCTAATGACTCCTGATTTGCATACCACATGACCCTAATCGCCTATAAGTATAGGCGATTAGCCCCATAATCGCCTGTTGACTTTCATAATCGCCAGTTGACTTTTCCTAATCGCCTGTACTGCTGCTGTAAGTGCATTTTGGCATTCCGAGACCCGATTTGACACCTAGGAACATGCTAGGAACCCCGTATCATACCTGATAACTTGGTAACACGTGCTCGGGCTTATTTGTGTACTGTTTGAACGATGTGTTAGACTTGTTGAACTCTAACGTATGTTAAGTGTGATTGCATTGATTATGTGATTGAGAGTGCAAGTATAACATGGGGAGTCTCGGGTCACCAATGGGATGTCGATTCTTGTACATTTGGTCAGTTAAACAGTCAACGTGTTTTCAAACGAACCTGGTTATGGTCTGGACATCTAGGGACTAACTAACCTACGGGTTATTAGTCTAAGTACTTGTAACTGTCATATGTTAGGTCGCCGCTTTAAGGAACTAGCATAGCTTGCTGATCTTATTCATTAGTTGAAGTAACGCAACCTAAGGTGAGTTCACGGCCCCACTTTAACTGGTTTTACTTTTGGGGGAGAAAACATGCGCAGAACTATGTTTTGAGAACTTTTGTCATACTATGGTTTATTATGAGTTACTATACGATCTTTTAAGTCCCGGGGAAACCATGAATGTGCGGTATAGCGCAACGGGGGAAATGTGGATAGATCTATTGGGCGTGACCTGCCCCACTCGTCGGCTTGGAGGGCCGGGCGGGTGCATGTTGTCTCGACCTTGTAACATTGTGACTTGTGACATTATTCGGGCTGTAACTTTGGTAACTTGTGACGTGTCTAGTAATGGTTTCCAGTCGTAGTAGTAACAAAACATACGCCTAGCTAGCGTACTTTGGTTGAACATTTTATAGTATGGACAGGTGACTTGGTATACTTTGGTAACTTGGTAACTTTTATTTAAAACCTGTGAACTCACCGGCATTTTTGTGCTGACGAACTTTTGGCATGTTTTTCTCAGGTCGCTAAGGTAGCAAACGAGGACTAGGGCGCACGCGTCTGCACAGCGTCTAGTTAGGATCATGTTTTACTTATGTGGAACTGCTGGAATTACTTTTTGGAATTTGAACTTGTAACAAAGTTTCCGCTACGGTTTTTATGGTTTCAAACTTATGTTTTTAAAATATGCATGTGTTCATATAGCGTTGTTTATTGTGATCGTTGACTTGGATCCTGGTTTGTCACGCGCCTCGCGGTAAAACCCCGCAGGTGGATTTTGAGGGTGTGACAGATTGGTATCAGAGCCAATGGTTATAGTGAACTAGGACTGCATGTAGAGTCTAGTCTATAGCCGAGTCGCACACACACTAGACGGTCACATGGTACTAGACGTCATAGTGGGTAACATACAGGCTTGTCGGGGTGTCTTTGAAATCATCAAACTCTTTGTGTTACATCATCCGCTCTTCTGTGTATTTGACTGTTAATTCCTTAGGCAGTGTGGTGTATTGGAGTGGCTTGTGTACCTTTGAGATCTGTCCAAAGCTCGGACATCTCCCCTTCGTACTCCAATAAACCCACTCGCCCCTGAACTGCCGTGACGTTTATGTCACCGCGGTGTACGGCTAAGCATCCGTGTTTGGAGACTTGAACTTTAGACTAGGAGGACACTAGGAGGACCATGTAGAGCGGTTTATCGTTTCGGGTGCACACGAAACCATACGCCGAAATGCATGAAAGCCCTAGTGAGCTCTGGATTCGAAGGGATGGTCCTGGATTGGATCTAGCCTTATTTATGTGAACACTAGTGGTTATCCCTAGCTGAGAATCTGAACTTTCCTTCGCTGCTGTTGCCAGAATCATGTCTGGAATTCACGGTGGACGTAGAGGTGGTGGTCGTACTGGTGGACGCGCCGGTGGAGGTGGTCGTGGAGGTGTGAATCTGACTCAGGAGGACCTGAACAACTTGCTGCAGGCTGCCTTCCAGGCAGGACACAATGCCCATGGCGGTAAGTTAATCCTATCAGCTCTGCCTTGCTGTGAGCATGGTATCTTTCTTTTGTGGTTTCTTACGTGTTTCGTTTCAGGTGGAGTTGTTAATCCACCCCCAGCCATGTGCACGTACAAGATGTTCCAGGACTGTAAGCCCCATGAATTCTCTGGCACTGAAGGGGCTGTTGGTATGCTCAAGTGGCTAGAGAAAGTGGAGTCGGTGTTCTTGATGTGTAACTGTCTTCCTGAGGATCGAGTTAAGTATGCTGCTGCCCTCTTTCTGGATGTTGCGTTGACCTGGTGGAACAGTATTACTCAGAATATGGGTTTGGGTGAGGCGTATGCCATGCCATGGGAGGATTTTGTTCAGTTACTGAAGAGAGAGTACTGCCCCAGAGAAGAGATTCAGAAGTTGGAACATGAGGTTTGGAGCCTCAAGATGGTTGGGTCCGAGATTGAAGAGTATACTGTGAGGCGTAACGAGTTGGCGGTGCTGTGTCCTGACCTACACGTACCAGAATACAGGAGGATCGAGCACTACATTTCAGGGTTAGTACCAGAGATAGCAGGATTAGTGGCTGCAGGAAATCTTCCCAACTATGCAGATGTGGTTCGGTCGGCTCATAGGATGACCAACCTAAAGGTGAACGAGGGTATTCTGCCTGCTCGTGGTGCAACTGTCAAGGTTCCAGAGAGTAACAAGCGCAAGTGGGAGAATGTGGGTAAGGGTTCAGCGTCAGCTCCGGCACAGCAGGGTAAAAAGTATGATGTTGGGAGTTCTTCTTCGTCAGGGTCTAAACATGGTGGTTATGCTGGGAAACATCCTAAGTGCAACAAGTGTGGGTTTCATCATTCGGGGAATTGTGATAGGGCACGTTGTCACCGTTGTCAGCAGTTGGGGCATCATGCCAAGGATTGTAGGGTGAACCTTTCGTCTTCACAGGGTCGTGCTGCTGTCCCTACCCCTACTGCTCAGGGGACTTCAGGGAAGCAGGGTTGTTACAATTGTGGTGAGACTGGTCATTTCAAGAAGGATTGCCCGAAACTGAAGCAGGGCGGGGATGTGAAGAACGGGAACGGTAACGGGAATGGTGGGGGTGGTGGCAGGAACGCACGCGCCTTTGTCATTGGGGCCGCTGAGGCTAAATTGGATCCCGACACAGTTACCGGTACGTTTCTTCTCAATAATCGCTCTGTTACTGTTTTGTTTGATTCCGGTGCCGATAAAAGCTTCATATCTTTGGAAGTTAGCCGAATGTTAGATATAGTGCCTGTTCCTTTAGAGGCTAAGTATTTAATTGAGTTGGCCGACGGTAAGAAGATTGAGGCAACTTGTGTCCTTCAGGAGTGTCATCTTGAGATGTCGGGTTTGTCTTTCCCCATCGACCTTATGCCTGTACCCTTGGGTAGTTTTGATCTCGTTGTCGGCATGGACTGGTTATCGTTGTATCGTGCTGAGATCGTTTGTTTCGATAAGGTTATTCGAATCCCTCTCCCGGATGGAGAATTTCTTTTGGTACATGGTGAGAAGGGCGGTGCTCCGCTAAGTCTCATCTCCAGCATGAAAGCCCTTAAGTGTATTCGTAAGGGTTGTTCGGCAGTTTTGGCACTTCTCTCTGTTTCCTCTACCGATGAGAAGAAGATCGAGGATATCCCAGTGGTTCGTGACTTTTCTGACGTTTTTCCTGATGATCTACCCGGTCTTCCACCCATCGTCAGGTTGAGTTCGGTATTGACCTTGTACCGGGCGCAGCCCCTATTGCTCGGGCCCCCTACCGTCTTGCACCTCCCGAGATGCAGGAATTATCTAACCAGTTGCAGGAACTCTTGGATAAGGGTTTCATCAGACCGAGTTCTTCCCCTTGGAGAGCCCCGATTCTGTTCGTGAAGAAGAAAGACGGAAGTCTTCGGATGTGCGTGGATTACAGAGAGCTGAACAAGGTGACCATCAAGAACCGTTACCCTCTTCCTCGCATTGATGATCTCTTTGACCAGCTCCAGGGTTCTAGCTACTACTCCAAGATCGACTTAAGGTCCGGTTACCACCAGTTACGCGTGCAAGAAGCTGACATCGCGAAGACTGCCTTTCGTACACGTTATGGCCATTTCGAGTTCTTGGTCATGCCTTTCGGTCTCACTAACGCGCCGGCGGTTTTCATGGATTTGATGAACCGCGTGTGCAAACCTTATCTTGATAAGTTCGTCATTGTGTTTATTGATGACATCTTGGTTTACTCCAAGAGCAAAGCTGAACACGAGGAACACTTGCGTTTGGTTCTGGAACTTCTGCGACGGGAACAACTTTATGCTAAGTTCTCGAAGTGTGACTTTTGGTTACGCGAAGTTCAATTCCTAGGGCATGTGGTTAATGAACTAGGGATTCATGTCGATCCGGCTAAGATCGAGGCAATTAAGGACTGGGAAGCACCAAAGACGCCATCTGAGGTGCGGCAATTCCTAGGTCTTGCGGGTTACTACCGTCGTTTCATTAAGGGGTTTTCGAAGATCGCTCAACCCCTCACCACTCTTACTCAGAAGGACAGAAAATTCGACTGGGGTGAACCGCAAGAAGCAGCGTTCCAAAAACTGAAGTCCAAACTCTGTTCTGCTCCCATCCTGTCCTTGCCTGAGGGCACTGAGGACTTCGTTGTTTACTGTGATGCTTCGATTCGGGGTCTCGGTTGCGTGTTAATGCAACGCGAGAAAGTGATTGCCTACGCTTCTCGTCAACTTAAGGTTCACGAGAGGAATTATACAACCCACGATTTGGAGTTGGGTGCAGTGGTGTTCGCGTTGAAAATTTGGAGGCATTACTTGTACGGTACCAAATGCACCGTTTATACCGATCACAAGAGTCTCCAGCATATTTTCGACCAACAACACCTGAACATGCGACAGCGTCGCTGGGTTGAACTCCTGAACGACTATGATTGCACCATTAAGTACCATCCTGGCAAGGCGAATGTGGTGGCAGACGCCTTGAGCAGGAAGGAAACAGCAAACCCACGTCGCGTTCGGGCGTTGCAACTCACTATCCAATCTTCCCTTCCTGACCAACTCCGTTCTGCGCAACTAGAAGCTTTGAAGGAGGAAAACCTTAAAGCTGAGACCATGCACGGTGGTGACAAGCACCTCGAGCAAAGGCCTGACGGTTTACACTACTTCGCAGAACGCATATGGGTTCCGTTGTTTAGGGGATTACGGGAACTTGTTTTAGATGAAGCTCAAAAATCCCGGTATTCCATTCATCCCGGCTCAGACAAGATGTACCAAGACCTAAAGGTACTCTACTGGTGGCCAAACATGAAGGCTGACATTGCCTCCTACGTGAGCAAATGCTTGACCTGTGCCAAGGTCAAGGTGGAGTATCAGAAGCCTTCTGGTCTCCTGCAACAACCAGAAATTCCTGAATGGAAGTGGGAAAGTATCACGATGGACTTTGTTACTAAACTACCTAAGTCACCTAGAGGCTGTGATAAGATATGGGTGATTGTGGATCGGTTGACGAAGTCAGCCCATTTTCTTGCCATTAAAGAAACCGACACGATGGATACGTTGGCTCGTCTCTACCTCAAGGAGGTCGTTTCTAAGCACGGTGTGCCGGTTTCTATCATTTCGGATCGTGATTCCCATTTCACTTCGCATTTTTGGAAGTCCTTGCACAAAGCCTTGGGTACCCAGCTGGACATGAGTACAGCTTATCACCCACAAACTGACGGGCAGAGTGAGCGAACAATTCAAACCTTAGAGGACATGCTTCGAGCATGTGTGATCGATTTTGGCAAAAGTTGGGAGATTCACCTGCCGTTAGTGGAGTTTTCTTATAACAACAGTTACCATGCGAGTATCAAGGCAGCTCCGTTCGAGGCATTGTACGGGCGGAAATGCCGGTCTCCCCTTTGTTGGGCTGAAGTGGGTGAGAGTCAACTCACTGGGCCTGAACTAGTGTACGAGACTTCGGAAAAGATCGTACAGATTTGTAACCGTTTGGCAGCGGCGCGGGATCGACAAAAGAGTTATGCCGATCGACGTCGCAAACCTTTAGAGTTCCAGGTTGGGGATAGGGTACTTCTGAAAGTTTCACCATGGAAGGGCGTCATACGCTTTGGAAAGGGTGGCAAACTCAACCCTCGGTACGTTGGACCGTTTGCAATCCTGGAACGGATTGGACCGGTGGCATACCGACTTGATTTACCGGCGGAGCTTGGTAATGTACACAACGTCTTCCATGTGTCTAACTTGAAGAAATGCCTGGCTGACGAATCTCTTATTGTTCCACTATAAGAGATCAAGGTTGATGATCGTCTTCGCATTGTGGAAGAACCTGTTGAGATCCTTGATTACAAGATTCGTAGCCTTCGTCAGAGTAAAATCCGTATTGTTAAAGTTCGCTGGAACTCGAACCGTGGACCGGAATACACTTGGGAACGCGAGGATCAGATGAAGTCTAAGTATCCTCACCTCTTTCCTAAGCGCGCTTTTGAATCGAGACATGTTACTACTGCAGCTGAATGAATCTCGGGGCGAGATTCCTTCTAACGTGGGGATGATGTGACAACTCGGGTAATTCTCTTTTCTAGTTTCTATTCCTTGATTGTTTTCTCTTTGACTTGTGCTAATTTTCGGGGCGAAAATTCTTTTAACGTGGGGATGATGTGACACCCGGCAAACTCAGGTCAATATTATGGTTTGGGTCAAAGTCTACCTTAGCGAGTCACGCGTACAGTATACTTAACTAGGTCGGTTAAGTCGTGTTATGGTTAGGAGTCATTAGTACAACCTAGAGGATCGTTAGATGTCGGCCATTTAACCAGGTATGCAAGGATTGACGATTCGTGGAATCGTCAATCCTTAGTAGAAACACAAGTCTCGAGTCCCGGGAATTGGTGAACGAGTGTGAACGTGTTTACTTACATGCTTTATGTGTTTATAATCTTTATGTGACTTGTCGGTATGTGAAAACATGTTAACATGTGTTAAAACGGAGCTTAACGCGCGAAATACGCTGTAACAGACCCTATAGTCGATTATGCAGAGGCTATAGGCGATTAGCCTCTGTAATCGCCTATAGGGAGGGCGATTAGGAGCCATATTGTGTACTGTTTGAACGATGTGTTAGACTTGTTGAACTCTAACGTATGTTAAGTGTGATTGCATTGATTATGTGATTGAGAGTGCAAGTATAACATGGGGAGTCTCGGGTCACCAATGGGATGTCGAGTCTTGTACATTTGGTCAGTTAAACAGTCAACGTGTTTTCAAACGAACCTGGTTATGGTATGGACATCTAGGGACTAACTAACCTACGGGTTATTAGTCTAAGTACTTGTAACTGTCATATGTTAGGTCGCCACTTTAAGGAACTAGCATAGCTTGCTGATCTTATTCATTAGTTGAAGTAACGCAACCTAAGGTGAGTTCACGGCCCCACTTTAACTGGTTTTACTTTTGGGGGAGAAAACATGCGCAGAACTATGTTTTGAGAACTTTTGTCATACTATGGTTTATTATGAGTTACTATACGATCTTTTAAGTCCCGGGGAAACCATGAATGTGCGGTATAGCACAACGGGGGAAATGTGGATAGATCTATTGGGTGTGACCTGCCCCACTCGTCGGCTTGGAGGGCCGGGCGGGTGCATGTTGTCTCGACCTTGTAACATTGTGACTTGTGACATTATTCGGGCTGTAACTTTGGTAACTTGTGACGTGTCTAGTAATGGTTTCCAGTCGTAGTAGTAACAAAACATACGCCTAGCTAGCATACTTTGGTTGAACGTTTTATAGTATGGACAGGTGACTTGGTATACTTTGGTAACTTGGTAACTTTTATTTAAAACCTGTGAACTCACCGGCATTTTTGTGCTGACGAACTTTTGGCATGTTTTTCTCAGGTCGCTAAGGTAGCAAACGAGGACTAGGGCGCACGCGTCTAGTTAGGATCATGTTTTACTTATGTGGAACTGTTGGAATTACTTTTTGGAATTTGAACTTGTAACAAAGCTTCCGCTACGGTTTTTATGGTTTCAAACTTATGTTTTTAAAATATGCATGTGTTCATATAGCGTTGTTTATTGTGATCGTTGACTTGGATCCTGGTTGTCACGCGCCTCGCGGTAAAACCCCGCAGGTGGATTTTGAGGGTGTGACATTACCCGACGCCTAGCTAGCGTTCTCATAAGCATAGTAGTAACAGCAACGGTAACGGTTTTCAAGGATTGTTTTAAACGTTTAAATAAAACCTGTGAACTTACCAGCATTATATGTTGACTCTTTTAGCATGTTTTCTCAGGTCGCTAAGGTAGCAGCTGTCAGCTAGGCGCACGGAGTCGCACTGGAGTCGTACTCGCGTCTAGGGTCATTCATGCATGTCTCTTTATGTTAAACTTTTGAACTTATGTCTTTATTTACTCATGACTTGTAAACATTAAATGCTTCCGCACTTTCAGATGTTGGTTTAAATCTTATGCATGGTTTTTATTACGTGTGTTTTTACATTTAGACGTCGTTTATTGTGACTGTTGACTTGGATCCTGGTGTGTCACATGCCTCGCGGTAGAACTCCGCTTGTGGAAATTTGAGGGTGTGACAGAAAAAGAAGGCGCGCTCCAAAGAAAAAGAAAACAAATACAATAATAAGCCTCTAAATAGCGCAAAATTTAGAGACATATAATTTATATAGAGACCCATCTCATTTTGGACGGGCTCACGTATTATAATAGAACAGATAATATTTTCCTTTGATTGAAAGAATCTTCCAGCAACACCCATTCCAACCTCATTAGCAACAGATTATTTGTAATACATATTTCTTTCAGACCGAGAATTTTTGAGAAGTCTTCAGCTACGAAATTCACATGAAATACCATTATATACTGAAGGTATAGATGGTTGGTTTGCTTTTCAATGGTTCAAGTATTACAAGTTACTAGCCTTTTATAGACTGAAAAAATAGGTATATACCTACTCTAATAAGAGTGTTTTTAATTCGGCCCTCTTATATAAATATAAATAAACTGAAAAATAATTACAATTACTAACACAAATGATAAAAAACGATGAAATAATAAAGTCACTTTCAATATCATAATAATTAATAGTATTTCCATGTAAATATAATTTTTATTGATGACTTATTAAGTCTAATAGTATTTCATTACAAACTTGTTTAACAAATGACGTGAAATTTACTCATTGCAAACATGGTTGTCACCACAAACCGATTGGGGGTTTGTTTGCTTGCAAACAAAGATTTTTTTAATATTATTTTCACAAAAAAATTTGAGTTTCTTCACCAATGTGGATGGTCTAAAAGTCTTTGCTGCCCAATGCACAGATGAACGATCAAGATGCAACCTGAATTAATGCTAAATGTACTTATTTTTACTATGCTTAAACAAAAAAACGTTACAATAAAAATTCTTAAAAAATTAAGACATATTTTATAGAAATAAAAACTCTTTAAAAAACAAGTATTGTTAAAATGTGTAATCATAATTTTTATTCACAACGTATTATATTTTATATTATTAGTATGAATATTATCATTACTTTTAATTACATGGTAAATTGGTAATAAACTTTCATATTGAAACTTATTCTAACTTCAAAGCTATATAAAATTTGATGACTTGCCAACTGATGTTTTCAAACAACTGAGATCCATTACAATTTTTAACTGAAGGATGATGTAACCAAATTTTTAAAACAGAGTTTGTAAAACCTAACTTGTAATTAATATCTAACGAAATCAGTCTATTCAAATTCATAATTACAAACAGTCGACACAGCCCTAAAAGTCCTTGATGGCCACTGTGGAGATGAAGGATCTAGATGAAAACAAAACATAAATTTACACATTATTCTATTTATATTAATTAAACAATTAAAAATATTGTTCTTATAAATGATTTGAAGTCTTTTATTGTTCCTATAACTTTAAAAAAAGAAAATATATTTTATAGAAATAAAAATTCTTCAAAAATATGAGCATTTATAAAATATGTAATTATAGTTTTTATTGACGAATTATTATATTTTAAAGAGATAATATTTCCATGACAAACCTTTTTAAGAAATGACATGAAATATTTACATGTAACTCACTTAAGGTATTATAACAATCTCTTTCATAATGTTTATCAACAACTATTTAATTGTTAACAAATATTAAAATTCAACAAAAAGTTAATAATGCCCACCGTACAGATGAGCGGTTTGTAAAATACAATTTACAATTTCCATAAGACATATTTTATAGCAATAAAAATTGATAAAAAAATCATCATTGTTAAAAATTGTAATAATAGTTTTTATTCAAAATGTATTACGTTTTAGGTTATTAATATTACCATTATACGTAAATTTAAACATTATTCTTTTTATATTAATTAAACAATTAAAATTATTGTTGTTACAAATGATTTGAAGTTTTTTATTGTTCCTATAACTTTAAAAGAAGGAAATATATTTTATAGAAATAAAAATTCTTCAAAAATATCAATATTTATAAAATATTTAATTATAGTTTTTATTGACGAATTATTATATTTTAAATAGATAATATTTCCATGACAAACTTTTTTAAGAAATGACATGAAATATTTACATGTAACTCACTTAAGTTATTATAACCATCTCTTTCATAATGTTTATCAACAACTATTGAATTGTTAACATATATTAAAATTCAACAAAAGTTAATAATGCCCAATGTATAGATGAGCGGTTTGTAAAATACAATTTACAATTTCCATAAGACATATTTTATAGCAATAAAAATTGTTAAAAAAATCATCATTGTTAAAAATTGTAATAATAGTTTTTATTCACAATGTATTACGTTTTAGATTATTAGTATTACCATTATACGTAGTAATTAGTTAAAACGTCCTAATAATAAAGTTTCATATACAAACCATTCCAAGTTAAATTTAATAAAATATTTGATGACTTGTGAACAGATGTTGACAAACAACTGTGAACCATTACAATTATCCACTACAGAATAATATAACCACATTTTTAAAACAGACTTTGTAATGAATATCTAACGAAATAACTATGAATTTAAATTAAACCAGTCTTTTCAAATTCATAATTAGTAATAGTCGCTACAGCCCTAAAAGTCTTTGATGGCCAATGCACAGATGAACGATCTAGATGCAACCTGACAGAAAATACACCAGCAATTAATGCTAAATGTACTTATTTTTACTATTCTTAAACAACAGAAAAAGGTTACCATAAAAATTCTTAAAAAATTAAGACATATTTTATAGATATAAAAACTCTTTAAAAAAATCAGTGTTGTTAAAATGCGTAATAATAATTTTTATTCACAACGTATTATGATTTAAATTATTAGTATGAATAGCATTATTAGTTTAAAATTACATAGCAATAAACTTTCATATTTAAACCCATTGTAAGTTCAAAGCTATACAAAATTTGACAACTTACCAACCGATGTTTTCAAACAACAGTGATTCATTACAATTTTCAACTGAATGATGATGTAACCAGATTTTCAAAACAGAGTTTGTAAAACCTAACTTGTAATTAATATCTAACGAAGTCAGTCTTTTCAAATTCATAATTACAAACAGTCGACACAGCCCTAAAAGTCTTTGATGGCTACTGTGGAGATGAAGGATCTAGATGAAAACATAACATAAATTTATACATTATGCTTTTTATATTAATTAAACAATTAAAAATATTGTACTTACAAATGATTTGAAGTCTTTTATTGTTCCTATAACTTTAAAAAAAGAAAATATATTTTATAGAAATAAAAATTCTTCAAAAATATCAGCATTTATAAAATATGTAATTATAGTTTTTATTGACGAATTATTATGTTTTCAATAGATAATATTTCCATGACAAACTTTTTTAAGAAATGATGTGAAATATTTACATATAATTCGCTTAAATTATTATAACCATCTGTTTGATAATGTTTATCAACAACTATTGAATTGTAAACAGATATTAAAATTCAACAAAAGTTAATAATTCCCACTGTACACATGAGCAGTTTGTAAAATACAAGTTACAACTCCTATAATACATATTTTATAGCAATAAAAATTGTTAAAAAAATCATCATTGTTAAAAATTGTAATAATAGTTTTTATTCACAATGTATTACGTTTTAGATTATTAGTATTACCGTTATAATTAATTTCAACGTCCTAATAATAAAGTTTTATATACAAACCTATTCTAAGTCAAAATTAATAAAATATTTGATGACTTGTGAATAGAGGTTGACAAACAACTGTGATCCATTACAATTATCCACTGAAGAATAATATAACCACATTTTTAAATCAGACTTTGTATTAAATATCTAACGAAATAACTATAAATTTAAATTAAAGCAGTCTTTTCAAATTTATAATTAGTAATAGTCGCTAGAGCCCTAAAAGTCATTGGTGGCCAATGCACAGATGAACGATTAGATGCAACCTGACAGAAAATATAGCAGCAATTAATGCTAAATGTACTTATTTTTACTATTCTTTAACAACAAAAAAAGGTTACCATAAAAATTCTTAAAAAATTAAGACATATATTTTATATATATATAAATTCTACAAAAATATTACCGTCTATAAAATATGTAATTATAGTTTTTATTGACGAATTATTATGTTTTAAATAAAAAATATTTCCATGACAAACTTTTATAAGAATAACATGAAATGTACCATCAGTAAGTAATATTTTAAAGAAACTAAAGTATTACTGATTTAAAAATTCCTTATTCGAATTGAAACCTATTCTAAGTTCATGCTATACAATATTTGATGACTTGTAATGAATATATAACGAAATAACTATAAATTTAAATCAGTATTTTCAAATTCATAATTACAAACAGTCGTCACAGCCCTGAAAGTCTTTGATTGCCACTGTACAATTAAACAACTAAAACTATTGTTCTAACAAATGATTTGAAGTCTTTTATTGTTCCTATAATTTTAAAAAATTAACATACATTTTATAACAATAAAAATTCTACAAAACATGTAATTATAGTTTTTATTATTGATGACGTATTATATTTTAAATTAAAAATATTTCCATGACAAACATTTTAGAAAAATGAAGTCAAGTTTAATAATTGTAACAAATATTTTAAGGAATAACTATAACAAAATTTAACATTCAACTACTATAAAATACTCGAGACACTATTGTTTTAACAGATATTGCATAACAGAAGTTATAATAGATGAAATTAAAATAACATTACATCCACTAGATGTTAAACAATAGTTGTTAACTAAAATATATTCATCCAACAGAAAAAACTAAACACACATCTGAATACGTTAATAATAAATTCTATGTTTTGACCCTAGCAGTCTTCTTTTTGAATCTTTTGCTTGTACAAGTCTGGTCAGCAACATTTACATTAACACAATCTTCAACACTTCTTTTTCCATTAGGACTTGTGGGAGTATCCACAATAGCATCAATACATACAACATCATTCAAAGAAATCACGAAGCAACTAATAAAATGTTACATGACAATACATGCTGTAGAAAAAAGTAAGACACACATGCACAAAGTTATAAATACCTTACGAGTAACTTGAATCCCAACTTGCGAAGATTCTGAAAGGTTAACAGATTTATTTTCACAAACATCCTGAGTGACCTAAAAAGTGGTCATATACAAATAAACATAACGGATTTGAAAATTTATAGAATACAAATGTTTATTACAAAATAATTAGAATAAATATCTCGACAGAACTATCGTGTACATTCTCATGTCCGTCGACCAACTCTTCAATTATATCAGGATCATCACAAATCTTGACGACAGTGTACACATGCTAGTCATTTGTAAGATTGTAATAAAAAACATCAATCTTGAAAGCAAGTTTCTTTTCAACGATTCGAGACAACTCATGCGACAAACTTTTTGTGTCGCCTTCCTTCAACTGCCTTTCCCTGATATCACATGCAGCAGCTCCAATGAGCCTCATAACATCTTTATCGAACATCACAAATGATACACTACCGGATTCATCTTGAACCCTTATCTGGAACTTGAACCTAAAACAAATAAAACATAATTTATCTAAAAAAACTGCATGAAATGAAATAACAAATCTGACACAAAAAATGTGTATACATATACTGCTTTACATACTTTGTGGTAATGGAAGTGCATTCACATTGGCATTTTCGACAAACCAACGCAGTAGAAGGCAATTTGAGAATCGCTTCAGACACTTCTTCAGCATTTTGCAAATACTCTGACTTACTTAAAACTTTCTTGTTACACTTGCGGCAGGCAGCATAAAACCAACCATAGCTTTCTTCAACACTTTTTATAGTCGAAACGACAACATAAGACATCGGCTGCAAAGACAGTATATATGTATGCAACATTAGTAGTTTTAAAGAATACAAACATATAATAAACTAAAGACATATAAAAGGTACGAATAAAATATTGAAATCTCTTGAATGTGAATGAGGTCATCAACACGCTTCTTCTATGTTCCAACTATGAATTCTTGATAGGTTGGATAAACAGTCTGGGACGAAAGAATAGTTTGAGAAGTACAACCAGACTCTTGTTCTTGTTTCAAAATCAAGCTACATAAAAGCAAAAAAATTAAATCTCTTAGCTAAAAGAAACATAAATGTAAACTTTCGTACAGAAATATAAATAAATATCACCCCGTCTTTAGGTCAGACAACTCATCTATAAGTTGATTGAGAAAGAGGCGAGATCCATACTTATCGGTTTGAACTGTAATTCTTTCTAAAAATTTGACAACACACATATCTTTACTTACTTCATTTATATTAATATGTTTTTAAAATAACAACACTGAAACACAAGTTACCGTTCCAATCTCTAACCCTTCCATGCTGGATAACAGCCAGTACATGCTCCTCAGTGATCTTTGAAATGAATTCTTAAACTGTATTGCATAAGAGTTCCACAATGTACATCTTAAGGTCGTACCTCTGCAACAAAACAACAGAAACATAGATGTAAAACATTAATGCTGTTGTAATTTATTACATTAATAAATGTGTTCCACATGATATTCAAAACAGTCAGTCATAGAATAACTTGTTCATAACATTTATTTAACAAACTAAATTTGCAATACTAAACAATGATTGTTTACAACTATTGACACAACACTTGTCGAAAAAACTGTATAACAATTTTAAGGAATCCTTACTCTAAGTACTAAATATCAAGATTCATTCTTTTGGTTTTGTTAGGAGCTCGTCCAAACACATCCAAGTCCCCACACCAGATGACGCTTCCAGCAACATCTGTAAAAACAAAACAGACAATTTTACGAAACATCTGTTAAGTTTAAAGCAACAACGTTCAACCAAACTGAATGTTAAAGCTTGTACTATGGTAAAGAATAAAATACAAACCAACGCTCAACAGATTCTTGGCTTCTCCGTTAAGAATTTGGTTAAAAGGTAAGAAGTTGAAACCATACTCCACACCTTCCCAACCCTTAACCTGTTTCACAGTTGTACAACGATAAAGAATTATTTTGAATTGATGAGCTACAACTTTGTAGATGTCCTTGTTTTCACCTACACCGAACATAGACAAGACAACCACACCGTCTTCTTCAATTTGACTGTCAAAAACTTGCATAAAAGGTGCCTTGGCAGAACCTTGAATCTTATCGACCTGCATATCGGTTAACAGAGGTGAAAAAACATGTAGAAAAGAACACGTCTTCATGAATAAACCAAGCTATAAAGTTTACCTGCTCATAAATGAATATGACCTCCAACTTATAGGCTGTCTTCCACTTCCTTATGACTCGAGCCTTCATGTACCACATGTCTTTGGCTGAATTCAGATCACGAATGAAAGTGACGTGCTTTTCTTTACCGTCCATTGACGTCGACACGATTTTAAAGATATCTTTTAAGAGGGAAATTTGAAAATCTTTGTTTAGGTTTAAAAAATTGAAAGCTGATATTAGAACTGGCTGAATTGTTTGTGTGCTTATATATAAGGAGCTAATGAGGCACGGTTCCTTAGGTTAATTTAAAATTTCCCCCTTAAAATTCAAACATAGGGCCTAAATGTTGCAGCGTACGTGGCTAACATCTGTTGCTTGACGGTAGACCCTTTGGTTGTGAACCGCTGTTGATGACAGCAGCGGTGCTTTAATGTGGCCCACGTATTTTTTCTGAATATTTTAAGGGGGTTACTGACGTCAGTTTTTGCATCACGCAGGCATTGGTGGCCTGCCTAAGGTGTTGACACATCAACTTTCTGACGTCACTCTCGACTCTCCTATTATTGAAAGTATAGATGCACGAGTGAGGGGTAGTTTAAGATACCCAAAAGTTAAGAACTTTACTTTCATTACCAACCCTAAAATGAGGGTAAAATAGTCATTCACACACGTTTACACTTTAGTACCTCATTTTAGTTACTTTAATTCCTCATTTTTAGTTAGTAGTTACACTTTTCCCCCTTCCCTACAAAATTATAACTACTTTATTTAATCATATCATAACTATAAAACTATTGTGTTTATTTTTGTCGACTTTCTATATTTGTTTTAGTCAATATCGACGTGTAGATTGAAATGTACAAGAAAGAAATGTGTTATGTACAAATGATTATTACATTGCATATTTAATTAATTAACTGAAAGAATCCAAATTTCACCACACCCAAATGATTTATATCTAAAACCTTAAAAGATGTAACTAATAATGTTATAAGGTATATTCCATTAATGCATAAGTAAACATAAAGCAGTTAACACCTTATTTTAGGAGAAAACATTATAAAGCTTGAATATACATTAAATTAAAAACTAAAATGTAGGTGAAATTTGGATTATAGATCAACATAATTTGGAGGTAATTAAAGAACTTAGGCATGTCTATTGTTAATATGGATGTTGAATTATAACACCAAGTAAAACTCAAAATCATAAAATTGAATTTCGTTCTAAATACTGTTCCGCCCAATAATGAAAAATTCACATCAATCAAATGCGAAAATTCAAAAAACTAAATAGGGTACTCGAAATCTACAGACCGACTCTGGTGATTCATACAATATGATAATGTTGCTGAACGTTATGGTTCATCCTTGCTTTGGCAGACAAATAATTTGTCATACGGTAACAATACTGCAACACAAGCTTGGGCTTTTTGAATCCTTTTTCACATTTTCTACAAATATCTTCAATTGTAGTAACCTGTTTAAATAATCAACATTATCTGTATTTGCATATGTATATGGGCATGCATGCGTATATTAATATGTATACATATATATATATATAATTAACTAAAAGAAATCTCGTTAAAAATTTCAATATACATATTAGCTAAATATATAAAACTTTAAAATAGTTAAGTTTAGAAAATGTAAAAATGCGTAATAGATATTAATTGTTGGTAAATTTCTTGTAAAAACCTCGGCGGCATCAATTCACAGAAAACACATGATGCATTTTATATATCTATGTGATATTAACATCTATGCTAATAACAACAAAACTCTCTAATTTGAAGATTTTTTTTTAAGTTTAAAAAAAAAGATAAAACACTGAATTTAGTACTCACAGAATACACAACAAATTTTTTACGCCTTAGTCAAAGATAAACAAAATTTTCTAAATTAAAGGGGTGGGAAAATCATGAGTTTTAAAATTTAAACCAAATACTAACCTACTAAAGTTTATCTTATAAATAAATAGTAACACACACCTATTTCACTTGCTACAATACTTAGACATGGATCTGAATCTGAATTCAAAGGTTAAAGCCTCTAAGGTTGGTTCTTTGTTAGTTTATGGTTTTCTTTCATCCCATTGTACTAATTACCCTTTTTTTTACATATTTTAGTCATGTGAATGTTATTTTCTTGGTTTTGCAGATTCATTTAGTCGAAAAACATATGGAAATGAACAAAGCAATAGCCATATAAACGTCTAAGTTTGTATTTATTAATGTTTACTTTTTAATATTAACATAATTGTTATTTTGTGTGGTATATTGTATGTGTTTTATTGCACGATAATGGTGATAATAGTGTTGAGATTATTTGCTATGGTGCAATTTTAGTCCCTACAAATCTAATCTTCAATGTGAATTTAGTGAAGATGTAAGATCAACGTTTATTTCATCTTTTATTAACTTGTGTATTAAGTTTTTTAATTTTTTTTATGGATCGAATGCATGAAACTAATAGGAAGAGATCAAATAGACTCTCTGAATAGAAATGGAGCCAAGTTATTTATTTAGACGGTTCTGGTAAAAATGACAAAGAAGACGTATTTGAGGATACTACAGATTTAAGCACTAAACTAAAAACTCCATTTAAGATACCTCGGGTGTCAATTCAAAAGCGCAACAGATTTCATGCGGTTTAATATTATATGTTTCTTTAAAACTTGTGTTATTTTTAGTATTGTATTTTATGTTGTTCATTCCAACAACTTTTTATTTAATTTAGTCAGTTAGTATATGATTTTTCTTTATTTTAATTATCATTTGACTTTGCAAATCAACAACAAGAAAATAGAAGTATATGTTGTAAATGAAGAATTTTATCTAAAAACAGGAAATCTGATCATACAAGGCACTATTCCAGGTGCGGAAACCCTAGAACAGAACAAAATGATAATCAAAGAATCAAACACACGAATTAAGCTTTTCAAAACTCATTTTCATAGATAACTTGTTCAAATATTGTTTACATAAGCCTTTACAAGTTAATCTAATCACAACTTCAATGACACACCCTAGAGAGCTTAACTCAGACCTTAACAAACACAAATGACCAAAGTTCTTACAAACAAAACAAACTTAACATATATATATATATATATGTCTGCACTTTCGACCTGAACGGGGGTGCGAATGTGGAATTCTTCCACATTCGACCTTCTGTTTAGCACGAACCAAGACCATCATCAATATAACTTCTACATTCGTCCCTTTATCTCTACCTTCGCCCCATTATCAGTCACCTTCGCCCTTATGAAAACTCTAACATATGTTGATGATTACAATCCGAAGCATTAGTCGCAAATAATGCATCTACAAACTCTCCCTCGACTATTGTTCGGATTGCCTTCGCGCTTCGTCCATCTGCTTGTTCATCAACTTGATTCTCAGTTGTTTCTTTTGATCTTTCGTCATTTCTGGTTCAAGTTTCCTCTTTGTTGAATGCTTAGGCACTTCAGCTACCTACACCTGCTTACCCAGCTTCTGCTCAAGGTTGCTACCGGAGTTGATATCATAAGCAAAGCATACTCCAACAACCTGTTGATATTTCTTTGCTTGTGATGCATCATTGGGGTCACTGTAGATCGGGTTGTAATACAACATGATGATATCTTCAAATGTACAGTTTATGAGCCACATCGGGTCAAAAACATGTATTTTCTTGTACGAGTCCTTCCCATCTCTTAACACAATCACCGCTTCAGCATTCCTCCAGTCATAATACCAGAAAATAAAGTCATCACTGAAATGTTGTTGAATTGGCATTAGCGGTATCTTTCTCATCACCACAGGAGCTTTATAAATCAATGTCACTCTCTTTCTACCCGTCTTCGGATCAATGTCTTTGTGAACCTTCCTTCTCGGGTACTGAGGCTTGAACATATCCCATTTCGTTCTACTCTCCCAGACCAACTTATCAACAAACCATCCGACCGCTGTATTATTCACAGAAGCACCAGTCATCTTGAATCGACATATATCTCTCACCGCCCAGTACGGTAGAGTAAGCAAATCATAGAATCTGTAGAAGTAGAGAATTCCAGTCTCCCACTTAACTGCAATACACTTCAGACTTCTAAGATATTTCCAACCAAGTACTCTGCCTTTGAACTTTTGGTTGTGATATCTATAGAATCCTCCGTGTGCTACTCGTTTCGGTCTTTTATCATCTTTCTCTTTCAACTTCTGCAACAAAGTCTTTAGTTCGTCACTTTGTTCCGATGGTTTCTGCTTATCATTCCCAAACACATTTTTAACAAACTCTTTGCTCTTCTCCTCAGCTTTCTTCTTAGCTTCCCTCATATGTGTTTCGGTAAAATCTGGGAATACTTCATTCTCATCAGTCTCTCTGAAGTATTGGGGATACTCTTCATGAATTATGTCTTCAATCTCAATCTCCTCAGCTTCTGGTGTTTGCTTATCATCAGAATGATTACCAACATCCTTTTCAGGAATGTCTGGAATCATTTGATCACTCATAATCTCTTCTAGTGTCTTACCAACTCGCTGTGTAATTCCTTCTAAAATTTCTTTTGAAACTGCAGCTGACACTTCACCCTCCTCTAAGTCAGGATCATTATACTCCAACTCATATTTCATGTCTTCAGCTTGGAATATATCAGCAAACTTCCCAGTAAACTCAATAGTCCACTCTCTTTTACTCAACATCTCCCGATAAACATTCTTTGCATCATCTGATAACGCTCTGATTTTCTTTGTCCAGAAAATGTTATCATCAGCATCAACGTTCTCTCCTGCCTTCTTCGAGCTAGATTGACCAGAACTCCCCTTCTGGGTCTATCTTTGTTCAAAAGTAAATTTGCTCGAATCATCATTATCATCATCATCATCATCACTGCTACTTTCATCATCATCATTTTTCTTATCACCCGATTTCCCCTCAGCATCGTCATCATCATCAGATTCATCATCTGATTCATCATCTCCTTATTCATCATCAAAAGATTCTTCATAATCAACCTGTTCTTCTTCTTTTTCTTTATCTTCTTCTCCTTTTTTGAGTTTAGGAGCTTCTCCGAATAACTTGTCAAGCAAGTCACTCATTCTTTTATTCTCTTTCTTCAACTCCTTGTTTTCTTTTCTTACACTCTTTATCATCCTCCTGTTCCCGTTACATTTCACATCAAGCTCATTTTTCTCCTCTTCAAGTTGTTTCAGCTTCTTCTCAAGTTCGTCTTGATTTGTCTTTGAAGCAACAACTATTTGCATCATCTTTTCTTCATTTTTCTTAAACTTTTCTATCTGAGCTTGCTGAGCTGTTAACATCTTCATCATGTCTTCCAGTTGTTTGTTCACTTGCTTCATTGCATTATCAGAAACAATAACCTTTGATTTGGAAGATTCAGCAACAGGAGTCTTTACTTTTTCTGGCTTCCTGAACATATTAAAAACATTCTCTAAAGTAGACTCCAGATTAGGAACTACTCCAGGTTCTTTGGAAGATTTCTTTTGCTTTTTGGTAGCTGGTGAGGAAACTTTAGATGAAGTACCAGCATCAGGAACTTTCTTTCCTTTAAATAACATCTCTATCTCTTTTTCTCTACTCTTTTTCGTGTCCCTCTTAGCCATCGACTTGTGTTTAGGCTTCTTCAAGTTAACAACTACTGTAGATCCATCAAAATCTCCAGTATCAAGCCCTAAGTCACCTTCAACATCAATTGGCTCTTTCTGTAATTGTTCTTCCACTACTTTGTTTAGTGATTCAGACTCTCCAACAGCCGTGGCCTTGCGTTTGGAGTTCTTCCTCAACAATTCAATTTCAGAATCCCACTGTTCATCCTCTTCTGTCTCTTCAGAATCGACAGAATCCTCATCAACCAAACAATTACCCTTTTTAGCAGTACTTTTCTTTCTAGCCTTCTGATTTTTAGTAGGTTCATCTTCATCAGCCTTTGCCTTGCCCTTCCCTTTGGATCCGACATTCTTAACTTGTCGCTTTCTCTTTGTAGTTGCATCAGCATGCAAAAGTGGATCATCATTATCTGAATCACTTTTATCATGTCTAGCCTTGTTCAACCCTGGGTCAGTGTAACCCGGATTAATCAAGTGACCAAACAGACGCTTGTGTGGTGGCTTCTCATCATTTGGAATACCCTTATATCCCTTCATCCTAACCAACGTCCTAATATTCATATAATCCTGTCCTAACACCATAGTAGGATCCTTCCTCAACTTAGGATACTTATGATCAAATATCATCATCAGAAATCTTGGATACATTATGAATTTCTTTGACTTCTGACCTTTCAACATATCTAACATGTGATCCAGAATCATCCCGGCTATGTTAAATGGTTTGTTCAGTGTCAATGCAACCATTAACGAACTCAAACTCTTCCTCATCACGTCATAGCCTCCACTAACTGTCCCGATCACATGAATAATGACATGAGCAAAGTATTTGAATTGCACACTAAGCTTTCCCTTATGTAACGCTCCATCAGTGATTGGACCGTTATACTTCATCCTAAGAAAGCATACTCTTTTCTCAGTCCATGATAAAACTCTTGGATCAGTACACTCCTCATCCTTGATCCTCAGTGCTTCTCTAATGTCTTCTTCAGTCACCATGGCTAACTCTCCCTGAATCTTGCTTACAATGGCAGTCTTCCCTTCCCAGAAGTCATATCAAGCTTTACTCCAGAACTCTTCAACAATGTCTTTGTATATTATAGCAGGTGTAGCAATGGCATGGATTATCCTGCTTCTTCTGAGAAAGTCAATGATTCCAGAAAACTCAGTATTCTTCAGAACTTCTCCCACATATGCACAACAGTTGTGAGGAGGTTAGAACGGCCATGCCTGAGCAACATTCTCTACTGGAGCTTCCTGTACCGGTACTCCTTGCACAGGAACTTCCTCTACTGGAATCTCCACGTTTTCTGCTGGTTGTTCTGCCATCTGTATCATAAAATCAAGAAAAATACGTCAAAAACAATCAAAAACGACAAACTTGAAATTTTGAAATTTTCAGATTTTCACATTCGCCCTAAATGAAGTACAAATGTGGGATTTATGAGACACGAAAGTGTAAAATATGATTCAAATGTGAAGAATCAATGAATAAAATCCACATTCGTCCAGTTTGATTCCCCTTCGTCCCTAAAAACATCACCTTCGACCAACTAATTCCAGGTTCGTCCTGACCAATTTGGTCGAATGTACCTGTTTTTATCCCAAAAATTCAAATTTGTTTTCTGATGTGTTTTAACCATTGATTTTGATTCAAACACTCTCTAACATGACCGATTAAGCAATTTGAACAATCAATTGTGTTGTGTATTCAGTTTTTATTGATTTTAAAAGAAAACTAGGGTTCGACTTAAACAATCAATCGATTAACACACCATTTCAATGAATTAAACCTAGTTTTTCCATATTCTCCCCCTAAAATCAATAAGGACCGAATCCTTAACAAAGAAACAAGTTAAAACAGTCCACATTTGTCCAGATTAAAAATTCTAGGGTTCGTAAACAAAAACCCCAATTTCGTCGTCATTAAACGTTCATTACCTGTGTAAAGAGTATCAAAAGGATCAGAATATGATATGGAACAATAATCACAAACAAATAGAATCAGGACAACAAGGGTTTCAGACTTTGAAAATTTTTAAAAATTTGTTCGAATGAAGGTTCGAACCTGAACTGGTGTTTATATAACGTCTCACGTTCATCCTTTTCCAATGGGCGAATGTAAGATTATTTCCACATTCGTCCCAAATCAATGACCCGAATGTGAAAAAGTAACGTGAAAGTGAAATTAATAATGGAAATTCCCACTTTCGTCCATTGTCCAAGGTTCGAATGTGAACAATTTTCCACCTTCGACCCAATTAAGGGGCGAATGTAAAATGGAAAATTTTGAAATTTTACCAAATCACGAAATCGAATCCCGTTCAAACATTTTTCAACATATTAAGCCCTAAACATGCATTCTTTCAGTTTTAAATGATACAAAGCTCATATTGTTTCATCAAATCTCAGAAAATGACCACCAAACACCGTCGGTTATCTAAAAATAACACAGAAATGTAAAACTTTTGATTTTTCTGAAATTTATATTAAAACGCACCTAAAATCTTTTTGAGTTTTGTATCTTTTTGTAAAAACAAAATAAAATGCACAAATGTAAACCAAAACAGTAAATGTTTTGTGATATCCGGTAAGAGGATCATATCAGTTTTTGAGAAATCTGATCACAGCGTTGATCTAATTTATATTATCATTAGAAACAATGTGTGATCCGGCAACTGCTGATATTGTTGTCCACATAAGCTCACATGCAGACTGTTATGCAGTGCGTTAAAATGATACGATTTAAGTGTATTATACTAACACGTATTGGTTCCCACGCACACGACATACTCCCGTATCAAGAAATTGCACAAAGCTTCCTCGTAACGCGTGATTATGCCAGAGTTATCCGTGTAGTTGCAAGATATATAGCACAGAGGTGTACAAGTCAACAAACGAATGCAGCAAAGTAACATGTGCATATATACCAGGTTGAGGCGGATATCAATTACTGATTTGCATCAGTAAATTGACACGATGCAATTAATGATCTTTGATCAATAATAAACATGAAGTTCCTCAATTCGGTAACTTTTGGGTTTGGGATTAAAGCTCTTTTAGCAAATATTCTGATTGAAACTAGGTCCGTAAATTAATACGAAAAAAGTTCAATCAGAATATCCCGGATAACAATAACATAACGACCCGAAACCTCAGATTTTGGCAACTCTATCAAACGAAATTACGGTACTAAGACCATATGCCCATGAGGTGTTCAGCCACGAACGAGTAGTTCGTTATGTTTGTATCACCAATGCACACAGTTATTAGTCTACGAAGCCTATCAGCACATCACACGAAATCAACACACGCCTCATATTGCATTACATATCTTTAGCCTGTGTCAGATCCCCACTGATGTACTATCATTTCCTCTTTTTATCCTGGAAATCATTTTGGGTTTTTCTATTTTTTATGACTTTTGAATTTTTCAATGTTTTTGGTTTTTCTGAATAAAGACTCCCCCTAAAATGTAAAACATATTTTTGGGTTTTTGAATTTTCTGAAAAACTGTAAAAACTTAAAGAAAATTTGAAAAATAAAAAGCGATAAACCGAGGTGATGATCAGTCTTGTTTTTCCTTTATGCCGTTTACTTTTAAGAGATAATCGAATCTGGATTTATCAAAAGCTTTTGTGAAAAGATCCGCTCTCTGATAGTCCGTGTGGATTTTGACCATATCGATCAACTCTTTTGCATAACAATCACGGATAAAGTGATACTTAATCCGGATATGTTTAGCTTTCGAGTGATTGACCGTGTCTTTAGTTAATGCAATTGTGGCTTCATTATCACAGTGTATAGGGGTTTTCAGAAATTGCAAACCGTAATCCACCATCTGCTGCTGAATCCAGAGAACCTGTGAGCAACAACTCGAGGCTGCTACGTACTCTACTTCGCAAGTAGATAATGCGACCGAAGTCTGCTTCTTACACTGCCAGGTGACTAGCCTGCTCCCTAAAAACTGGCATCCAGCGGTCGTGGATTTGCTGTCTTTGTCACAGCCGCCCCAATCTGCATCACTAAAAGCGATAAAGTCAAAATTATCGTCATTAGGGTACCATAGTCCTCTCGATGGATAACCCTTCAGATATCTAAGGATACGCTTGACCGCTGTCAGATGACTTTGTTTCGGCTTCGATTGGAAATGTGCACAGAGACATGTAGCGAACATTATGTCTGGCCTAGATGCGGTAAGATACATCAGAGATCCGACGATTGCTTTGTATGTAAATGGGTCTGTCAGCCCCCCCTTAGCGTCAACATCAATCCCGTGATTAGGTTGTATCGGGGTGTCCATCAGCTTGGAATCTTCCATCTGGAACCGGCTCAAGACTTCAGATACGTATTTGGTTTGATGAATAAAGATCCCCGTTGGTCTTTGATCCACCTGCAAGCCGAGGAAAAACTGCATTTCTCCCATCGCACTCATTTCGAACTTTTCCTGCATTACATGTTCAAGTTCTCTGCAAAGAAGTTCGTTAGTTGAGCCAAAAATAATATCGTCTACATAAATCTGGACGAGAAGCAAATCATCCCCTATTTTCTTCGTAAACAGTGTGCAGTCGACCAATCCGCGTTTAAATCCTTTGGACATGAGGTACGTGCTTAGCTCCTCGTACCATTGGCGTGGAGCCTGGTGCAACCCGTACATCGCTTTGTTTAGAACGTAAACCTTATCCCGGTGGATAGGATCTTCAAAGCCCGGAGGTTGACCGACGTAGACCTCTTCCTTGACCACACCGTAGAGAAACGCACTTTTGACATCCATTTGATACACCTTAAATTTCTTGTACGAGGCAAATGCTAGAAACATTCAGATAGCTTATATGCGTGCCACAGGTGCATAAATCTCGTTGTAGTCAATTCCTTCAACTTGATGAAATCCTTGCACTACCAATCTGGCTTTGTTTCTCACGATCACGCCTCGATCATCTTTCTTACATTTGAATACCCACTTGGTACCAATCTTCTTCCTTCCTGGAGGTAAATCCGTAAGTGTCCAGACGCCCAACTTCTGAAATTGCAACAACTCCTCTTGCATCGCCTCGACCCAAGCATCATCCAAAAGAGCTTCATTGTATGTCCGCGGCTCAACCTGCGAAACATAACATGCAAACGACCAATCATTCTGACAACCAGATTTTTGTATTTTTGCATATAAAGCTAAAGCACCAAAACTTTCTGGTGAATTGACACTGCGTAGCTGTCCTCTCGTCATAACACTTCTACCAGGGTCACCGATAACTTGCTCTAGCGGGTGAATACGATGAATCCGAGATTCCGGAT
This sequence comes from Ambrosia artemisiifolia, assembly GCA_032199755.1. Classification (NCBI taxonomy): domain Eukaryota; kingdom Viridiplantae; phylum Streptophyta; class Magnoliopsida; order Asterales; family Asteraceae; genus Ambrosia; species Ambrosia artemisiifolia. Next base: position 46,021,134 of record CM063522.1, read on the forward strand.
GTTCAGGTACAATAACTCCCGTCTGAGTAGTCAAGTTCTCTACTGCATCCAGATCATGACCCGTGTTGGACGATGAAGCAACGTCTGGATTTGGGTTCATTGGCGGTACCTCTGTTGCATGATCAAGAATAGCTTCATCAAAATCTCCATCATCTTCCGATTCTGAAGTATCCAATGTAGTTGAAGCTTCTTGAAAAATCTCTTCTTCTGCTACAGGAGCATTGGTATCATTAGAAACTGTTGGAGGAGTTACGGTGATCGGACGCACCAATGGTGAAGTCGCTGCTTTTTCACCCTCGTAAAGTAATCGTATAACAGCCTCTTCAACCAAGCTATCTAGATTGAATGATTCAAAGAAATCTTTGTAATCAACGTGTCACTTTTATGGTGCGTCCGATCACCGAGTGAACAGAACTTTCAGATTGTTAAACGTGTCACTTTTATGGTGCAAACACATCACCCATGAGAATCTTGAAAAATCATTAGTAACAACTAAAGTCATGTGAAATTTGGCTTTGGTTTTAAAGAAACCACTGCTCAAAGTTCACAAACCACTGACAAAAAGGAACCACAGTTGGTTGAAATCATCCCAACCAATTCAAAAGGTTAAGACATCAAGGTTACTGAACCCAATGGCAAGAAAATCATTCTTGAAAAGTTGGAAGGTACACCCTCATTTGATGAAATTGAAAAATATCAATTCAAACCAACCTGGTCAGATGAGTGTGATGTCCTTGAAAATTTTCAACCAATGACCTTCAAAACCCCTGATGGTAAAAAGGCACCACAGGCCAAAATCATTCCCTTGAAAAATCTTCCAACAGATGATCAAACATTTGTTGAAAAGAAGAAAGGAAAAGGGAAATCCAAAGATAACTTGTTTTGTGATTTTTGTGAAAAGAAGAATCATGTTACCAAAAATTGTTTTCTTCTAAAAGCATATGATATCAACAAAGGAACAAGTTTAAGTGATTCTAAAACCAATGAATGTTTAATTTGTAAGAAAAAGAATCACAAAACAAAAGAGTGCCTGTATCTCAAAAATTTTGATGAAAAAATAAAAGAGTACAAGGCTAAAACTCTTGAAAGTCAAGTGGTTAGTACTTCAAAAGGAAAACCCAAACAGACTTTTGAACCAGTCCAAACAGCTGTTACCAAAGGTCTGAGCAAAAACTCTGCTCCCAGAGATGTTCAGGTAACAAATGTTCCACCAGTTATCAGATTTCCAAGAGGATATGGACAACCAACTTGTCATCGTCTGCCACATGCTTATGAAGATCCCAAAAGGCCTTCAAAACCTAAAGTGAACAGACATCCTCATGGTTATCAACATCTGACAGGAAATGATCAAACATCTGCTGGACCAAGTGTTGACATACAAGCACTGGCAAATGGTCAACAACAGCTGTTGAACTTAGTTCAAAAGCTAGTTCAAACAACTGATCATTCTCCAAAACTTAAGGCTGAAACATCTGAGAACCCATCCAAAGCCAATTTGGCTTTGGACACTCACCAAAACTAAAATCTTTACTGATGTGCAGGGAGCTTCTGCTTGCTTAGATAGTTTATGGTATGTAGATCGTGGAGGCTCCAGGCATATGACAGGATGTACAGCCCTTCTTCTGGACTTTCTTGCACATGGAGGGGGTGATATATCCTTTGGTAATGATTCTAAAGGTAAAGTGTTGGGTTCTGGAACTATTCAAGCAGGGAGACTTAAGTTTGAAAATCTTAATCTAATTGACAATCTAAAGTTTAATCTACTTAGTGTATCACAAATGAGTGACAAAGGATATGGGTCATTCTTCACTAAGAAAACATGTAAGATTGTTGGACCAGAAATGGTTGAAAAGATTAACACCATCATTGCTGAGAGTAAAGCACAACTTGTTGCTCATAGAAGTGGCAATGTGTATGTAGTTGATATGTTGAAGGATAATCCTATGGAAAATGTCTGTCTGTTCTCTGCTGCCTCTACCAAAGAGACAGAATTGTGGCATAGGAGACTGGGTCACACCAACCTTCAAACTATCAACTCTATCTCTAAACAAAACCTTGTCAGAGGTTTGCCACCAAAAGAATTAAAATGTGATGAGCATTGTGTTTCCTGCCTATAAGGAAAACAACACAAAAGCTCTTACAAATCCATTGATGAGTCCAAAACCAGTCAATGTTTACAATTGTTGCACATGGACTTGTTTGGCCCAGTTACAATCCTAGCAGATTCTGGTTTGCCACTGTCCTTCTGGGCAGAAGCTGTAAACACTGCTTGCTATGTTCAAAACAGAGTTTTGATCAACCCAAGACATCAAAAAACTGCTTATGAAATTTTGTTCAAAATCAAACTATTAATCTCATTTTTCAAAATCTTTGGCTGCCCATGTTTCATTTTAAACCAAAAAGATTCCATTTCAAAATTTGCAGCCAAAGTAGATTGTGGATATTTTCTGGGATATTCTTCTACTGCCAAGGCCTATAAAGTGTTTAACACAAGGACCAAGACAATAGAAGAAACTCTGAATGTTAAGTTCAATGAACTTTCATCCTTAAAAATCCCAGCAAATCCTGCTGAGTTGTTTGATTTAGATAAATTCAAATTTGAAGATATTACTATCAAAACTAACAGTGCAGGTATATCACAATCTCCACAACAAGACTACAGAACAAATGTTGTGATTCCAAATCACTGTCAAGTCTATTCTGCATCAGAGGAAGCAGTTGTTCAAAACAATTTTCAAAACTCTGTTACAGCTGAGTCAGCCACTGTTGGCCAGTCTTACCCTCAAACCACTGATTCACCTTTTATATCCACTGCTCAATCATCTGTTGACAAAAGTCAAACATCTGTCGACAAGAGTCAGTCCAATTTTACACCACTTGGACCCATTCCTCCACCACCATTTCAAACATCTGTTGACACTACAGAAGTGCAAACAGATGTTATGTCAACAGAGTCACCAAACCTCTGTCCTTCACCTGAAACTGCCATCATACCATATCAGGGAGATTTAATCTACCTAAGAGCTCATCCACCAGACCAAATCATTAGCAACATCAGAGAAGGTGTTCTTACAAGAAGCCAATCCTCAAATATCTGTCTTTTTGCAGGCTTTCTATCCCTCATACAACCTATAAGGTACCAAGAGGCACTAAAAGACAACAGTTGGGTGGAAGCTATGCAAGAAGAGCTCTTTCAGTTTAAAAGACAACAAGTATGGGAACTTGTACCACTGCCTAAGGATGTCTGTCCAATTGGCAAAAAGTGGGTCTTCAAAAACAAAACTGATGAAAGGGGTATAGTTGTCAAAAATAAAGCTAGGCTAGTGGTTCAAGGCTTCAGACAAGAAGAGGGGATAGACTATGATAAAACCATTGCTCCTGTAGCTAGGTTAGAAACTATCATGTTAGGATCTGAGTTTTGGTTTGTTTTGATTTGTTTGATTAAGTATGAAAGATGAACGAAATATAAATGGAAAGTGCAGCGGAATAAACTATAAATCAAAACATGGAGAATAATTGTTTTTAACCGAAAGCTTTCATTAATTGAAAGATTACAATTGTACAACTAAAACTCCCCCTCAGCCTGATCACTCAGAGAATGTTTGTCTGAAAGAGAATGACGAGTGATGAATAGAACAGTACAAGTACTGTTCTATTTATAGACAGACTCAAAACTCTGATGATCAGTTGCTGACGTCACCTAGATAGTGACCTCTAACTGACTAACAAACTCTAACATCTGCTAAGCTATAACTACTGTTACATTGAAACTACTGATAATACAAAACTCTCTAAGACTAAAACTCTGATGTCTTCTATCATCTGTTGAACCAAAGTGCTGTTGGTTCAACAGACCTTTGTTCTTCAGTTCTTTGATCAGCAGTTGTTCTTCATCAGACTTTTAACCTTCAGACCTTGTTCATCAGACCTTTCATCAACAGCAGTTATCTCTAACAGTTGATTCAAGCAACAGCAGTTAGGAATCAACAGACCTTTGGAGGAAGCTTTATTGTAACAACTGTTCTTTATTCAAGGATCAACACTTAGTATATTTTGGCTTTTTAATCATCTGTTCTTCTCCAGGTCAGCAGACCCAACAATCTCCCCCTAGAACAGATGATGCCAAAACTCTGCTTTATTCTTGATCTTTATTCCTCATCAGACTTTCTCTTATTTGCCCTTGAAGTTGTAATTCAAAGCTTAGAGAGAAGAGGTCTTCAGCATCTCTTTCCAGTGTCAAGTTCAGAAGGGTCTGGAGATCTTCAGCACTTAGGCCAGGTGCATCATCCATACTTAACTTCTGTACACTACCATCTGATCTGAGCAATGTCAATTCATGGGTCTCTTTGTCAGACTTCCATTTTAGAATTTTAGAATCAGAGGAGTGACTGGGATGAATCTTTATTTTAGATGAGTTAGGTGATGGAGGCCTGCCAATGAGTTCTCTGAACTTCTGTGTGACAGGGTCAGAGAAGAATCTGATTTGGTTTAAGAGACCTTCTTTTACATAAGTTTCAGTAAACTTTCTTGTATCCTCTTCTGACATTTCCTTCTGCTTTTTGAATTGTCTTCTAGCAGCAATGGAAAGATCAGAGGTTTCAAGTAAACTGTCTAGTGTAAAGGTCTGTGAAGGTTTCTTAGGTGCATCATCATAGACTGGTTTTCTTGGTAGGTTAGGATTGGTCTTTCTTTCTTGTTCCAATTTCTTGTATGTTTCAATCAACCTGATCTCAGACCATCTAGCAACAGATCTCATTTCTCCATACTTGGCAGCTACAAGCTCTTGTCTCATTCTTTTGAACTTCAAGGCTCTAGCTTGATCTCTCCCTTTACTGAAGTCAGGGGCAGAGGCCTTAGTAGGAGGATTCTTGGCCATGCTCTCAATTTTGATAAGTTCTTCTCTGAGAGCATGTGTAGTCCAGCCTGTGAATTGATTTTTGGTTGCTTTGTAAGGCTTGGTTGCCAAGATCTGTTCTAGTAGTGAATCCCTAACCTCCATTTCCAAATCTCTGCTGAGAGGCATGGAAGACATGGAATTGCTCAGGGTCTTGGCAAAGTCTTCAATCCTTCGAACTTTGCTAAGCTCTGCAGAATGGATGCCCTGAGCAGTCCTGTCATCCTTCCCTTTGCATTTCTCTTTGATGACAGCATCAGCCTGTTCACTCTTGAATTTAAGATAAGTGTCAATGTTGAGTGGAACAGGGAAGCCTTTAAGAGAAGGGAAGGTTCTGTCTGATGGCTGATCAGTATTATAGAAGGATTGAATTCCCCCTTGATTAAATCCAACTCAAGGGGATACTTCTCAGCCAATGGGGTGATGGTTGGTGGTGGTCTATGGGATCTGAATTGTGAAGTGTGTGGTGAGAAAGATGAAAGTGGAATGGCATTGACTGGTGTGGATTGTGAGATTGGGGTGTTAGGTGGTGTGGTGTGGATGTTTTCATCTTGTATAACAAAGGTGGATTTCCTTTTTCTGCTATACAAGATTTTAGGTGAAGGTGAAGAGGTGGTAGTGGTTTGGTTAACATCTGTTGGTCCTTTTGTAGAACCAGAAGTTGTTTGGGTTTTTGGTTGTGTTGTGGTAGGTTTGGTTGTTGTTTGAGTTGTGACTGGTTTAGTGGTTGATGGTGTGGTGATTGGTTTGGTTACTGGTTTGGGTGGAACAGATGTTTTGGTTGCAGTTGTTTTGGTTTCAGTGGTTTGGGTAGCAGAGGTTGTGGTGGCAGTGATTTTGAGAGCAGTGGTTGTGGCAACAGGTGTTTCAGCAGCAGAGGTTTCAGCAGATAGTTTGGAAGGTGGTTTCCTTGTATGTTTGGCAGACATTTTCTTCTCTTGGAGGTATTCACATCTTCCACTTCTTGCTGTTGTTCCTTTTTAAGCTGCACCAACAACTCTGCTTTAGCTTCCAAAGTGTCAGCCCTTTTCATTTTATCTTGAGTAGCTTTATCAGCCTTTTCATTGGCTGAAGTATCAACTTCTTTTGCCTTGGTTGCTTGAGCTTGTTCAGCAACAGGGGTTTGAACACTTGGTTGCTGTGGTTGTGGAGCTGATTTTGGTGACTCTGGTTTGTCAGCAGCTGGCTTACCCTTTTGAGAGGGTGGTGCACCAAATGGATTCAATTTTGGTAGCCTATCTCTGCCACTCTCCCCCTTTTTGGCATTATCAGCTGTGAATTCATTGTCGTTTTCATCTCTGAGAATGGTGGTAGGGGCAGAGCCAGTAGTCTTCAGCAGATGTTCCTTGATCACCTTGATGTCAGCCTTTGTGTCATTGAACCTGGCATCCACCATGTTTCTTGTGTCTGGTCAGCCAATTTTCTGTGAGCTATTGGCGATGTCAGAGGTGGATGGTTGACTCTTGGTGAAGTTTCCCAATGTTTCCAATATTGTCTTGACATCAGTTTTGATGTCAGCAACAGAGGATTCAAGGTTTTGAACTTTAACCGTCAATTCTTGGAGTTTTGATTCATCACCTAAATTAATAGGATCATCTGAAACCCTACCAGAGGTAGTTTTAGTTGGTTCAGTTCTAGGAGGTGAATCCATAGAATGAGAACCTGCTGCCCCTTTTTCTTGGTACTGGGGACTTCCAACTGATTTTGGGGACACAATGGTGGCCTCATCAGTTGTTGCCTTAAAGGAAGTCTTATCTATGAAATCACTGTCCTGTTGTGAGACAATGGTCTCAACAGCAGTAGTGACTGCTTCTCTTGAAACCTCATCAGAAGTAACATTGACTTCTGGGAGTATAACCTCCTCTTCTGTTTGTGGGATAGCTAATTGACTTTTCTCAGTCCTAGTCACTGGTGGAGGTGTACTCTCTGTGACAGGTGAAGGAGAGGAACTGGGGTTGTCCTGAGTTTTGTCAATAGCTTCAAACAGTGGTTGCATGGTTTGTGGGACATGTGGTGGTGATGTAGGTGGAGTAAGAAGCTGATTAGCCCTGGGAGATGGACTTGTAAACATATGGTCAAGTGACTCATATGCCTCAGTATGAGGTTCCCTTTGGCTTACAACAAGATCCTTTTGTGAGGATTCTTGAGGAGTTTGCTTGGGTTGAGATATCTCCAACTGTTGTGAGGAAGTAACAACAGTGGTTTCATGTTGCTTTGGTGATGCAACAGGGTTAGCTTCTGGTATCTCATCTTCCAGAAGTCCCTTTTTGGGTTGAGAGGTGGTTTCTGATGATGGACGTTTTCTTTTGGTGGCTGGTGTGGGTTTCACAGCACTGGATGAAGTGCCATGATCACCAGGAGCAGTGGGCTCACCAACAGAGGTTTCAACAACAGTTGTTGTCTTTGTCCTCTTTGGTTGTGTTTTGGAAACTTTTGACACTTTTTCTTGGGTTGAAGAACCCAGCATTCTAGTGAAAGTTTCATCTGTTAAACTTTTCATTTTAAAAGACTCTCCCTTTTGAAAATCATTTTCTGGTAAAATCTTTTGTAGAATTACACTTAGGATTCTAGGGTAGAGTAGAAAAGCATTATTTGAGCCAGATTTTATGGCTTTCACATTTGAGACCAAGTCTAAGAACAATCCCTGAGACAGATTGAAGTCAGAGTCTGACAACATTGCATATCCCAAGTATTGTATCCTCAATGGGATTTCATTGAAAGATGTAGTCTTGGCTGAGGCACAAAGAAGAAGGGTATGGAAGAAAAATTTCATGACTGGAGGAAAAAACTTTTTATATAAGGTTGATCCAGTCATCTGTGCATCATACCCCCTTTCCTGAAACTCAGTGTGAAGCTCTGTTTTAAGAAAAGTTTCCTTACCTGACAAGTCGTTCAATGAGAAGGTAGTGGATATGATTTCAGGGGTTATGGCGATACTGGTGGCTCCAATTTTAGAAATTATGGAAGTGGGCTTTTTGTCTTGATACAAGACTTCAGCACTTGCCCAGAATTCTTGGAGTGTTTCCAGGTAAATGGGAGCATCAGCAATGAGGATATTTTTGTATTTTGAGTTATTTATTATGTCGATGGTGGAATGAAATGGAGTGTTATCTTCGGTTTTAACCAAATATGGAAGGAAATTATGGGTGGCTTTTGTTTGGAGATCCATTTTAATGGATTTTGATTATGAAAGTACTGAACTTTGGATGGAATGTTTTGAGGAAGACGAAGGCGGTTTTTAGTACTGAACTTTGGTGAAACCGCTGATGTGGCAAAACTCTGCTTTTGAGAGCAGACGTGGCAAACATCTGATAGTTGAAACATCTAGTGGCATACAGCTGTTTTGTTAAACATCTGTTGCCAACCTCTGTTGTTTTAACCAAAAGACTGATGGAAAACAGTTGTTTTATCTGATCAGATGTTTGAAACAGATTTTTCAACCAACAGTGGTTGTTTTATCTGATCAGATGTTTGAAACAGATTTTTCAACTATCAGTGGTTTGAATGAAACAGTGGTTGTTTTATCTGAAAAGTGGTTTTAAAACAGATTTTTCAACCAAAGTGTTATTTTTAGCAAAATTTGATTTTTCTGAAAACATTTTAATGTTTTTATTGAATACATTTTTGGTGTTTTAATCCATGTTTAACATTCCAATTCGAGAGATCAGATTTGTGAAGGTAGATGTGTCTAAAGCTTTTGTCAACACATCTGCCAGCTGATCCTCTGTTGGAACATGGTGCAGAGAAATCAAACCTTTTTCATAGCTATCTCTGACAAAATGATGTCTGATATCTATGTGCTTGGTGGTTGAGTGAGAAACTGGATTCTTGATGATATTTTCAGCAGCTTGGCTATCCAACATGAGTGGAGTCCTTAGTGCAGTTATCCCAAAATCCAGTAGTTGATTTTGAAGCCACATGAGTTGGGCTGTACAGCTTGCAGCAGCAATGTATTCAGCCTCAGCTGTGGATGTTGAAACAACTGCTTGCTTTTTGCTTTGCCATGAGACTAAGGCATTCCCTAGAAACTGGCACCCTCCAGAGGTGGACTTCCTTGTGGTATGGCAGCCAGCAAAGTCACTATCTGAATAACCTGAAAGCTCAATGTTTCCATTAGCAGGATACCAGATACCAAGTGTGGGAGCACCTTTTAGGTATCTGAATATCCTTTTCACAGCAATAAGGTTAGACTTTCTAGGTGAAGCCTGGGATCTTGCACACACACAGGTTGCAAACATAATGTCTGGCCTGGATGCTGTTAAGTACAATAAAGACCCAATCATGCATCTATAGTGTGTTTGATCAACCAGTTCATCCTTGTCATCAATAGTGAGTGGCTTGACTGTGCTCATGGGTGTTCTACATGGCTTACAATCATTCATCTCAAATTTTGTTAACAAGTTTTTCACATACATGTTTTGATGAATGAATGTGCCATTTTGCAGTTGCTTTACTTGGAGACCAAGAAAGCACTGAAGTTCACCCATAGCACTCATTTCTAACTCTGCTGTCATGAGCTCCCTAAACTCCTCACACATTTTGTTACATGTGGATCCAAAGATGATGTCATCCACATATATTTGAACAATCATTAAATCTTTTCCTTTCCATTTTAAAAACAAGGTTTTATCAATTTTACCTCTTGTGAAACCAATGGATAAGAGAAAAGTAGAGAGAGTTTCATACCAGGCTCTTGGTGCTTGTTTCAGTCCATACAGTGCTTTGTTAAGCTTATAGACATGATCAGGATGGAATGTGTCTTCAAAACCAGGTGGTTGACATACATAGACCTCCTCCTGAATTTTGCCATATAGGAAGGCACATTTGATGTCCATCTGATACACCTTGATGTTGTGGTTGACAGCAAAGGCTAGGAAAAGTCTGATAGCTTCTAACCTTGCTACAGGGGCAAAGGTTTCATCATAGTCAATTCCTTCTTCTTGTCTGAAGCCTTGAACCACTAACTTGGCTTTATTCTTGACAACTATACCCCTTTCATCAGTTTTATTTTTGAAGACCCACTTTGTACCAATTGGACAAACATCCTTAGGCAGTGGTACAAGTTCCCATACTTGTTGTCTTTTAAACTGAAGGAGTTCTTCTTGCATGGCTTCTACCCAACTGTTGTCTTTCAGTGCCTCTTGGTACTTGACAGGTTGTGAAAGGGATAGAAAACCTGCAAAAAGACAGATATTTGAAGATTGGCTCCTTGTGAGCACACCTTCTCTGATGTTGCCAATGATTTGACCTGGTGGATGAGCTCTTAGGTAGATTAGATCTCCCTGATATGGTATGATGGCATTTTGTGGTGAAGGACAGAGGTTTGGAGACTCTGTTGACATAACATCTGTTGGCACTTTTGAAGAGTCAACAGATGTTTGGAATAGAGGTGGGGGAATGGGTCCAAGTGGTGTAAAGTTGGACTGACTTTTGTCAACAGTTGTTTGACTTTTGTCCACAGATGATTGAGCAGTGGATTGGCTGGGTGAATCAGTGGTTTGGAGATAGGACTGGCCAACAGTGGCTGACTCAGCTATGACAGAGTTTTGACAGTTGTTTTGAACTCCTGCTTCCTCTGATGCAGGATAGACTTTGTAGTGATCTGGAATCACAACATCTATTCTGTAGTCTTGTTGTGGGGATTGTGGAGTACCTGCAGGGTTAGTTTTGACAGTAATATCTTCAAATTTGAATTTATCTAAATCAAACAACTCAGCAGGGTTTGCTGGGATTTTCAAAGATGAAAGTTCATTGAACTTCACATTCAGAGTTTCTTCTATTGTCTTGGTCCTTGTGTTAAACACTTTATAGGCCTTGGCAGTAGAAGAATACCCCAGAAAATATCCACAATCTACTTTGGCTGCAAATTTTGAAATGGAATCTTTAAGATTTAAAATGAAACATGGGCAGCCAAAGACTTTGAAAAATGATATCAGTGGTTTGATTTTAAACAGAATTTCATAAGCAGTCTTTTGATGTCTAGGGTTGATTAAAACTCTGTTTTGAACATAGCAAGCAGTGTTTACAGCTTCTGCCCAAAAGGACAGAGGTAAACCAGAATCTGCTAGTATTGTTCTTGCAGCCTCAATGAGAGTCCTGTTCTTCCTTTCAACCACCCCATTATGCTCTGGTGTTCTTGGGATACTGTACTGCCTTACAATCCCTTTTGACACACAGAAATCCTCCAACTCCTTATTCTTAAACTCTGTTCCATTGTCACTTCTAAAGATTTTTACTGGCAAGTCATATTGCTTTTCAACTTTGGTGACAAAGTCCTTCAAAATACCTGCAGTCTCATCCTTAGAATGTAAAAAGTAAGTCCATGTAAACCTAGAAAAATCATCAACGATGACAAGACAAAATCTTTTTCTTCTTAGACTCATGATTTTTACAGGGCCAAACAAGTCCATGTGCAACAATTGTAAACACTGACTAGTTTTGGACTCATCAATTGATTTGTAAGAGCTTTTATGTTGTTTTCCTTTTAGACAGGAAACACAATGCTCATCACATTTAAATTCTTTTGATGGCAAACCTCTTACAAGGTTTTGTTTGGAGAGTGAGTTGATAGTTTGAAGGTTGGTGTGACCAAGTCTCCTATGCCACAATTCTGTCTCTTTGGTAGAGGCAGCTGAGAACAGACAAACATTTGCCATAGGGTTATCCTTTAACATATCAACTACATACACATTGCCACTTCTGTGAGCAACAAGTTGTGCTTTGCTCCCAGCAATGATGGTGTTAATCTTTTCAACAGCCTCTGGGCCAACAATCTTACAAGTTTGCTTAGTGAAGAATGACCCAAAGCCTTTGTCACTCATTTGAGACACACTAAGTAGATTAAATTTTAGATTGTCTATCAGATTAACATTTTCAAACTTAAGCCTCCCTGCTTTGACAGTTCCAGAACCCAACATTTTACCTTTGGAATCGTTACCAAAGGATATATCACCCCCTCCATGTGCAAGAAAGTTCAGAAGAAGGGCTCTACATCCAGTCATGTGCCTGGAGCCTCCACTATCTACATACCATAAACTGTCTAAACAAGCAGAAGCTCCCTGCACATCAGTAAGGATTTAGTTTTGGTGAGTGTCCAAAGCCAGATTGGCTTTGGATGGGTCCTTAGCTATCTCAGCCTTAAGTTGAGGAGAATGATCAGTGGTTTGGACTAGCTTTTGAACTAGGTTCAACAGCTGCAGTTGACCATTTGCCAGTGCTTGTATGTCAACACTTGGTCCAGCAGATGTTTGATCATTTCCTATCAGATGCTGAAAACCATGAGGGTGTCTGTTCACTTTTGGTTTTGAAGGCCTTTTGGGCTCTTCATAAACATGTGGCAGACGATGACAAGTGGGTTGTCCATATCCTCTTGGTAATCTGTTAGCAGGTGGAGCATCTGTTACCTGAACATTTCTGGGAGCAGAGTTTTTGTTCAGACTTTTGGTAACAGATGTTTGGACTGGTTCAAAAGTCTGTTTGGGTTTTCCTTTTGAAGTACTCACCACTTGACTTTCAAGAGTTTTAGCCTTATACTCTTTTATCTTTTCATCAAAATTTTTGAGATATAAGCACTCTTTTGTTTTGTGATTCTTTTTCTTGCAGATTGAACATTCTTTAGTTTTAGAATCATTTAAACTTGTTGTTTTGTTGATGTCATATGCTTTTAGAAGAAAACAGTTTTTGGTGACATGGTTCTTCTTTTCACAAAAATCACAAAACAGGTTGTTCTTGGCTTTCTCTTTTTCTTTCTTCTTTTCAACAGATGTTTCATCATCTGTTGGAAGATCTACCAAAGGGATTACTTTGGCCTGTGGTGCCATTTTACCATCAGGGGTTTTGAAGGTCATTGGTTTGAAATTTTCAAGGACTTCACACTTATCTGACCATGTTGGTTTGAATTGATATTTCTCAATTTCATCAAATGAGGGTGTACCTTCCAACTTTTCAAGAATGATTTTCTTGCCATTGGGTTCAGTAACCTTGATTTCTTGACCTTTTGAATTGGTAGGGATGACTTCAACCAACTGTGGTTCCTTTTTGTCAGTGGTTTGTGAACTTTGGTCAGTGGTTTGAAAACCAAACCCAAATTTCACATGACTTTTAGATTGTTGGTTGACAATCATCTCAAAACCTTTTGATGATTCCACCCATTTCTTACATTCAACTTGGGTGGACTCAAGCTCCTTTTTACAACTATGATATTTTGTTATCATAGTCTAAAGCTGATCTTTGGTAATGCTTGCTTCATGTTTTAAACTGCTGATTTCAGATTCCTTTTCAGTTACTTTTGATTTTAACTCTTTAGTGAGTTTTTCAAACTGAATTTCATAATCCAAAATTTTCTTTCTAAAGTTTTCATTCACCTCTTTTATCTTAGCAAATGCCACAATACATTTGTCTGAGCATAAGTCATTTAAGATTTGAGGAGATACCTTAGCAGCAGCCATCAAGGCACAGTTACACTGGCAGTCACAGTCATCACTACGCCAGGGGTCTGAGAGATTCACAACCTCCACTTCAGATTCTTCAGCTGAAACAACTTCACCAACAACACTATCAGTCACATTTTCAGACAAAGACTCCACATCCTCAGAATCAGTCTCTTCAACAATTGTTTCTAGTGCCATAAAACAAAAATCCTTTTCAGAATTGGCAACTAAAGCAATGTTGTCATCTGTTATCTCATCTGGTAGACTGCTCCAATCAACAAAGCCCTGAGTAAAGAAACTCTGTTGGCTTGGTTGAGTGGTCTCTGCAAGAGCAGAGGGTGGAGTAACAGTCATTGGCATTGGTGCCTGAGTAACAGGTGTTTGGACATAGTGATACTGAGGAACAGTGGTTTGGACATAGTGCACAGGAACAGTGGTTTGGGTTTGTGCAAAGTGAGCAGTGTTTTGCACATTTGGTACATTAGGGATGGTTTGATAAGTGTTGGTCTGTGGTCTTTGGTTTGGATAGGTAATCATAGGAACTCCATTTTGACTCCTACATTCCCTAGCAAAATGACCCATTCTGTGACACTTGTAACACTTTATCTTTGATTTATCCAACCCAACCTTTGACCCACCATGTAAACCTGGGTACCTCCTGCCAGTTTTCTTATAGAAGTTATTGGTTCTAATACTGAGCAGGACAACCTGATGTAAGATGTCCATCTCTTCTAAGTCCAAAGGGTCAATATATTGCAAGTCATTGTACACAAAAGATGAATTATCAGAAGCCTGGATATCACCACTGGCTGTGAAAGCACAATTGTTTGGTGATGAGTAAGAATCATTATTGAAACCAGTGGTTATGTCAACGTAATGATCATAACTCTGATCCTTACTACTTCCAGAACCATCATCCTGACCCAACAGTGCAGTATTCCCAAATACATAGTCATCTGACACTTTGCCAGAGTCCTGGAGCTTCTTTTTCTGGTTAAGCTCCCTTTCATAAGTCAGGAGCTTACCATGAAGTTGGGTCAGGGTCAGGTCTTTGAATCCGATAGAGTTTCTCATAACTATGGCTATAGTGTCCCATTTGTCCTGAAGTGATCTAAGAAACCTTTGATTCAGTGTTGAATTAGGAAAAGTTAGACCAACCAGTTTAAGTTCACTAATTAGACAGTTAAACCTTTCAAACTGTTGTGTTAACAACTCCCCTTTTATGTGACTAAACGTTTCATATTGTTGGTTAAGTATTTCACGGTTGTTTTCAATCACATCATCAGTTCCCCCGAATTGCTCTTTAAGAGCATCCCACAGTTCTTTAGCACTATTGCAGTGCAAGAGACCGGCATAGATATCATTCGGCAGTGCCATGGCTACTATGCTGAAAGCCTTGGCATCTAGCTCGATTTTTTGAAAATCTTGCTCTGAGTAGTTCTCAACACTCTTTGGTACTTGGATCTTTGGATCCTCGGCACTCGGTACCATTGGAACATGTGGTCCAAATACTACCGATTTCCAGCACCCTGTGTTCTGTTGTGCTAACACATGAGCCACCCGACGCTACCAGATGTTGTATTCTGACCTGACAAGCATCGGAGGCTTGTTGTGTGTGCCAGTGTTGTGTGGATCTTGATTGAGTGAAGTCATTCTCTTGGTTTTTCAAAAACAAAGTCTGTTTAGTAACTGTTGAAACGAAAATAAACTATTACTCTATTTTAACCCGACAAACAAACGATATCAATGATTATGAGCTGATCTGTGTATTAAATTGATTGATTAGATGAGATTTAATTGACCAAGCTCTGATACCAATTGTTAGGATCTGAGTTTTGGTTTGTTTTGATTTGTTTGATTAAGTATGAAAGATGAACGAAATATAAATGGAAAGTGCAGCGGAATAAACTATAAATCAAAACATGGAGAATAATTGTTTTTAACCAAAAGCTTTCATTAATTGAAAGATTACAATTGTACAACTAAAACTCCCCCTCAGCCTGATCACTCAGAGAATGCTTGTCTGAAAGAGAATGACGAGTGATGAATAGAATAGTACAAGTACTGTTCTATTTATAGACAGACTCAAAACTCTGATGATCAGTTGCTGACGTCACCTAGATAGTGACCTCTAACTGACTAACAAACTCTAACATCTGCTAAGCTATAACTACTGTTACATTGAAACTACTGATAATACAAAACTCTGTAAGACTAAAACTCTGATGTCTTCTATCATCTGTTGAACCAAAGTGCTGTTGGTTCAACAGACCTTTGTTCTTCAGTTCTTTGATCAGCAGTTGTTCTTCATCAGACTTTTAACCTTCAGACCTTGTTCATCAGACCTTTCATCAACAGCAGTTATCTCTAACAGTTGATTCAAGCAGTAGCAGTTAGGAATCAACAGACCTTTGGAGGAAGCTTTATTGTAACAACTGTTCTTTATTCAAGGATCAACACTTAGTATATTTTGGCTTTTTAATCATCTGTTCTTCTCCAGGTCAGCAGACCCAACATATCAGACTTTTCTTAGCCTTTGCTGTTAATCACAACATCAAGGTGTATCAGATGGACATCAAATGTGCATTCCTATATGGCAAAATTCAGGAGGAGGTCTATGTATGTCAACCACCTGGTTTTGAAGACACATTCCATCCTGAGTATGTCTACAAGCTTAATAAAGCCTTGTATAGACTCAAGCAAGCACCTAGAGCCTGGTATGAAACTCTTTCTACCTTTCTCTTATCCATTGGTTTCATAAGAGGTAAAATTGATAAAACCTTATTTTTAAAATGGAGAGGGAAAGATCTAATGATTGTACAAATATATATGGATGACATTATTTTTGGATCCACATGTAACAAAATGTGTGAAGAGTTTAGGGAACTCATGACAGCAGAGTTTGAAATGAGTGCTATGGGTGAACTTCAGTGCTTCCTTGGACTCCAAGTGAAGCAGCTGCAAAATGGCACATTCATTCATCAAAATAAATATGTGAAAAACTTGTTATCTAAATTTGAGATGAATGACTGTAAGCCATGTAGTACACCCATGAGTACAGTCAAGCCACTCACTATTGATGACAAGGATGAACTGGTTGATCAGACACACTACAGATGCATGATTGGGTCTTTACTGTACTTAACAGCATCTAGGCCTGCTAATGGAAACATTGAGTTTACTGTACTTAACAGCCACTCACTATTATGTTTGCCACCTGTGTTTGTGCAAGATCCCATGCTTCACCTAAAAAGTCAAACCTTATTGCTGTGAAAAGGATATTCAGATACCTAAAAGTTGCTCCCACACTTGGTGTCTAGTATCCTGCTAATGGAAACATTGAGCTTTCAGGTTATTCAGATAGTGATTTTGCTGGCTGCCACACCACAAGAAAGTCTACATCAGGAGGGTGCCAGTTTCTAGGGAATGCCTTAGTTTCTTGGCAAAGCAAAAAGCAAGCAGCTGTTTCAACTTCAACAGCTGAGGCTTAATACATTATTGCTGCAAGCTGTACAACCCAACTCATGTGGCTTCAAAATCAACTGCTGGATTTTGGGATAACTGCACTAAGGACTCCACTTATGTTGGATAGTCAAGCTGCTGAAAATATCATCAAAAATCCAGTCTCTCATTCAACCACAAAGCACATAGACATCAGACATCATTTTGTCAGAGATAGCTATGAAAACGGTTTGATTTCTCTGCACCATGTTCCAACAGAGGATCAGTTGGCAGATGTGTTGACAAAAGCTTTAGACACATCTACCTTCACAAACTTGATCTCTAGAATTGGTATGCTGAACATGGACTAAAAAAACAAAAATGTTTTCAATAAAAACATTAAAACGTTTTCAGAAAATCAGTTTTCTCCTTAAAAATAGCTCTTTTGGTTGAAAAATCTGTTTCAAACATCTGATCAGATAAAACAACCACTGGTTCATACTATCCACTGTTGGTTGAAAAAATTGTTTCAAACATCTGATCAGATAAAACAACCGTTGTTTCATATATATATATATATATATATATCTATCTATCTATCTATATTTACTTATCATTAAAAAAAAAAAACTTAAAGTGCTGATAGCATTAGTGCTTTGGTTACACAACAGCTGTTGGCAACAGACTTTTTGCAACAGTTGTATACCACCAGATGTTAAACCATCAAATGTTTGCCATGTCTGCTCTCAAAAGCAGAGTTTGGCCACATCAGCGGTTTCACCAGAGGCTTTAAATCCCTGTTTTACCACAACAGCTGTTTACTGTCTCATTGTATTCAAAATACTCAAACCGCCTTCTTCCTCCTCAAACCTGTACTCAAATTTCACTCACTCTCACACTCGAAATCCATTACAATGGATCTTCAAACCAAAGCCACACATAATTACCATCCATATCTGGTAAAAACAGACGACAACGTTCCATTTCATTCCACCATCGACATCATCTTAAATTCCAAATACATAACCATTGTGATACCCCGCATTTTCAGGTCAACACTTTAACTAAACTCTAGTTAGTTTATACATATATTCGTAGCGTTTTACATGACTAGAGTTAGTTAAGCGAGTCACACGGTACGCTGTTATAGGCTAACAACCACATAAACGGTAATTCGGGGAATTACCGGATTTCATACACGAGTCTTGAACCCCGAACGTTGGGGAAAGGATAGAATTAATAATTGTAGAATAATTCGTTTGATATTATTTGCAATTATGTGCTTATGTTAATTTATTTGTGAACTTATGTGACGTTACATGTTATTATGCGAAAACACGGTACTGAGCTCGTAATTGAAACTTGACAGACTGATGGTCGTATATAAGTTATAAAATATTGGGTTAAATATTTTATAGATTTATTATATTTTATACATAAACTATTATGCGAAATTATTTAGAAATAAAGGAAACAAATTTTTATACGCGAGTATACGAAACCGGGTCCGTAACCGACTCCAGTCGGACCGAGAGTCTTAAACTAGTTATAAAATATTTGGATTAAATATGTTATGAATTAATAATTATATATATTTAATTAAGTGATTTGAAAAAAAAAAAAATTATATGCGTTAGACTTGGCGTTTGCCAAGCCCAACACAAAAAGTCAAAACACATTTGGAGAAATAATTAGCAGCCAAACCTTTGGCAGGTTAGTAATTGACGAAAAGAAAAAAAAAAAGAAAACAAAAGTGGAAAGAACTTAGAAGAATAGAGGAAGGCAGGCACACTTGGGGGACACGAATCAAGCAGTCTGTTTAGGCTTTACCTACCGCAGGTCCAGTAATGAAAAAAAAAGCCCATTACGCTGAAATTATTATAAGACGTATAATATCAATTTTTAACATTATATCTCAACCCTAATCATCTCAACCTGTCTAATTACGAAAATATAAACCCTAACCTCTGCCACAATCAAGAAACCATTAATTTTGAAGCTTGAGAAGGTATAGGATCATTAAAACGAAGAGCTAAAGGTATGACCACAATGTTTTATGTTTTTAACCTCTTTAATTATGTTTTTAAAGCATCAAAACTTGTTTGTCCAGATCTGATGTGAAACTTAAATAACATAAACATGAGTTTTAATAAAGATTAACATGCTAAATAACATTGATTATGTGTTATTATGATGAGTCTTGAATGGTTATTGTATGTGTATGATCGTTAATAAATTAGGGTTTATAAAACATAATATTCATGATGAATCTTGTTGTGTGAGATCTGATTTACATGCTAGGAGTATTGTAATACATGTTTATGATGATATTAGGCGATATTATGGATATAGGGTTCGTTAATATTGAGGTACATGCATGATTAAAATCAGGATAGATTTTTTTAGGCCGACTTGTAGGGTCTGTAACGTGATGTTAAAATGATTGTTTTGATTTATTCTTTGAATGGTTGTAATGTACCTGGTCTTAGCTTTTCGTAATGAGCAAAATCGTCCGATTTGGACTTCGTTTGACTAGTTTTTGGAATTTTATTTGATAAGAGGTCATATCAGATTTTCGGAGTTGTAAATTGGGTTAACTTTAAACGGTCATAACTTGAGTTTTACAAAGATTTAAGCTTTGAAATTTGGACAGTAGGTCGAAATTGGAAAAACTCGGCTTTTCCAAGTGGATTCACCCCGTTTGGGTGAATACACAATATTTGAGAATTTTTCTACTAAACTGACCTGTTATGGAAATTTTCTGGACATAGCTGTGTTGTACGAATTTTAGTAAATTTTGTGTTTGGTTTTAAGACAAAAAAAAATATGGGTTAACAACCGAATCCCAATGAATACTCAGTAAAAATTTGGGACTTTAATTCATTCGTTAGGTATTTTAAATAAATCGTTTTTCACAGCGCACAATCTGCCCTGAAAACGCAGATTGTGTATGGAGTCTTTATGTGACTATTTGGAGTCTTATATGGTGTGTAATTGACATGAACTTGCTTGGACACTTGTATGAGATGTATTTGAGATACTAGACTGATAATAATCACTATGATCACCAACGGGTTACGTAGGACGTACTTGTGCATGTAGAGTCTTTAGATGTCACTACACGGTTTTGAACATTTAAACGTCTTGGACAAACGGGTTATATGGTGTATTAATTATACACATATACTCACTTAGTATAATACTTATAATAGGGAGTCGGTAGCACCCTATTGTTTGGAGTTTGGATATTTTTGCTTGCAACCTAAGGTGAGTTTCACTACTCTTTTCTCAAAAGCATGCGTCTCGGGTTTGAGACAACTTATTAAGCTTTTTCTAGTCCAGGTTTGGACTACTTTTACATCTCAGGTTGAGATGCTTTGACTCCTTGTGTGGGCCAGGTTTTACGATTCCTTGTGTGGATCACGCTTTTATCAGTTTAAAACTTTACTGTCCTTTGTGAACTAAACACACTCTATCATTTAAAGTCCTTACATATTATTGGGTTAATCGCTGTAGGCGAACGGGGTATTAGTTGATAGCGCTATTAGGTTGTGCAGCAACCTCATGCTTGAGGTGCTTGTGTCACGGGCATGAACTTTTGACCACGCTCTTAAGGAGCTGAACTGCTAGTGTTGATAGACACTAGTACTAAGGCAAAACTTATAACATCTGTATGTTCCCAATAATCACATGTTTAGTTACAATGAGTGGGCTAGCTACCCCTGACAAGCTTAAACTGAAAACACTTGAACTTTTGGGTCTGGAGGACCTACGCTTTTACTTGGTTACGTGGTTTTTGGAAACCAACGCATTTACTTACTCACTTTCTTTACCTAGTGAACTCACCAACATTGTTTGTTGATCCACCATTTACATGCTTTTGCAGGTAGTTAGCTTCCGGTGTCACGATTAGGAAGCACTGCACGTTCACTGCATTTGGGGTCTTGGGGATACACTTAAATTACATATTTTGCTTTTATATATATATGGTTTAATTTGGGCGCGTTGTTTTGCGCATGGTTCTAAAAGATTTAAATTTGGTTTACGCTTCCGCAACTTAACTAAACTTGATTTTTGAAAACGAACTAAATGGTTTGGGCATTTAGAGTTCGTTCATATGACTTATGGCTATGGGATCCTGGTATGTCATGCGCCTCGCGGTAAAACCCCGCAGTGGAAATTTGAGGGTGTGACAGATTGGTATCAGAGCCATTGGTTATAGTGAACTAGGACTGCATATTGAGTCTAGTCTATAATCATCATAGCATAAGTATTAGTACACTCACAGCTTAAGTGCACAATTAGCCTTTGGCTACATATATCTACAACACACGATTTCAGGAGATATGTTATCTTCTAGTTCTAAACCTGATTTTGAACACGTCACTGGTGGGGACCCAGGTTTACACCAGGTGGCGCATTACTGGGATTAGTATCCTAACAAACCTCATGGATGAGGAAACGATAATAGTACAGGGGAGAAAGCCCTTGCGAGCGTTGTGGCGCATGTACACAGGAAGCTGCACGATGCGCATGACGTGGTACTATTAAACCGAATCATAATCGAAGAAAGTCAAATACTGAGACTTATCCTTTTTATTAAACCGAATCATATCCGAATCATGCACGATGCGCATGACGTGGTACTATTCACTGAGCGAGGAGACAATTAGTTTCTGTTCCTTGTTATTTGACCTTTCTTACTCTCATTTGAAACTCAGACGAGACTGGGTTACTCATATAGAATTTATTTCTTACTATAGTACTTTTATGCCTAGTACGAGCCTCAACCACCCTATCTTTCTTGACTTTCGCATTTGAACTTCCTTATTTCTTGAACGCACATGCCGCAACAATAACTCGTTAGCGTATTTCCAAGGCTTTTATGGGTTGTAAGCTTCAATAACTCCAACGGGACGGAAGGAGACTGTTTGATTTCTTTGATAGTATAGGTCTTCGACATGTGCAATTGCCCCAGGTAGGATGGGTAATGTATACTACATGCACACTCGATGAGTTACAGATACTTGGGTGGAGAATGTAACACCCCGTGATGAAATTTAGAAATTTGTTATCTAAAGACGGTTGGGTCTGAGATCGACGCCTACACTACCAAGCTACAGGAGTTAGCTATTATATGCACAAATCTATTTAACCTACCTTACAAGGGGATCGAGATTCTTACCAGAAGGGTTGGCCCCACAGATTCGTGGCTGGACTACCATGACACACATATCCAGAATTTGACAAATCTTTCACCTGGCTCGCAACCTCATTGACGAGGCTGTCGAGCATAGTACTCTTCGAAACATGGTGCTTCATCTCCTGCCGATGGTGATAGCAAGAGAGTGTTGGAAGGTATGAGACATAAGTTCTTCAAAAGCAGCAACCAGAATAACAACAACAACCTCAGAGGTGCTCGGGGGATAGCATGTGTAATTGACTCGGGAGAAGCCAAGAGCGACATCAATGTATTTTCAAGTATGACCTATGAAAGACAATCTTGCTGCTGTTCCTTTCGATTCTGGTGCGAATATTGGCTTTGTGTTTTCTTTTGAAAACTAAGCAAACAACTAAGGATAGTTCCTACCCATCTTGATACCCCGTACTCTCTAGAGTTAGCTGATGGGAAACCTATTGAGGTAACCCACATTCATCGTGACTGTAAGCTCGAACTAGATGGGCAATTATTTTCCATCGATCTTCTACCTATCACCCTAGGAAACTTTGACCTTGTGGTTGGAATGGACTAGTTGTCCAAGCAACACGCTGAAATTCTCTGTTAGGAGAAGATTGTTCGTATCCCCCTCCCTAGAGGAGAACTTTTATCTATTCAGGGTGACCGTGGTGGTGCCATGATGGGCATCATCTCCTTCTTGAAAGCCCAGAAGTGTATTCGAAAGGGCTATCCAGCCATTTTGGCTAACATTTCTGATACTCGAGCTGAAGTTGAAACAAAGATTGAGGACATCCCAGAGGTCCGTGACTTCCCAGATGTATTCCTAGAGGAATTATCTGGACTTCCACCTGTTCGTCAAGTGGAGTTTCAAATTGATCTTGCACTTGGAGCAGCTCCAGTTGCACGCGCACCATACCGCCTAACACCAGGCGAACTTCAAGAACTATCTACTCAACTCCAAGAGCTATTGGATAGGGGTTTCATTAGACCTAGTTCTTCGCCATGGGGAGCCACAGATTCTGTTTGTTAAGAAGAAGGATGGAATTTTCCGCATGTGTATTGATTATCGGGAGACGGTTAAGAACCGCTACCCTTTGCCTCGTATTGTTGACTTGTTCGACCAGCTATAAGGGTCGAGTTTCTATCCTAAGATTGACTTAAGGTCAGGATACCATCAACTGAGAGTCCGAGAGGGGATGTGGCGAAGACAGCCTTTCGAACTCGTTATGGACATTATGAGTTTTTGTTAACGCCATTTAGGCTAACCAACGCAACGGCTGTGTTCATGGATCTTATGGACCGCGTGTGCAAGCCTTATTTGGACAAATTCGTCATAGTGTTCATAGATGACATACTGATTTATTCCAAGAGCTGGGAAGAACACGCGCAACACCTGCAGCTGATCTTGGAACTCTTGAGGAATGAGCAGTTGTATGCGAAGTTCTCTAAATGTGACTTTTGGATTCGAGAAGTCCAATTTATAGGACATGTGGCTAACAAGGCAGGAATACATGTCGATCCCGCCAAGATTGAGGCAATCAAAAAGTGGGAGACTCCTAAGACTCCTACAGAGGTGCGCTAGTTTCTTGGCCTTGCGAGATATTATCGCAGATTCATTGAGGGATTCTCTAAGATCGCTCAACCCCTCACTGCTTTGACACAAAAGGGAATTACTTACAAGTGGGGAGATGCCTAAGAATCTGTTCTTTCAATTATTGAAGGCAAAACTTTGCAGAGAACCTATACTATCACTACCTTAGAGTACAGAGGACTTTGTGGTGTACTGTGGCGTCTATCCAAGGGTTAAGGTGTGTACTGATGCAACGTGAGAAGGTGATCGCGTATGCTTCACGACAACTGAAGGTTCATGAGAAGAATTACACCACCCATAACTTGGAACTAGGAGCGGTGGTTTTCGCTCTCAAGATCTGGAGGCACTATCTCTATGGGACAAAGTGTACGATCTTCACTGATCACAAGAGCCTCCAGCACATATTCGATCAGAAGGAGCTAAACATGCGACAATGTCGATGGGTCCAGCTCCTGAATGATTATGACTGTGCCATCAAATATCATCCAGGGAAGGCTAATGTTGTAGCGGATGCCCTTAGTCGGAAGGAAACAAAACCCAAACGAGTGCAAGCCTTACAACTTACCATACATCCTAATCTTCCTGATAAGATACGTGAAGCCCAGGGCGTGGCTTTGAAAGAGGAAAACATCGGGCTTGAAACTTTGCACGGTGCTGATAAGCACCTGGAACTGAGGATGGATGGTCTTTAATACTTCATGAATCGAGTCTAGATTCCACGTTTTGGGGATCTCAGACAACTAGTGCTCGATGAAGCTCACACCTCTCGATATTCGGTACATCCTGGTACGAATAAGATGTACCAAGATCTCAAAACTCTCTACTGGTGGCCAAACATGAAAGCGGAGATAGCCAGTTATGTTAGTAAGTGCTTTGACTTGTGCAAAGGTTAAGATTGAATATCAGAAACCTCCAGGCTTACCCTAGCAACCAGAAATCCCTATGTGGAAATCAGACAGAATTTCTATGGACTTCATCACAAAGCTCTCTAGAACGCCAACTGGCCATAACATGATTTTGGTTATTGTAGATTGTTTAACCAAATCGGCACATTTTCTGGCAATAAAGGAAACCGACTCGCTGCAGAAACTGGCCAATCTCTACATCAAGGAGGTAGTCTCTAGGCATGGGGTGCCTACTTCTATCTTATCTGATCGCGATGCGCGATTCACTTCTCATTTTTGGACTACTCTCCAAAATGCTTTCGGGACTCGCTTAGATATGAGCACAGCCTATCACCCACAGACAGATGGACAAAGTGAACGTACCATCCAAACATTGGAAGATCTGCTACGAGCGTGTGTGGTGGATTTTGGCAACAGTTGGGATAAGCACTTGCCTTTGATCGAATTCTCGTATAACAACAGTTACCACACTTCAATTCAGTGTGCGCCTTTTGAGGCACCTTATGGACGCAAGTGTAGGTATCCCATCTGCTGGACTGAAGTTGGGGATAGCCAGCTGACAGGTTCCGAACTCGTGCACGAAACTTCTGAGAAGATAGTGCAAATCAGAAACCGGATGGCTGCTGCTCGTGATCGACAAAAAAAAGCTACGCTAATAAGCGTAGGAAACCTTTGGAGTTCCAGATCGGGGATAAGGTACTATTAAAGGTGTCACCTTGGAAGGGAGTGATACGCTTTGGAAAACGGGGGAAGCTGAACCTGCGATACGTTGGACCATTCGAGATTGTCGAAAGGATTGGTTTAGTAACTTACAGGTTAAACCTGCCTAATGAACTTAATGGAGTACATGATGTATTCCACGTATTGAATCTAAAGAAATGCTTAACGGATACAACACTGGTGGTGCCACTAGAGGAGATCCAGGGGGACGATCAGTTGCGGTTCGTAAAAAAAAAACGGTGGAGATTCTTAAGCAAGGCGTCAAGAAACTCAGACAGAGCACCATACCGATTTTTTTTAGGGTGCGATGGAATTCCCGTCTAGGACTGGAATACACGTGGGAACGCAGGGATCAAATGCGGCTTAAAAACCCACACCTCTTTTCTGAACCCGAACATGAACATAGATCGAACGCTAAACATAAAGCAGCTCTTTTAAAGTGAATTTCGGGCCGAAATTCCTTTCAACTTGGGGATGATGTGACATCTGGTTACCAAGCATACATTTTTTTTTCACTTGCTTCACAGTTTACTTGCTAAATTTCGGGACGAAATTCTTTTTAACTTGGGGATGATGTGATACCCCGCATTTTCAGGTCAACACTTTAACTAAACTCTAGTTAGTTTATACATATATTCGTAGCGTTTTACATGACTAGAGTTAGTTAAGCGAGTCACACGGTACGCTGTTATAGGCTAACAACCACATAAACGGTAATTCGGGGAATTACCGGATTTCATACACGAGTCTTGAACCCCGAACGTTGGGGAAAGGATAGAATTAATAATTGTAGAATAATTCGTTTGATATTATTTGCAATTATGTGCTTATGTTAATTTATTTGTGAACTTATGTGACGTTACATGTTATTATGCGAAAACACGGTACTGAGCTCGTAATTGACACTTGACAGACTGATGGTCGTATATAAGTTATAAAATATTGGGTTAAATATTTTATAGATTTATTATATTTTATACATAAACTATTATGCGAAATTATTTAGAAATAAAGGAAACAAATTTTTATACGCGAGTATACGAAACCGGGTCCGTAACCGACTCCAGTCGGACCGAGAGTCTTAAAGTAGTTATAAAATATTTGGATTAAATATGTTATGAATTAATAATTATATATATTTAATTAAGTGATTTGAAAAAAAAAAATTATATGCGTTAGACTTGGCGTTTGCCAAGCCCAACACAAAAAGTCAAAACACATTTGGAGAAATAATTAGCAGCCAAACCTTTGGCAGGTTAGTAATTGACGAAAAGAAAAAAAAAAAGAAAACAAAAGTGGAAAGAACTTAGAAGAATAGAGGAAGGCAGGCACACTTGGGGGACACGAATCAAGCAGTCTGTTTAGGCTTTACCTACCGCAGGTCCAGTAATGAAAAAAAAAAGCCCATTACGCTGAAATTATTATAAGACGTATAATATCAATTTTTAACATTATATCTCAACCCTAATCATCTCAACCTGTCTAATTACGAAAATATAAACCCTAACCTCTGCCACAATCAAGAAACCATTAATTTTGAAGCTTGAGAAGGTATAGGATCATTAAAACGAAGAGCTAAAGGTATAACCACAATGTTTTATGTTTTTAACCTCTTTAATTATGTTTTTAAAGCATCAAAACTTGTTTGTCCAGATCTGATGTGAAACTTAAATAACATAAACATGAGTTTTAATAAAGATTAACATGCTAAATAACATTGATTATGTGTTATTATGATGAGTCTTGAATGGTTATTGTATGTGTATGATCGTTAATAAATTAGGGTTTATAAAACATAATATTCATGATGAATCTTGTTGTGTGAGATCTGATTTACATGCTAGGAGTATTGTAATACATGTTTATGATGATATTAGGCGATATTATGGATATAGGGTTCGTTAATATTGAGGTACATGCATGATTAAAATCAGGACAGATTTTTTTAGGCCGACTTGTAGGGTCTGTAACGTGATGTTAAAATGATTGTTTTGATTTATTCTTTGAATGGTTGTAATGTACCTGGTCTTAGCTTTTCGTAATGAGCAAAATCGTCCGATTTGGACTTCGTTTGACTAGTTTTTGGAATTTTATTTGATAAGAGGTCATATCAGATTTTCGGAGTTGTAAATTGGGTTAACTTTAAACGGTCATAACTTGAGTTTTACAAAGATTTATGCTTTGAAATTTGGACAGTAGGT
This sequence comes from Ambrosia artemisiifolia, assembly GCA_032199755.1. Classification (NCBI taxonomy): domain Eukaryota; kingdom Viridiplantae; phylum Streptophyta; class Magnoliopsida; order Asterales; family Asteraceae; genus Ambrosia; species Ambrosia artemisiifolia. Next base: position 46,048,494 of record CM063522.1, read on the forward strand.
CGAAATTGGAAAAACTCGGCTTTTCCAAGTGGATTCACCCCGTTTGGGTGAATACACAATATTTGAGAATTTTTCTACTAAACTGACCTGTTATGGAAATTTTCTGGACATAGCTGTGTTGTACGAATTTTAGTAAATTTTGTGTTTGGTTTTAAGACAAAAAAAAATATGGGTTAACAACCGAATCCCAATGAATACTCAGTAAAAATTTGGGACTTTAATTCATTCGTTAGGTATTTTAAATAAATCGTTTTTCACAGCGCACAATCTGCCCTGAAAACGCAGATTGTGTATGGAGTCTTTATGTGACTATTTGGAGTCTTATATGGTGTGTAATTGACATGAACTTGCTTGGACACTTGTATGAGATGTATTTGAGATACTAGACTGATAATAATCACTATGATCACCAACGGGTTACGTAGGACGTACTTGTGCATGTAGAGTCTTTAGATGTCACTACACGGTTTTGAACATTTAAACGTCTTGGACAAACGGGTTATATGGTGTATTAATTATACACATATACTCACTTAGTATAATACTTATAATAGGGAGTCGGTAGCACCCTATTGTTTGGAGTTTGGATATTTTTGCTTGCAACCTAAGGTGAGTTTCACTACTCTTTTCTCAAAAGCATGCGTCTCGGGTTTGAGACAACTTATTAAGCTTTTTCTAGTCCAGGTTTGGACTACTTTTACATCTCAGGTTGAGATGCTTTGACTCCTTGTGTGGGCCAGGTTTTACGATTCCTTGTGTGGATCACGCTTTTATCAGTTTAAAACTTTACTGTCCTTTGTGAACTAAACACACTCTATCATTTAAAGTCCTTACATATTATTGGGTTAATCGCTGTAGGCGAACGGGGTATTAGTTGATAGCGCTATTAGGTTGTGCAGCAACCTCATGCTTGAGGTGCTTGTGTCACGGGCATGAACTTTTGACCACGCTCTTAAGGAGCTGAACTGCTAGTGTTGATAGACACTAGTACTAAGGCAAAACTTATAACATCTGTATGTTCCCAATAATCACATGTTTAGTTACAATGAGTGGGCTAGCTACCCCTGACAAGCTTAAACTGAAAACACTTGAACTTTTGGGTCTGGAGGACCTACGCTTTTACTTGGTTACGTGGTTTTTGGAAACCAACGCATTTACTTACTCACTTTCTTTACCTAGTGAACTCACCAACATTGTTTGTTGATCCACCATTTACATGCTTTTGCAGGTAGTTAGCTTCCGGTGTCACGATTAGGAAGCACTGCACGTTCACTGCATTTGGGGTCTTGGGGATACACTTAAATTACATATTTTGCTTTTATATATATATGGTTTAATTTGGGCGCGTTGTTTTGCGCATGGTTCTAAAAGATTTAAATTTGGTTTACGCTTCCGCAACTTAACTAAACTTGATTTTTGAAAACGAACTAAATGGTTTGGGCATTTAGAGTTCGTTCATATGACTTATGGCTATGGGATCCTGGTATGTCATGCGCCTCGCGGTAAAACCCCGCAGTGGAAATTTGAGGGTGTGACAACCATCCTCACTGCTGATGCTCCCATTCATCTTGAAACCCTCCAAGAATTCTGGTTAAAAGCTGAAGTCTTGCTTCAAGACAAAAAGCCTACGTCCATTATTTCAAAAATTGGAGACACAAGCATCTCCATTACACCTGAATTAATATCCACAACCTTCTCCCTAAATGATTTGTCAGGTAAGGACTCTTTCCCTAAAACAGAGCTTCACACAGAGTTTCAGGAAAGAGGGTATGATGCTCAAATGACTGGGTCAACTCTTTTCAAAAAGTTTTTCCCACCAGTCATGAAATTTTTCTTTCATACTCTCCTTCTCTGTGTCTCAGCCAACTTGGGGTATGCAATGTTGTCAGACTCTGACTTCAATCTATCCCAGGACCTGTTTATGGACTTAGTTTCAAATGTGAAAGCCATAAAATCTGGATCAAACAATGCTTTTCTGCTTTACCCACAAATTCTAAGTGTAATCCTTCAAAAGGTTTTACCAGAAAAGGATTTTCAAAAGGGTGAGTCTTTTCAAATGAAAAGTTTAACTGATGAAACTTTCACAAGAATGCTGAGTTCTACTACCCAAGAAAAGGTGTCAAAAGTGTCAAAAGTTTCTAAAACACAAACAAAGAGGTCCAAGACAACAACTGTTGTTCAAACCTCTGTTGTTGAGCCCACTGCTCTGGTGATCATGGCACTACATCCAGTGCTGTGAAACCCACACCAGCCACATCCAAAAGAAAACGTCCATCCACAAAAACCACCTCCACACCTAAAAAGGGACTTCCGAAAGATGAGATACCAGAAGAAAACCTTGTTGCAACACAAAAGCAACTAGAAACCACTGTTGTTACTTCCTCACAACAGTTGGATACATCTCAACCTAAACAAACTCCTCATGCGTCCTCACAAAAGGATCATGTTGTAAGGCAAAGGGAACCACATAAGGAAGCATATGAGTCACTTGACCATATGTTCACAAGCCCCTCTCCCAGGGCTAATTCTCTTCTCACTCCTCCACCTTCACCACCACATGTCCCTCAAACTATGCAACCTCTGTTTGAGGCTATTGATAAAACTCAGGACAATCCCAGTTCCTCTCCTTCACCCATTAATGAGAGTATACCTCCACAAGTGACTGGGACTGAGGAAAATCAATCAGCTAACCAACAAACAGAAGAGTAGGTTATACTCCCAGAGTTCAATGCAACTCTAGGTGAGCTTTCAAGAGAAGCAGCCACTACTGATGTAGAGACCATTGTCTCACAATAGGACAGTGGTTACATAACTAAGACTTCCTTGAAGGCAACAACTGACGAGGCCACAATTGTGTCCCCAAAATCAGTTGGAAGTCCCCAGAACCAAGACCAAGGGGAATATGGTTCTCATTCCTTGGACTCACCTCCCAGGACTGAACCAGTTAAAACTACCACTGGTAGGAATTCAGATGATCCTATTAACTTTGGTGATGGATTAAAATACCAAGAATTGACGGATAGAGTCCAGTCCATTGAAACCTCTGTTGCTGATATCAAATCTGATGTCAAGTCAATTTTGGAATCCTTGGCTACTCTCACCAAGAGTCAACCATCCACAGCTGATATTGCTGGTGAGCTATGGAAATCTGTTTCCCCCATCATCATAGCTCACAGAAAACTAGCAGATCAGACTCAAGAGACCTACATGCAAATGATCAGAAACATGGTGGATGCTAGGTTCAATGACACCAAAGCAGACATCAAAGTGATCAAGGACCACCTGCTGAAGACTACTGGCTCTGCCCCTACCATAATTCTCAGAGATGATGATGATGATGCATTTACTGCTGATCAAAGCAGAAAACCACCATCTAAACTGACTGCTGAAACCACTGCTGCTGTAAGACCCTCAAAACAGACGGGTCAAACAATTGGCATTCAAAGACTAAAACCATAGATAATACTCAAAAGGTCTTATTTATTATCAGAAAACACATAGCGGAAAGAAAATAGTCTAAGTCATCCAAACAAGAAATTTCCCATGATGGGTCTAACACATTTGTAATTCAGACAATGAGTTTAGAAAAAATAAAATAGTTTTCAAATAGATAAAGTAGACTCTTTATCTCGAAATGTCAACCGTTTCTGAGTAGTCCTGCAACAAGCCAAGCATCCCTTTATTGTTCAACAAACCTGAAATCAAACTAATATGCACGCAAAGTCAGACGAGCTGAGTGAATTCAAGTTTTATAGATTTTGAGTAAATTGTCAAAATATGGTTTAACCAAAATAGTATAACCCCAAGACTTTACTCACCAAATATATAATAAGCGCATACCGCTTAATCACCACAGAATACAATCCAGTACCCTTAAGTAAAACCAAAGGTAGAGATTAGAGTAGGCATATCCTACTTCTATCATAGCTCAGGTTGAAGCTAGAGATCAAAGCAGGCATATCCCGCCTCTGTCATAACTCAGTTAATATGAGAACATATAATACGAACTATGTAATAATCCCAACTCAAAACCAAGACCAGAGATCAGGGCAGGCATGTCTCACCTCTGACATAGCCCGGATTATAAGGTCAGGCAGTAGACGAACACAACCTATATATATGTATATATATATATATATATATATATATATATATATATATATATATAAAGAATTAAACCTAATCAAGTATAAATCAAGGCAAATCCCGATCTAACAAGCAAGGTTCTACATACATTTTCAAGACATGCATATTAGCCCAAAATGTTTTAAAAACAATAAAAAGGGCACATGAATTCACCTTATTATACGAGTCGCGTCACGATTAGCTAAGAACTCTAGCTGAGGCGCGTGTAGTCAATAATCTGGTAAATTATACATAACATTACTAACACCATAATTCATGCGTGAAGCCTAATAACAATTTACATCGAGTAGTGCATGCTGGTGAGAGATTTTGTTTAAAAAAATTGAATGAACACCCTTATATAACCCAAATGAGAAATCCTTAACCCTCATAGCACAACATGCACTCTTTTGAAAACCAAGACTTGGCGGTTCTGTATAAGTCCCCACCTATCCTCCTCCATGCACATACAAAGGCCATTAGTGTAAACCCATTCCCATTTAAGTCTCATACAAATTAATTAGATTCATCAATATGTAAGATAGTCCTAGCATGCCACATACAACACTATGGATTTCCCTTGCGACCCATTCATATATCCACGAGACCATAATGGAAAGCAAGCGAGCTCACAACAGAACGCCGCTTGTTTGCTAACTCAACCCCTAACTCCCATGTCCCGTACATGGAAAATCCATCGGCCAACTAGCCGATTTCCATTCCATAATTGTTACTACATCGCAACAGGAGGGTTAGAAGATATCTGGGATCGCAAAGGTCGGCTAATAATCTCGCCGCTAACCACCAATAGATCTCGTACCGCAACCCGGTTAGGTCACGAGACTCATTTGTGAGGTATCACGCTTGACCGAACCCGAGATATTATGCGTTACCTGAGATGGCCCGTTGGTCGTGATCAGTGAGCCGAAGATCCGAACCTGAACAAAACTAAATCCGTTATAGCCGGAGATAATACATAGTCAAGTCACGAGAACGCGGTTTAGAGCCATGGTATTACCTGGATATTAATCGACAAGGCGATGGTGGTGTTGTAGTGATGTAGTTCTTCGCCTTACATCAGTTACCGACGAAGAGAAGGAGTTTCCTCTGTTTGTATCGGCGAGGAGAAGGGCAATACAAGAAAATAAAATCCGTAAGTCATCTTGTGGTGTAGGCGAGAGAAAGAAAAAAAAACTAAATGGTTTGTATATATAATCTCGATTCCTTAACAGGAGAAATAACCAATATATTTGTTTCTCCTCTAGTTGTCGAGACAAGGAGAAGATAAAAAAAAAATATGGACAGGAGGAGTAGGGTTACTGCAGCCTTTGATGGAAAGAAGGAGAACTACGTGAGGGTAATAGGGTTTGCGATGAGGTGTATTAAATAAGGGTGGAGTGTTTGAAAAAAATTTAGCATAAGCCGCCCTTCTAGTTTGACCCTCAATGTGCCTTGCTCCCAAAGTTATCCCATGTGAGTTTAGAAAACGCCAAAGAGCCCCCTCAACGAAAACCAAAATAAGGTTTTTAAGGTGAACACAACTCTACTAAGCGAAACTCAAAAATCGGGAATTTACGGGCGTTACAAGTCTACCCCACTTAGAAATGGATTCGTCCTCGAATCCTACTACACGACAGACAAGTGTCTCTCTACTCGCGCGGTAGTTTGCCTAAGGTAATGGTTTCAAGTAATGAATCTAATCTACAACCATAATGCGGTAGATACTAAGCTCTTACTAGGCCCCAATCGCGCAAAACGAATGTATGAAGCTATACGTCATACAGATATCAGTCACGACATCACATACATATTAAAGGAAAGAGGCAAAATGATAGATTAGAATAAATCCAGTGTTAGATACCTGGCACAACTTCCGTATCCTCTTGCGATTTCTTCCCCTTGCACCTGTTGGCAAGACGACCTGTGCCTTTACACTTATAACATACCAAAGTCGGACACTGATAGTGAGGGTGACCCGCCTTCTTACAGTGGAAACAAGTATCAGTATCCTGTTTGTTATCCCTATTATTACCTCTAATATCAGTATCTTCGGTCTTCACCTTCTTGAGAGAGGGTCCTGTAATGTCTGCCTCGTTTCTCTTCCCATCAGAGTTGCGGTTTGAGTTCCCACTCTTTTTATATTCCAAGAGACGTTCAGTATCCCTTTGCTCGTACAACGTACCACTCATAGCTACCACCTGACGAAAAGAGTCCATACTAGTAGTCACAACACCTCTACGTATGTCCAACGGTAATCCCTGAACGTACCTCTTTATCCTCTTTGCTTCTGGTGTAACCATATCCGGAAACAGGCGGGCCAGCTCATTAAACTTGGATGTGTACTCTTTGTGGGATAGATTCCCTGCTTCAAGGTTGACAAACTTCCTCTCCAACTTATCCAACTCATGAGTCGGGCAGAATTGCTCAATAACCAACTGCTTCAGCTCATCCCAACTCATCCTCCTTACTGCCCTATTACCCATAGCCTGTGTTAAGTTATCCCACCAACATAAGGCCTCAGATACAAACGAATGAGCCGCAAAAGTCACCTTGTCTTCATCTTGACACTTACTTATTCGCAGCACAGCCTCCATTTCACGTATCCATTGATGGGCTGCTGAAACATCTTTATTGCCATCAAATGGAGGTGGGTTACACTTTTTGAAATCCCCATAAGTGCAACCTCGATTGACAACCCGATTAGCTCGAGCTCGATCCTCATCACTGGAATAAATAGGTTCAGGTTCCCGGTGTCCCCTCCCGGATCCCCGTCTAGCATCCTTGTCAACCCCAGTCGCGGTCTTAACCGCCTCAGCAATAATCATAGGCATACTGTTGTGAAGAACCTGATACACTTCATTCGCGATCGCCTCTCTGATTTCCGATCCCAGCACGTCATGGTTATTGGTGTTTGACTCAGGAGTGGGTTCCCGTTCAGAAGTGGGGTCCGGAATACGACCACCACCGCGACCACCCCCACGAGCACCACCATGATTACCATGACCGCCCCTAGATGACCGTGTTTTTGCCATACTACCCTTCAAGACAAAACCATCACATGATCAGTCACAAGTATATTTAGAATGTGTATAAAGGAAGGGTAAACTTCTAATAACGTTGATCAAGTGCGATTAGCTGTTTACTTTACTTTAGTCACACTAAACACAACAAGCTATGGTCACATTAAGGGTTTGTCTACACATGAGTATTTGATAATTACAAACACACAAATAATTATTTATTAAACATTAAAGGTTACCTCTTAGCGTGCAGCTACTCAGCAATTGACATTTCTCAGTATTAGTTCGGCCCCATATCAGATTCGAGTTCGAGCACATACTGCTCGAATCCCTCGAACCATTGCTCTGATACCAACTTGTAAAACCCTCAAAACCGACGGGTCAAACAGTTGGCATTCAAAGACTAAAACCATAAGATAATACTCAAAAGGTCTTATTTATTATCAGAAAACACGCAGCGGAAAGAAAATAGTCTAAGTCATCCAAACATGAAATTTCCCATGATGGGTCTAACACATTTGTAATTCAGACAATGAGTTTAGAAAAAATAAAATAGTTTTCAAATGGATAAAGTAGACTCTTTATCTTGAAATGTCAACCGTTTCTGAGTAGTCCTGCAACAAGCCAAGCATCCCTTTATTGTTCAACAAACCTGAAATCAAACTAATATGCACGCAAAGTCAGACGAGCTGAGTGAATTCAAGTTTTATAGATTTTGAGTAAATTGTCAAAATATGGTTTAACCAAAATAGTATAACCCCAAGACTTTACTCACCAAATATATAATAAGCGCATACCGCTTAATCACCACAGAATACAATCCAGTACCCTTAGGTAAAACCAAAGCTAGAGATTAGAGTAGGCATATCCTTCTTCTATCATAGCTCAGGTTATAAAAAAAAATTAACACAAAATATTATTTAAACCGAAGCTAGAGATCAAAGCAGGCATATCCCGCCTCGGTCATAACTCAGTTAATATGAGAACATATAATACGAACTATGTAATAATCCCAACTCAAAACCAAGACCAGAGATCAGGGCAGGCATGTCCCACCTCTGACATAGCCCGGATTATAAGATCAGGCATTCGACGAACACAACCTATATATATGTATATATATATATATATATATAAAGAATTAAACCTAATCAAGTATAAATCAAGGCAAATCCCGATCTAACAAGCAAGGTTCTACATATATTTTGAAGACATGCATATTAGCCAAAAATGTTTTAAAAACAATGAAAAGAGCACATGAATTCACCTTATTATACGAGTCGCGTCGCGATTAGCTAAGAACTCTAGCTGAGGCGCGTGTAGTCAATAATCTGGTAAATTATACATAACATTACTAACACCATAATTCATGCGTGAAGCCTAATAACAATTTACATCGAGTAGTGCATGCTGGTGAGAGATTTTGTTTAAAAAAATTGAATGAACACCCTTATATAACCCAAATGAGAAATCCTTAACCCTCATAGCACAACATGCACTCATGCATTAGACTTGGCGGTTCTGTATAAGTCCCAACCTATCCTCCTCCATGCACATACAAAGGCCATTAGTGTAAACCCATTCCCATTTAAGTCTCATACAAATTAATTAGATTAATCAATATGTAAGATAGTCCTAGCAGGCCACATACAACACCATGGATTTCCCTTGCGACCCATTCATATATCCACGAGACCATAATGTTAAGCAAGCGAGCTCACAACAGAACGCCGCTTGTTTGCTAACTCCACCCCTAACTCCCATGTCCCGTACATGGAATATCCATCGGCCAACTAGCCGATTTCCATTCCATAATTGTTACTACATCGCAACAGGAGGGTTAGAAGCTATCTGGGATCGCAAAGGTCGGCTAATAATCTCGCCGCGAACCACCAATAGATCTCGTACCGCAACCCGGTAAGGTCACGAGACTCTTTTGTGAGGTATCACGCTTGACCGAACCCGAGATATTATGCGTTACCTGAGATGGCCCGTTGGTCGTGATCAGTGAACCGAAGATCCGAACCTGAACAAAACTAAATCCGTTATAGCCGGAGAAGACAATATATTTGTTTCTCCTCTAGTTGTCGAGACAAGGAGAAGACCAAAAAAAAAATATGGACAGGAGGAGTAGGGTTACTGCAGCCTTTGAAGGATAGAAGGAGAACTACGTGAGGGTAATAGGGTTTGCGATGAGGTGTATTAAATAAGGGTGGAGTGTTTGAAAAAAATTTAGCATAAGCCCCCCCTTCTAGTTTGACCCTCAATGTGCCTTGCTCCCAAAGTTATCCCATGTGAGTTTAGAAAACGTCAAAGAGCCCCCTCAACGAAAACCAAAATAAGGTTTTTAAGGTGAACACAACTCTACTAAGCGAAACTCAAAAATCGGGAATTTACAGGCGTTACAAGTCTACCCCCCTTAGAAATGGATTCGTCCTCGAATCCTACTACACGACAAACAAGTGTCTCTCTACTCGCGCGGTAGTTTGCCTAAGGTAATGGTTTCAAGTAATGAATCTAATCTACAACCATAATGCGGTAGATACTAAGCTCTTACTAGGCCCCAATCGCGCAAAACGAATGTATGAAGCTATGAGTCATATAGATATCAGTCACGACATCACATACATATTAAAGGAAAGAGGCAAAAGGATAGATTAGAATAAATCCAGTGTTAGATACCTGGCACAACTTCCGTATCCTCTTGCGATTTCTTCCCCTTGCACCTGTTGGCAAGATGACCTGTGCCTTTACACTTATAACACACCAAAGTCGGACACTGATCGTGAGGGTGACCCGCCTTCTTACAGCGAAAACATGTATCAGTATCCTGTTTGTTATCCCTATTACTACCTCCAATATCAGTATCTTCGGTCTTCACTTTCTTGAGAGAGGGTCCTGTAATGTCTGCCTCGTTTCTCTTCCCATCAGAGTTGCGGTTCGAGTTCCCACTCTTTTTGTGTTCCAAGAGACATTCAGTACCCCTTTGCTCGTACAACGTACCACTCATAGCTACCACCTGACGAAAAGAGTCCATACTAGTAGTCACAACATCTCGACGTATGTCCAACGGTAATCCCTGAACGTACCTCTTTATCCTCTTTGCTTCTGGTGTAACCATATTCGGAAACAGGCGGGCCAGCTCATTAAACTTGGATGTGTACTCTTTGTGGGATAGATTCCCTGCTTCAAGGTTGACAAACTTCCTCTCCAACTTATCCAACTCATGAGTCGGGCAGAATTGCTCAATAACCAACTGCTTCAGCTCATCCCAACTCATCCTCCTTACTGCCCTATTACCCATAGCCTGTGTTAAGTTATCCCACCAACATAAGGCCTCAGATACAAACGAATGAGCCGCAAAAGTCACATTGTCTTCATCTTGACACTTACTTATTCGCAGCACAGCCTCCATTTCACGTATCCATTGATGGGCTGCTGAAACATCTTTATTGCCATCAAATGGAGGTGGGTTACACTTTTTGAAATCCCCATAAGTGCAACCTCGAATGACAACCCGATTAGCTCGAGCTCGATCCTCATCACTGGAATAAATAGGTTCGGGTTCCCGGTGTCCCCTCCCGAATCCCCGTCTAGCATCCTTGTCAACCCCAGTCGCGGTCTTAACCGCCTCAGCAATAATCATAGGCATACTGTTGTGAAGAACCTGATACACTTCATCCGCGATCGCCTCTCTGATTTCCGATCCCAGCACGTCATGGTTATTGGTGTTTGACTCAGCAGTGGGTTCCCGTTCAGAAGTGGGGTCCGGAATACAACCACCCCCGTGACCATCCCCACGAGCACCACCACGATTACCACGACCGCCCCTAGATGACCGTGTTTTTGCCATACCACCCTTCAAGACAAAACCATGACATGATCAGTCACAAGTATATTTAGAATGTATAAAGTAAGGGTTAACTTCTAAAAACGTTGATCAAGTGCGATTAGATGTTTACTTTACTTTAGTCACACTAAACACAACAAGCTATGGTCACATTAAGGGTTTGTCTACACATGAGTATTTGATAATTACAAACACACAAATAATTATTTATTAAACTTTAAAGGTTACCTCTTAGCGTGCAGCTACTCAGCAGTTGACATTTCTCAGTATTAGTTCGGCCCCATATCAGATTCGAGTTCGAGCACATACTGCTCGAATCCCTCGAACCATTGCTCTGATACCAACTTGTAAGACCCTCAAAACCGACGGGTCAAACAGTTGGCATTCAAAGACTAAAACCATAAGATAATACTCAAAAGGTCTTATTTATTATCAGAAAATACGCAGCGGAAAGAAAATAGTCTAAGTCATCCAAACATGAAATTTCCCATGATGGGTCTAACACATTTGTAATTCAGACAATGAGTTTAGAAAAAATAAAATAGTTTTCAAATAGATAAAGTAGACTCTTTATCTGGGATCGCAAAGGTCGGCTAATAATCTCGCCGCGAACCACCAATAGATCTCGTACCGCAACCCGGTTAGGTCACGAGACTCTTTTGTGAGGTATCACGCTTGACCGAACCCGAGATATTATGCGTTACCTGAGATGGCCCGTTGGGCGTGATCAGTGAACCGAAGATCCGAACCTGAACAAAACTAAATCCGTTATAGCCGGAGATAATACATAGTCAAGTCACGAGAACGCGGTTTAGAGCCATGGTATTACCTGGATATTAATCGACAAGGCGATGGTGGTGTTGTAGTGATGTAGTTCTTCGCCTTACATCAGTTACCGACGAAGAGAAGGAGTTTCCTCTGTTTGTATCGGCGAGGAGAAGGGCAATACAAGAAAATAAAATCCGTAAGTCATCTTGTGGTGTAGGCTAGAGAAAGAAAAAAAAAACTAAATGGTTTGTATATATAATCTCGATTCCTTAGCAGGAGAAATAACCAATATATTTGTTTCTCCTCTAGTTGTCGAGACAAGGAGAAGACAAAAAAAAATATGGACAGGAAGAGTAGGGTTACTGCAGCCTTTGAAGGAAAGAAGGAGAACTACGTGAGGGTAATAGTGTTTGCGATGACATGTGTTAAATAAGGGTGGAGTGTTTGAAAAAAATTTAGCAAAAGCCCCCTTCTAGTTTGACCCTCAATGTGCCTTGCTCCCAAAGTTATCCCATGTGAGTTTAGAAAACGCCAAAGAGCCCCCTCAACGAAAACCAAAATAAGGTTTTTAAGGTGAACACAACTCTACTAAGCGAAACTCAAAAATCGGGAATTTACGGGCGTTACAGCTGCTGAAACCACTGCTATCAAAACCACTGCCACCAAAACCACTGCTACCAAAACCACTGCCACTAAAACATCTGATACCACCACAACCACCAACCAACCACCAAACCTACTACTACATCCACTTCACAACCAAAATCCCAAACAACTGCTGGTTCTACAAAAGAACCAACAGAGGTTAACACAACCACTGCTACAACATCACCATCACCAAAAATCTTGTACAGCAGAAAGAGAAAATCTACTTTTGTTGTACACGATGAAAACATTCACACTACACCACCTAATACCCCACTCACACAATCTACACCCTTAAATGCCATTCCACTTTCATCATTCTCACCACACACCTCACAATTCAAATCACATAGACCACCACCAACCATTACACCATTGGCTGAGAAGTATCCTCTTGAACTTGATCTACTCAAGGGGGAACTACAATCCTTCTACAATACTGATCAGCCATCAGAAAGATCTTTCCCATCTCTTCCAACTTTTCCTGTTCCCTTAAACATGGATACTTATCTGAAATACAAGGTTGAACAGGCAGATGCCATTATCAAAGAGAAATGCAAAGGGAAAGATGACAGGAGTGCTCAGGGCATCCATTCAGCAGAGCTTAGCAAATTAAGAAGGATTGAAGATTTTTCTAAGACCCTAAGCAACTCAATGTCTTCCATGCCTCTCAGCAGTGACTTGCAAAGGGAGGTCAGGGATTCACTTCTTGAACAAATCTTGGCAACCATGCCTTATAAAGCAAACAAGAAACAGTTTGCAGGCTGGACCACTCATGCTCTCAGAGAACAACTAATAAGAATTGAGGACATGGCTAAGAATCCTCCATCAAGGTCTCTGCCCCAGATTTCAGCAAAGGCAGAGATCCAGCCAGAGCCTTAAAGTTCAAGAGACTGTGGCTGCTGATTATGGAGAGATGAAGTCTGTTGCAAGATGGTCTGAGCTGAGGTTGGTTGAAACTTATAAAAAGTTAGAAGAAAACAGGAAGAAAGACCCTACCTTGCCTAGAAAACCTGTCTATGCTGATGATCTTGTGTTAAAGAGACCTCAATAAGCTTTTACCTTAGACAGCTTACTGGACCCTTCTGATCTATCCATTGCTGCAAGAAGACAATTCAAAAAGCAGAAGGAAATGTCAGAAGAAGATCAGAAAAGGTTTGCTGATACTTTTGTAAAAGAGGGACTCTTCAACCAAATCCACTACTTCTCTAATACCACCTCTGAAAGACTCAGAGAAATCATTAGAAGACCTCCTTTACCAAACTCATCCAAAATAAAGGTGCATCTCAGCCAATCCACTGATTCTAAAATTCTAAAATGGAAGGTCAACAAAGACACCCATGAATTGACTCTCCTCAGATCAGATGGAAAGATTCAGAAGCTTAGCATGGATGATGCTCATGGCCTGTGTGCAGAAGATCTCCAAACACTGCTGAATCTTGAGCTAGAAAGAGATGCTGAAGACCTCTTCTCATTGAGTTTTGAGTTACAACTCAAAGGTCAAATTAGAGAAAGTCTGATGAGAAATAAAGATCAAGAATAAAGCCTAGTTTTGGCATCATCTGTTCTAGGGGGAGATTGTTGGGTCTGCTGACCTGGAGAAAAACAGATGATTAGAAAGCCAAAATATTCTATTAATTGATCCTTTGAATAATCAGTAGTTTCAAGATACTTCTCCCAAAAGATTGTTGATCCTAACAACTGCTACACTAAACAACTGATGAAAACAACTGCTGCTGCAAAGGTCTGCTGAATAAACAACTGATGACTAAAGATCTGATGAAGAAATGACTGCTGATCAAAGTACTGAAGACTAAAGGTCTGATGGAATCAACAGCACTTTGGATCCAACAGATGATACAAGACCATCAGAATTTTCCTCTACAACAGTTTATCTTAGCAGTGTTTTGAATGTAACAGTAGTTGTTAGTTAGCAGATGTTTGATGTTATTCTGTTAGAGGTCGCTGTCTTAGGTGACGTCAGCTGAGATCATCAGAGGTTTAGATTTGTCTATAAATAGAAAAGTGATTGTACTGTTCTATTCATCACTCGAATCATTCTCATAGACAAACAATCACTGAGTGATCAGGCTGAGGGGGAGTACTTGTAATATTGTAATCTTTCAATCAATGAACGCTTTCGATTAAAAACATTTATTCTCTTATTTTGATTTATAGTTTATCATTCTGCTGCACTTTCCATTTATATTTCACTTCATTTATTTCATTGTTCATCTAAACATATCGAGAAAATCAAACTCAGATCCTAACAAAAAAGTTTAAGCATACAATTCTGTGTCAATATGTAATATCTAGGGCATACATGTGAAAACAAAACTACAGCAAACTGGGGCATAATCAACCCTATGTTGACAAAGTTTAAACGTCCATCCCATAGACATGGGGTTGTCAATCCAATAGATCTATCATTGTTACTGTTGGCTTGATCAAAGTTAATGATTATGCAAGTATTAGTTGAGTTTACTTAGCAAGTTTAAGACACGTAGCACAAAGAATCACACAAGACACATAGTTGAATTACCTACGATTATAGAATAAAGTTTAACATGTTTCACCCCGAAAAACATTGAAAAACTGTAAAAGAGTGAGGATATGTAAACTCACCTCAATTAAGCAAATAAGCATCCACAACGCAATAAACAACTAGCAATATGATTCACGGCGAATCAACCTAGATGATACAAACAAAGTCTAAGGATACGAACACCTTAAAAGTCTAGGTTCTTGTAGATTAGGTACTTAGGGTTTTCCTAAATTTGGCGATTTAGAATTCTTGGTAATTAACAAAAAAAATAATTTTCTCAAGAATGAAACTTTGATATTTCAAATAAAAGGGTTAAAAATAATTGAATGAAAACTACTTAGAAAATTATTTAAACGTAACTTTAATAAATAATATAGTTTAAATTAAACTACGAATTAAATTACAAATTCTTGGAATTTAATATTTATGTCAAATAAGATTAATTATAGTTAAAAATAGTAAATTTATAAAAGTATATTTTCCGTTTATAAAATTTATAGAATTTATAATATGGGAAAATCAATAACTAGTAATTTTAAATGATTTAAAATAAAATAAAATATAAGTTTAAATAATAACATTATAAAAAGGATCATTATTTCACTAATATTAGAAGTTATGGAACATATAGAATTAAAAATACTTTTTTTACATATTATTTCCATTTGATATTTGAATAAAACAATTTATTTTCATAAAAGGTTTAAATGTGATAATAGGAATACAAGATAAAAGTGTGTGCATACACACACACACACATATATATATATATTGAAGATAAAAATTATATTTTTGATCCATTAGACTAGGAAAAACTTTACAAATATTTTGGCTTTTGAATCGCTCAAATCAGAATTCTTATGATTTAGTTATGAAATAAACAAGTTAAATATTATTTAGAAATAATAATTCAGAAAAAAAAATTATTCATGAAAACCGCCTTATCCAAGATCCAGGAACTCTATGTGCAGCATGATGATTCTAAGCCACTAGACCAGCCTAGCGTTTTGATTGAAACCCAAACAGTAAACGTTTTAAACTCTAACACGGATTATCCCCAAATTGCATAAACCCTAGAATATCATCCCGATCCAATCAACCCCAAATTCGATTTCTATAACCCAACCAATGATAGGGCTTCTGATCTAGAACTGAAACCGACTACAAAGCATTAATAAATCGAACAAAAACTTACTGATTAGGCTGAGTGGTTTGATGAATATAGATACAGAAGACGCGACGTTGGGATTAGGTAGATCGATGATTTCAGCAATAATCATGGGGTTTTAATCAGCGACCAAGGTGTGTGGTTTAATATGGGTTCAGTTTTCATTAAAACGATGATTTGAAACGAGCTTATAATTGGGTTCGAATAGTTCATAAACGAGATCCTTAAATACCTAAATTAACCGACTTAAAAACTGAATTGTCGCATATAGTGCAGCAGATATAGTTAAAATATTGGGTTGAACGAAATCGTAAACTTGATTTGCTCAATATTTTCTAAAAAATGGGAATTTTGGTGATATAAAGGTTAATGGGTCGGGTTTATATATATAGTTTGATCTGATTTTTTTTAAACTAATAATAAGTTTTTATTAAACCTCAAAAATGAATTTTATAAATCCATATATGTATTTATTATATATAAGAAAAATATATATAAGAGTGGCTCGTAATAAATAGAAATAACAAAGGATAAGTAGGAATAAATGAGATTTTAGTAAATAAGTTGGGAATTATGTTTAACGGAAAAACGATTGGAAAATTCGTAAGGTTACGGTCTCCCCTACTTTTAGGAATTTCGTCCCGAAATTAATATGGAATAGACTTTGGAAAAAAAAGATTTCAATAGTTTTCATGGTTAAACTCTAAAGAAAACCAATGGACTTAATTGGTAGAGTAGTTAGTTTTCAAAGAATATAGAATAAATTCTTAAGTTGTAACAGATGATGGGAATTGGATTATATGGTATACGAATTCAAGTTTCAAGATGACACAATCAAAGAGTTTTCAATGGAACAATTACGATGATCGAATTTAGATAGTATAATGACTTACAACACAGACAAGGGTTAGTCATGAGTTCGATCCCCAGTTTTATTTTCGATGCTCCATTAGCGTTTATATATAGGGTGTACCTTAGCTAACCCACCACGCCTTTTGTGTTTCGAAAGCGTACTGAACATCTCCCCAGTTAACCTAAATAGAATTTCACACCACCTTAACGTACCTGTAAATTCATGATTACGTTCCAGACTGCAATCACCAATTTAGCTTACATTAGGGTTTTATGTCATTTTGATATCCAAACCGGATTCTAAACAATGGCTTCTGAAGTGGACCAGATCTGAGTGACACATTTCTGGTACTTACGAGATGGCTGAATGATGTTCTTGATAAAGGGAGGATTCCCTACGGGCGCACCAGTGATCTTCGGATTGCACACCTTTAGGATTATGTTCCATCTTTATCAAGGTTTTCATTTAGCAAATGAGTGACTTTCTTGGAAAAGGGCGGATTCCCTATGGGTACACCAGTTATCTTTGGATCGCACACCTTTAGGATTATGTTCCACCTTTGTTAAGGATTTCATTCATATCGGGAGGTTATGGGTTGGGTTAATTAATTCATTAATCATCAAAACAACTTTATATTTATCAGGCCTATAAATATTAAAGTGCCACTAAAGATAAATAAAAGAAGGATTATATTTGTAGGTCTCGTTAGTAAAAATCTGTTAACCATACTTATCTTCTGAGCCGACTATAAGAGAGATCCTTTGGTCTTCATGATCATAAGTAAAAATCTGTTAACCATACTTATCTTCTGAGCCGACTATAAGAGAGATCCTTTGGTCTTCATGATCATTAACCTACTTAGGGGATACGCTGTTGGTGAGGATGGCTGCAAGGGAGATCCTTCGGTAAAGAAAGCGAGAGCTAAGGGAGGTTTACGGTGTTCCAGGTCGGAAGTGAAGCCTCCAATACAAGAAGAAGATAAGTCTGAGGATCAGAGACTTGACCGCAGTTAGGGAAGCCCGCTATATGCGAGGCTCAGGCGGAGTACCTTCATGTGGACGCTCATTGGGAGGTTTTGCATTCTACTCAGTATTCCCTACTTCTCTATCAAGGAGTTAACACTTCAAGATTACTCTTTTCCTCCTCACAAATAATTAAACTTAACTATTAACTATAATAATAAATTTAACTACTAATTCGGAGGGTCTCGAGATGTGCATATTTGACATCTCTACTATTTTATCTTTTTTAAAACCCAAAACCTTTTAAAACTATTTTTATTAAAGAACTCCTCCATTTTATTTTTCTTTTTAAAACCCGATCAATTGAATGATGAAGGTGAAGTATGGGAAAGTGTGAACTCTGGAATACGATACTCAATACATACCCTAGAGGCTATACTATACACGTCAGGTTCTCTGCCTATGTGTTGGTTTTAGTTTCTAAATTAATTCTTGTTTACTTTATAAATTTAAAACTTGGTAAACCGGTTTAGTAAAAATCAGTCGTGTACCTAAAAACTAAAGTTTTGAACTTAAAACATCAAGTTTTTGGCACCAGGGAAATGACATCTTTCTATTTTGCTAAAAGCACGCACATCAGCCATTTTGTGAAGTAATCTACGGGCACAAGCAAGTATTTGACTCCTCCTTTGGCAGGGGGAATGGTTCACCGATGTCCATTCCCCATTTGTAGAATGGCCATGCTGAGTTGATAGGTACCATATCAAGTTTCGGGTTATTGGGGACGGGAGCATGTATCTGGCAGGCTTCACATTTTTCAGTTGTTCAGTGGCATTTCGGTGCATGGATGGCCAAAAGTACTCGAGATTTAGAGCTTGGCTACCACCGATCTTGGACAAGGACGAGCCTCACATATTCCTACATTAATTTCCTTGTTCTAATACTGACTTTGTTCTGGACCTACACATTGGAGCAATGGAGCTAGGTAACCCTTTTTATAAAGGATACTGTCTTGCAACACATATTGCCTGGATTTTATCCGAACCCTTTCAGCTTCAGTATGATCAATAGGTAACTCACCTTTCTCTAAGAATTTTATGATAGGGGTCATCCAACTTGGTCCATTATCGGTGATTACATCTTGTACTTCTAGTTCTTGGATGGAAGGGGTCTTGAGTACTTCAACGAGCACCTTCTTAGTGAGGTGAGCAAAGTTTAAGGAGGCAAGCTTGCTTAATGCGTCCACCTTTATGTTTTGTGAACGAGGAACCTGCTTGATTGTGCAAGATTGAACATGCTCATTGCTTCTGTTATAAGACCGATTCAGTATTTAACTAGGATTTGACATTTGAAACTTTCATAAATCGGGTTCATAGTCCATTAAACTTTTGAGTTCACAAAATACATCATTTTGAGACGTGTTTGAAATGCATAACACATTTTGAAAACATTCGAATAACCATCATGTAGTCAATGAAACTTGAACCCAATCAAAAGGAACATAAGTTGCGGAAGCAGCGAGGTCTTGTATGCGTTTGATCATCAAAAGTCAAGCGAGCTTGTCATATGCCGTGTCAAGTACGAGCCATACCTAGGATCAAACATACATTAAAACCCATTTAGAATTGATAATAACAAATTTGCACCTAATTTACGTATGTACAGATTGAATTAACGTATGTTAATAATAAACAAAACAAGGTTTGGTTTGGGTTATGAAACCCGCCGTAAGCTACGGCTCCTCAGCAGTAGCTTACGATAGTCACTTGCGGCTTTTGTTGTTGTTTTTGGTGGATCTGGTCGTAGCCTACGGCCCTTGGCCATAGGTTATGGTGGTGGAACTTTAAAGGGGGCCGAAAGTCTGGCCCGTAACCTACGGTCCTAGGCCATAGGTTACGACCCCTAAGGGCAAAAATGCCTTATTTTTGCCGTAAATTGCATCCCCAAATAGCCTGTTTCGCATCTGACTTATCAAGTAACGCAAGCACATCATTTTAAACAAAGGAGCCTTGTCGATAACCGGTCACTTGATAACTTACTCGATTTTAATTCAGATTCCTAACGATCCTTTAATGATGCAAACAAACCCCCCATTATTATTGACCCGTTCACTCATGTCAAGCTATATCATGGGTTGACACTATCTAAGCACTTCGATGAGGTTCCATTCAAAGTGTTGAACCTAGTTAACCTACAATAAGGTGTTCCAAAGGCGAAATTTCCTAAAGATTCCTATCAATTGATCGGGCAATAGTCAGAATTCATACACAACCCGGCTTCACAACTACTCTTAGTTTCCAACTAAAGGCCACCTGTTATTCCCTTCCCAATCAAGTCTTTATTCGGGAAGGTGATCATTCGTCTAAGTCACCCTATCATTGTGGTTATGCTTTTGCGCCTGTGGCCACACTTGCCACTCATGGAACAACCCGTTGCCCGGTCGTAGTGACTTGTTTATGCATAGTTTGAAAACCCATGAGCCACATTGGGAACCATAACCTTCTAAATGACTACTAATATATTCGCAAGGATACGTCAACGTAAAGCTATGGTGATTAAGTCATAGATCGACTTACCTAGCATATTCATAACCTTTAGCTAAGGTTGTTCTCCATTGTGTGATAATCGAATTTTGAGCTTCATATTAAATGCTCTCGAGGTAATGTTCATGCATGGATAACTAAATATAATAGTATATAACTTGGGTATATAAACGAGATTAATGTCATGAAGTGACTTACCTTAAGCGCACTTCCTCTTTTCTTCAATTCAAGACTTCTTGACCAATCGAAGTCTCTTATAGTCGCACATAGATGTGTAAGCCATATTGATGATTACATACATGTGCTTTGACATTATTCATTTAACCACACAAGTTTTCATCAAAGTTATCAATGCTTACCTATGCTTGAATGAAATCGAGTTTCATTTGAGGCTTTTTTATCAAACACTTGGTGGGCGAGATTTTACAATTATCATTTATTGGCCATATAGACCACCAAGAGCTATTCTCAATTCAATTTCTAGGTTGACATCATTCAATAAACATCAATTATTGATTCTTTCACAATTTAAACTTTCAAGCATATGAAATTTTGCCAAAGTTCCTAATTTCACTTTCAATTATAAAACCCTCCAAGTTCATATTATAGATTTCAAGGAATCCACCTTCTAGGTTTTGTTATCATGATTTTCTTTAAGATTGGCTTGATTTTAGGCCTTCTTATACTAGAGTTACCTTCCCTAGCCATGACATTACAAGATTTAAGAATCTTAGGATTCTTCTCATCAACACATGGGCTACAATCCATCAAATTAGATGAAACAAAAGTTACTTTGATAATTAGGGAGCCTTAGATGACCTAAAATTGATTACATGCAGAGATTTCCTCTTGATTTTTGCTTGGAATTAGCATGATCATGGTTCTTAAGTTGCAAGTAGGAGTGTGTGTGTGTGTTGGAAGGTGTTTATGTTTTCTCCTGATAAAGCCATCGATCCCCCTTCCCTTTGTAAGTTAAGAATTTCCCAACTATAGCATAATTCTAGTTTCAGGCCCTCAAGTTGTATTCCAAGTTACACTTTATAAAACAACTAAACAAGTTAGTTCTTATATTAGGTTTTAGACCTTGTTTAGTTTACAAGATTTAAACTTAGGCCCGAAAGTGTTGTTTAATAAAGTGTGATACATTTATTTAACTTTTAGGGTGTTACATCTTTTGCCTTTTCTCGATACTTCTTCATGTTTGGTTCCTTAGCGGTGTAGCTATCGTTCACTTGACTTGAAACTAACAATGAATCTGCGAAGACTTGAAGCCTTTGAATATCCATCTTTTTAGCAAGCTTTAGTCCAGCTATCAAGACTTCGTATTCGGCTTCATTGTTGGTTGTCTGAAATTCAAATCAGAGAGCATACGTGAATTCCAACCCTTCAAGGTTAATTAGGATGATGCCAGCCCCTGATCCTTCAATGCTGGAAGCCCTGTCAGTGAAAAGCTTCCAGACTTTGGGATCAGGGGGTGCATCGATTGTGATGTTAACTTCAGCCAGTTCTTCCTTTGGAATTTCTACAATAAAATAGGCAAGTATTTGTGCCTTTATTGCTTTTCTTGGGACATAGGTTATTTTGTGTTCACCTTGTCACACCCCACCTAGGAGAAAACACGAGATGTAAACACGAAAGGTTTTCAAGAACAAGATTTGAGCAAACATTCATATTTATTTATTTATTTATTTATAAAAGAACCAAACGTGTTCGACAACAACAAACATCACAAAATACATTTTAAAACCCTTCACGGGGTCAAAAGTTTTGATGACAAGATAAGTGATAGTCATAAATGAATTCCCAATCATATCCTAAGTTCCATCCATAGCTTAGTTACCTGAAAAACATGCATAAAAACTTTGTCAACAAAATGTTGGTGAGTTCACGGGTTTTGTAAACAAAAATGTAAAGTTTAATGAAATCCTTGAATGACCCATCATTGCCTAGCCAAGAGAAATGATGATAAACCATCATGATTCCATAACCAAACCTCGACGAGTGATGCCTCGCACATCGCACAACTAAGGCAATTTATTATCATAAAAGAAGTGCATGCACTCTCATATCGTATATATCCGGTTAGAGCGACTAACCAAGAGTGGGGGTGTCAACCCAATAGATATATTCATGCGTTTCTAGACTAAATCCATAGCTAATGGTTACGGTAAACTAACATACGATGGCTTTAGTGAGTACTCTAAACATATCGTCTCATGTACACCGGTCTGCTAGGAATTCATTCTAAAAACAAGTAAACAATGCATGCCTTTCCCCAAAACATAAAACAGTAAAAAGGGGCCCCTGGAAACTCACCTCAAGTCCGCGTGTAGTCTAGCAAGAGTGTATGTCCGAAAACTAGGTATCCCGAGCTATACGTCCTATATACATACATGGGTACCTTAGATTTATACATAAGTAAACCATGGTACTCGTGGTTCACCCAATCTCTAGCGGTATGTTTGTTTAGCTTTCCTTGGTGACATTTATGTTGTTTGAAAATAATAGTTTTGATAGGAAAATAGAATCTTAGTTCCTGACACATGTTATCCATTATACAACATATGTTCTTTATTCGAAAACGAGTTATATTATGTACAACTTCACTTGGTCTTTCTTAGATGTACACACAAGCATTACATATACATGTATTTACACATACACACGCGTACATATATACCTATATCTACATATGTGTACTTCATCGCATAACCATAGGTAGTTATGTCCATGAGATCTACACTTGTACATACATACCCATATACATATGCATCTTGGTAGTCTATGTACATCACTATCTATGCTCATGGGTTTGTTATACACATACATACATACTATATATATATGCACACACACATATGTAAACATACACATGGACCTTGTTTCTAGAACTAAAGTAAAGTAGCATTATAGCTTAGGTTTCTTACATACCTAAACACACACACACACGTGATTGATCGGAGATGATGGAAACTGGAACACCGTTCCTTGATACGGTTCCTTGATATAGAGCCTTGTCAATTTGTCCAGGTTATCCGTTTCCTTCATTGGAAAAAAGTGAGCAAATTTGGTCGATCGATATACAATTACCCAAATTGTGTCATGACCTCTTGCCTCCTTGGCAACTTGGTGATAAAATCCATCGAAATTTGCTGCCACTTCCACACGGGTATCTCAGGTTGCTGCAACATACCTGAGGGTTTCTGATACTCGGCTTTGACTTTAGAGCACGTGAGGCACTTTGCCACGTAAATAGCAATACTAACCTTTATGTTAAGCTAGATCCTTATACATCTTATCGGCTCCTGGGTGAACCAAATATCTTAAGTTATGGGCCTCTTCTAGTATCAATTTCCTCAATCCACCAATGGGACCCAAATCCTATTTGCGACATACATTGTCCCATCGGTTCTGGGCTCCAACAATCTAACCATGGCATGCAAAGATTCTTCCTTGATATTGGCTTCCTTAAGCGCTTCTTGCTGGGGTTCCCGAATGCGATCCGTGTGACTTGAATGAATCGTCAATCCTAGTGCACGCATACATAGTGTTTTGAGGCGTTCATTTCGGCTTAAGGCATCCGCTATGACGTTTGCCTTTCCTGCATGGTACTTAATCTCACAGTCGTAATCGTTTAGCAATTCAACCCATCTTCTTTGCCTTATGTTCAAATCCTTTTGGTCGAAGATGTGTTGCAAACTTTTGCGGTCTGTGAAGGCAATGCACTTGGTTCCATACAAGTAATGTCTCCAAATCTTAAGCGCAAAAACCGTAGCTCCTAATTCCAAATCATGCGTAGTGTAGTTCTTCTCATGAACTTTAAGTTGACGAGAGTCATACGCAATCACTTTAACCCTTTGCATCAGGGCACACCCAAGACCTTGGTGTGAAGTATTACAGCAGTCCACAAAATCATCCGTTCCTTCTAGCAGAGATAAAATAGGAGCACTGCACAACCTTTGCTTCAACAACTGGAAGGCAGATTCTTGCTCATCACCCCATTCAAACTTCTTATCCTTCTGAGTCAGAATGGTTAGAGGTTGAGCTATCTTAGAGAAGTTCTCAATAAATCGTCGATAATATCCAGTGAGTCCTAAAAATTGTCGCACTTCCGTTGGCGACTTAGGTGCTTCCCAATTTTTAATTGCCTCAATCTTTGCTCGATCGACGTGAATACCTTTTTCGTTCACCACGTGTCAAAGAAAGTGACTTCGCGAATCCAAAATTCACACTTGGAGAACTTAGCATATAACTTCTCATTCTTCAGTAGCTCAAGGATCAACTTCAAATGTTGCTCATGCTCCTCTTGAGTTCGTGAGTATATCAATATATCATCAATAAAGACAATCACGAACTTGTCCAAATACGGCTTGCACACTCTATTCATCAAGTCCATGAACACTGCTGGTGCGTTGGTCAGTCCAAAAGGCATGACTAAGAACTCATAATGAGCATAACACGTCCTAAAAGCCGTTTTCGGTATGCTTTCCTCTTGCAAACGAAGTTGATGATATCCAGACATCAGATCAATCTTAGAGTAGAAGCAAGAGCCTTGCAACAGATCAAACAAATCATCAATCCTGGTGAGAGGATACCGATTCTTGATGGTAAGCTTTTTCAGCTCTCGGTAATCTATGCATATATGAAAGGATCCATCTTTCTTCTTCACGAACAACACAGGTGCGCCCCATGGGGAGAAACGTGGCCTGATAAAGCCATTATCCAACAGATTTTGCAGTTGACTTGAAAGTTCTTGCATCTCTGATGGTGCTAGATGATATGGCGAACGAGCGATAGGTGCAACACTAGGAGCTAAATTAATACAGAACTCCACCTGTCTCGGAGGCGGCAATCCTGGCAACTCTTCAGGAAAGACCTCTAGAAAATCTCTCATGACAGGGATGTCTTCGATCTTCAGCTCCTTCGATTTCTTCTCCACCACGTGTGCTAGAAACGCACAATATCCCTTACGAAGACACTTATGGGCTTTCATGTAAGATATAATCCGTAATGTGGCTCGGTTGTTCTCTCCTTTGACCGAAAGAACTTCGCCACTGGGAAGGGGAATACGGACAATCTTTTCTCGGCACACGATCTCCACATGGTTCTTCAACAACCAATCCATGCGAACAACCACATCAAAACTACCCAACTCAATTGATAACAAGTCTATACGGAACTCATGATCTCCCAAGTTTAGGGTACATCCTTCAACAACTTCTTCCGACTCAACAACCTTACCATTGGCCAATTCTATTGAATAGCGGGCGCCCAACCTACTAGAGTCTAGCCCTAGGGTATGCTTAAAGTCGGTCGACACAAAGCTTAAATCGGAACCAGTATCGAAAAGTACGGAAGCATAAGTGTTGTTAACGAGGAACGTACCAGTAACGACGCTGGGATCCTCAGAACTTCACCAGCTCTAATCACAAAAGCTCTACCCCGAGCTTGGTTCTTCAACTTCTGGCAGTCCTTCTTAAAGTGATCCGCAGCAACACACTCAAAGCATCCTGGTTTTCCGGTAGGGTTACCAGCAGCCTTAGCACGAAAGCAAGAAGTCTGATGCCCGATCTTCTTGCAGTAGTCACAACAAATGTTGTCACAAGACCCGACATGATGATAGTTACATTTGTTGCAAAGTGGATGCGGTCCACTATAATTCTTGCAACAATTGCCTGGGTCGTCTCTTGTTTCTTTCTAGACCGATTTCCACCATTTTTACCCTTCTTGGTGTCTGACCACTTCCTTTGTCACCCGCGTTTCCTCCTTTCTCAACCTCCTTCTTAAGCAATGCGCCCATACGCACTGCGTCGTCCGTAAGACTATGAGCGAGGATGACGATTACTTGAATGGTAGTGGGTTCAGCAGCAGCTGCATACCGCGAATCTTAGGGGAGAGTCCCCATATGTACCTTTCAACCCGTTTGTATTTCGGAGTAAACATGTGGGGTACCAGACGAGACAGCTCATGAAAACGAGTAGTGTAGGCGGTGACTTCCGCTCCAGTCATAGTTAGATTCCAAAACTCCGACTCAAGCTTCTGAAATTTACTTCGGGGGCAGTACTTCTCTATTAGCAAGGACTTCAAATCGTTCCACGAGAGACCATACGCCTCCATGCCTCGGCTCGACCATGCTCGGCCTCCATGCGCTCACACTCAACCACCATACATCCTCGCTCGGCGTCGTCCAATCGTGCTCGTAGACTAGTAAGGTGGTCAATGATAGCGGCCCTCGTAATACCTTCAGCATGAGCATCGGCCTCTAGTCCATCCCCTCACTCGCAGAGGTAGCGGATGATACCATCATGCGTACCTACCATACCATGCATTGTGTGAAGGGAACGCCGCATGGTGTAAGTCCAAGATCTTCTCTACCGGGTATCAAACAACACACAACCAAAGGCGGAAACAATGATTGTATGGAAAGAACAAAGAAGAAACTTGAAACTGAATGATTATATTATCAAAGTGCACACGGTTTCAAGAACCGTCTGGTACACCTACTAGCCGAATACAAGAAAGCAATTAACAAGAGACTAGCAACCTCAAAATAGTCTAGGAACCCCTTATTTATAGTTACATAGGGCGGTTCACATACACTGGGCCTAGAAGGCCGAAACCCATTAAGAATAAATACAAGCCCAAGACAAACGCAAACCTCTAGTTATGGCCCAACAATATCCCCCTAGGTTTGTGTTGGCTTGGCGAGCTCAATGTTGCTTCTTGCTGCTTCTATTTGACGTCTTCTTCTTTTTCTCCAACGCTTTCTTTCACTCTTCAGTTGATTTTCCAACATAAGGACCAAACAACTTCGTATCAACTCTTCCTCTATTATCAGCTCCTAAACCCAATGCTAATATCTGAGCAATTGCACCAGTAAATGATTTTGCACACGCTTCATAATCTGGATCACATTGAATTTGGTGTTTCACTAGAATTTCAATGTCTTCAGAATGCAGGCTCATATAGTCTTTCACATCATAGAATCTGAACTCATCACTTTCATAAACAACTACTGCAGATCGAGAAGTAGGATCATAAACCCAGAACTTCATATCTTTCAAGCATCCTCTGTCCAATGGCCTAGATAATGGTATAGTCTTCATTTTGTTAGTAGGAGTCCATTGAACAGTCTTGAATGGTTTTCCCTCTGGCGTCAACACATCTTTATATTCAACCAGAAGTGAACTAGCAGTCTTCATGTCTCTGAAATTCACCTTTGCTTGCTCTTGAATCTTCTTATGAAAAGAAATCCCAATCCTATTTCTAGGATGTCTCACCTGATTAATGAATGGAGCTTTAGCGAGTTCAGTCAGATCGACTTTTGTCCAAGAGCTAAACGCAGTAGTAGAAGCGTAATACTCAACTGCTCTGTTTCCTCGATGAACCACGAACACCCCTTTGTCGTCATTGTATCTCCAACAATTATCCCAGTTCGATTTCCATACCTATCAAATCGATCCCTAGTAGT
This sequence comes from Ambrosia artemisiifolia, assembly GCA_032199755.1. Lineage (NCBI taxonomy): Eukaryota > Viridiplantae > Streptophyta > Magnoliopsida > Asterales > Asteraceae > Ambrosia > Ambrosia artemisiifolia. The sequence continues at coordinate 46,076,444 of CM063522.1, forward strand.
TGTCACGAACCTTTCAGGTTGTTCTTCCATAGGATCACTGGGTGGTTCAACTGTATTCTTTATGACAAAAGTGCTTCCGGGACGACGATCTCTAACACGAGGAATCTGATCAGCATAATACTTCTGCATTTGTTCTTCATGCTCTTTTTGTGCCCTTTCATGCTCTTCAGGTGTCATAATCATCTCCACGAAAGAAGATGTCTCTGAAAACTCCTTTCCAAACTTGTTTTCCAACTTCTGAGTTAAGTTGAGCAATCTGGCAGACACATCACCTAAACTTGACTCCAATTCATTAATCTTCTGATTCTTCTCAGTGATAGTTTCCATCAGACTTTCTACTTGAGCAGTAAGCCATATATTGTCAGTCTCCAAATTCAAGACTCTTGTCTGCAATTTATGAACATCCACTTCAGCAAAGATATCTTCATCACTATCAATTCCTTCAGTACCAGCTTCTCTCTCTTCAGTTGTCAGAAATTCAACATCCACACTTTTTCCTCTCGCTTTATCAGCCATATAAGCACTTTAAGCTCTTTGAAATGCTTCTTCATTAAACAACACCTTTCCTGAATCAGGAGCACTGGATGATCCAGCACCCTCATTTACTCTACCCGTAATAGGTGCTTTGCTCACATACTGCGAAAATGATTCCGGTTGTAGCAGCAACATGAGTGGTTTCAACGTCAGTATCAACATCAGCAGTAGCAGTCAATCTAGGATCTTTTTTGCTTCTCTTTCTGGGTCGCAAATCAGCACTTGGGTCTTCCACACTAACTAATGTCTCAACTATAACATTGGATGGAGGATTTCTTTGTTCAGCTTCACGGATAGAATCAAGTATTCCAGCAAGAACATCCACTGGAGGAATAACAACTTCAGCTTCAGCAGTGACAGGAATTTCAGTAATGGTCTCCTCTTGATTCACTTCTCTTTCGATTTCAGGAACTGACGCGCTTTCAGTAATAGCGGCATCAATTTCATCATCATTCAAATCATCAAACTCAAGATCATCAACTTGCTCTTCATCATTTCTTTCAGCTTGATCATCTTCTTCAACTATCTCCTCATCATCACTCTCAATACCAGTCAAATCTACCTTTTCAGGAGGTGACCGTTGTTTAGCAGGTGGAGGTTCCACAATTTGTACATCATGTTCTTCAGCAACTAGAACAGATGCAGGAGCTGGTGCTTCTTCAACAATTTCGCTAAACTTTCCAAACTTCACTAGTGGAAATCTTCCCTCAAAAATTTGCTTGGCATCTTTACGATTCTGTCTGATCAAACCAAAAACTTGGGAAGCCATGCATTTCCTATCATACGTTTCAGCCGTCCTTTCTAGATTTGGATACTTGGATTCCAATATCATCTGAACAAATCTTGCAAACTTGTAAAGGTACTTCTTGTTGAGGGTCTTCACGTTTACCAACATATCTTTAAACATACACTTGGAGTAGTTGAAGCTCCATCCCTCAATCAATGCCACTATTCTGGATGCATACTTCATATTCATTTGATCTTGTCCACTATTGTTACCTCCCAAACTCGCCAAAAACATATGAATCAACAACCTCCAGTAGCCCGGAAATAATTTCTTCAAGTACGATGACACAGACAAATCACCTTAATATCCCATTTTCTCCAGTACCGGAATAACTTGTTCTTTTGAAAAGCTCACTGGATCACTGGGAGAATCACCAAACAACAACACATCTCTAACATCTTGTTCTGAAATGGCTACCTCAGTTCCTCGGACCTTTGAACGAATAGAGGTGTCAGTCTTTCGTGCAGCTGCGTTGTCCCAATATTCAGTAATCCAGTCAGTAAGGACAACTGGATTTTCTCTCATAGCGTGTGCAACTCTGCATGTGTTGAGACCCACGATCAAGGACTTGAACACCTGCATGTGATCCTCGGGAGGGTCAGATAGGTAGCACACCACGTTATGATCCCTTTCAAACTTGGGTACGTGAGCAGACATATCTGCACAAAACAAGTCGGATTAGACACCAAAACGTAACCAAAAAGTTAAAAATACTAAAATAATTTAATGGGCCCCCCCTTTCAGGATTCAAAACCATAGCCAGGTCAATAATCAGCCCAACAGGGGTGTGTTCGAGGTCCATTTGAGTGTTCGAGAACTACTTGGTCCTTTGGGTCAAGAAACGGGCCACACAAAAGTGTGTTCGAGGTCCAAGTTGGGTGTTCAAGTCAGATAAGTATGTCCAAGGGCAAAATGGTCAAAGTACATGGGTGTCCCAGGGCACTCATGTAAATGTCCTGGGTGTTCGAGTGAGGAGGAGGTGTCTGAGGGCAATTTGGTAAAAATCAATGTGTGTCCGAGTACAAACATGGAAATAACCAGTGTGTTCGAATGCTGAGAAGGTGTTCGAGGGCAATTTGGTCAAATGGCAGGGGTGTCAGAGTGCAGAGAAGGTGTTCGAGGGCAGTTTGGTCATTTTCAGGGTGTTCGAGGGCCGTTTAGTCATTATCAGGGTGTTCGAGGTCCTGAGTTCGAGATCCTGAGTTCGAGGTCCTGAGTTCGAGATCCTGAGTTCGAGGTCCCAGGCGCGTGAGACCCACGCGCCGCCGTCTGCACCAACAAAAACCCTTCGTTCGTCTTCTTCGATGATCATCCATGCTTCACATCATCCTTCTATACATGCAATTCTTCAATAACACTATTTCGAACACACTGAATCTATCACAAACACTAATTCGAACACATTCAATCCAAAATCATTAAACTAAAACAATAACTTGGTGGTGGTGGTTCATCGGTGATCGTTGTTTTGCTGAGAACGATCACCTCTCCACCACCAATGTTTCAACTATGAACACGATCTTAAACGTATACCTTTTGCAGATTCTTCAACCTTTTGATGAACAAGACAATATGAACGGTTTTCTTTGAGAGTGTTTGTGTGTGTGAGAGAAAATGAGTGAGATGATTGTGATTTTTGAATGACTAACCCAGCCACCTTTCTTTTGTTTAAACCAAGATTTTTTATGGCCCACCAAATGTGTGGTGGGCCCATCTTGAATCCCAAACCCATTTAATTGTGTAAAAAAAACGGATCCAAGTCAAATCGTAAACTAGTCGAAATAATAAAAACAAAAATAACCAACTAAAAACTAAATTATAAATTATTTAAAAATAAAAACTTCACACAATCTGTGCTTAAGAGATCAAATCACTGAGTTTCAGGCCGATCCACTTATCAACACTGATCTACATAAGTTGGTCTTGGCAATTGCCAATATATTTGTCCACTTAAACTTATTCCCTCGGGCCTTTTTGTATAACGATCCGTGATATTCTTTATCATGTTTTGGATGTATTAATTTCGAGCACTCAAGCAAGTCACAATCAAATCCTAGAGTCATGAGAGGTACACTCTATCATGCAAGTAGTTTCCCTACCACATATTTTTCATAGTATCTGTTCTAGAATTATGAAACCTTGACTGGGATTGGATTAAGAAAAGAAAAGAATAGATCGATGAGAGATTCGGTGTAATATACAAGTCAGATGATTTCTCAAATGACGAAGGCTTTGGGTTTTGGACTCTAAAGGGTCTCTTTTGTGATATCCAGACTGTGTCCAGGTCAGCATATATCTGGATGCAGCAGAGGAGCAACCCGGACATCTTTAGACACTAAGGTCTCTTTTAGGTGAAAAATGATCTACAGCACGACAACGAATAGCTAGGTCAGCATATATCTGGATGCAGCAAAAGCTTTCGTTGCCTAGCATCTCCAGGTCTTTGCTTACACAAAACAGAGGAGATACACGAGTTTTTCAGAAAAGGTTTCAGACCTAGACCATAGTGTTATGCTTCGGGACATCACACAAGCATTCAAATAGAAGTTGTACCTGATTCCAAGTGATGTTCCTTACTAAGGTCGTGTCTTATCTTTAACTGCTTCACAAGATCATTAACATTCCAGCCGTCAGGACCAAGCCTACCAGCATATCACACCAGAGCCAAACTATTTTGATACTTCTCTTACATGATTCAGCCTTAATCCATATGTGAAAATTCATTTCATTTCTCGCATGATGACCCAAAACAATTATTTTATATTTTTCGAGTTTTCTGAGGAAGATACACATCCCCCTAAATTTGTGCTTAAAATTGAAAATTTAAAGAGCAAATTTACAACCTAAAAACAAGATAAATATTTTTGTATTTTTGTGATCAATTCAGTCCTCGAAATGGACCATTTTGAGCAGTTCTAAAAGAACTTCAAAACGAGCTCGATCAACCGGTTTAGTAAAAAGATATGCGACATTGTCGTCAGTGTAGATGTGAGTAGGAATAATTAAACCTTGGTTAAACGAGTCTCGGATGAAATGTTCTTTTATGGTAATGTGCTTAACTTTTGAAAATTGAACTGGATTTTTCACAATTTGGATAGCTGCATCATTATCACAATAGATGGGAGCAAGAGAGAAATCCAAACCGTAGTCCACCAGTTGGTGTTGCATCCAGATCACTTGAGAGCAGCATGCTGAAGCAGCAACATATTCAGCTTTCGCTGTGGAAACAGAGACTGTTTGTTGCTTTTTACATTGCCATGCAATAAGCCGATCTCCTAGAAATTGACACCCAGCAGAAGTAGATTTCCTATCAATATCACAACCTCCAAAATCGCTGTCAGAGAAAGCAATTAATTCAATGGGAGAATCCTTAGGATACCAAAGACCGAATCTGGGATTCCCCTTAAGGTATCTAAGGATTCTCTTGACAGCATTAAAATGAGAAGTTTTAGGATTAGCCTGATAGCGTGCGCACTGACACACAGCAAACATGATGTCCGGTCTGCTTGCAGTCAGATACATCAGAGATCCAATCATTGATCGATACAATGTTTCTTCCACGGCTTCTCCTTCTAGATCCGGAGTTAGACCCGGTCTTTTAGACATTGGGGTGTTGGCTGGCTTTGCATCATTGAAGCTGAACTTTGCAAGAATGTCATCCACGTATTTCCCTTGATGAATCAGGATACCCTTGGAATCTTGATGAACTTGCAGACCTAAGAAAAAGGTCATTTCACCAAAAGAACTCATTTCAAACTGCTTCTTCATCACCTCTTCAAACTCCTTGCACAGTGCATCATTAGTGGAGCCAAAAATGATATCGTCTACATAAATTTGCACCAGTATTCGATCTTCGTTCACCTTCTTTACGAATAAGGTCTGATCAGTGACACCACGGGTATATCCATTTGCCAGCAAATATTCAGTTAGGGTAGCATACCATGCACGAGGTGCCTGATGTAACCCATACAAAGCTTTGTCAAGCTTGTACACATGCTCTGGATATTTTCGGTTTGTGAAACCCGGTGGTTGACCAACATAAATCTCTCCTTTCACTGTGCCATAAAGGAACGCAGTCTTGACGTCCATCTGATAAACAGTAAAGTCCTTAAACGAGGCCTAGGCAAGAAATATTGTTATGGCTTCCAACCTCGCAACTGGGGCATATACTTCATCATAATCTAGCCCTTCAATCTGCCTGAACCCTTGCACGACCAATCTAGCTTTGTTTCTTACAATTACCCCACTATCATCTCTTTTGTTTCGATAGACCCATCTTGTTCCAAGAAGACGTTTTCCTGAGGGCAAATTCACTAACTTTTAAACCTTTAGCTTCTCAAACTGGTTAAGTTCATCTTGCATTGCATCAACCCAGCTCGGTTCCTGCATAGCCGCAGCAGTAGTCTTTGGCTCAATTTGTGAAATGAAGCACGAGTACAAGCATTTGTTGATGTCACCAGTCTGACTTCTTGTTAAAACACCAGCATCTACTGGACCAATGATATTTTTCCAATTGATGATCTCATTGAATATGTGTAGGGATGGCTCTGTCTGGAGCTGAGATATTTTCGGTTACAATCTCTTCCACGATGTCAGCATCAGATTCATCCTCAGCATGGTGTTCCACCGTACATTCAAGAGGTATAGGATCACCGAAAGCAGGTACTAAGGTATCAGAAGATAAAGCTTCGTCATCTACCTGTTGCACCGGATCCAAGGTGGCAATTGAAGGTTCGTCAGAAACTGACTGTTGTTGTGTTTCTGTGGCAGGCTCTGTAGCTTGATTATATATGTAGAACAGAAGAAGATTGCTGTACCAGTGGGTCTTTTGAAAGTTTTGATGAAGACCCAGGGATAACATCCCCCTCATCTTTTGCATCATCAGCCAAGGAGGATGAGGTTCCTGTAGCATAAATTGAGGGACCTGAAGAACGTGTATTAACACCACTAAAAACATCATCAAAAATATGAAAAGACCGAAACAAAGTGTCATAATCAAACAACCAATCCGGGCCCACTCTAGCATCCGTCTCATTCTCCTCGAGCCAGCGCATGTCGAACGACTCTATGATTTGCCTAGTTTGCTTGTTGTAGACCCTATATAGAGTCTTGCTAGCATACCTGACAAAATAGCAATCATCAGCTTTCGCATCAAACTTTGGTGTTGCATCCAGATGCAACAAAGTGCACGGACAACCAAAAGCACGAAAATGCTTGACAGAGGGTTTTGCACCAAACAGCACTTCGTAGGGCGTTTTAATTCGAGCTTCGTTGACTAGAACCCGGTTTTGCACATAGCAAGTCGTGTTCACAGCCTCTGCCCAGAAGAATGTCGGAAGCTGTGAGTCACATAGCATTGTACGAGCGCCTTCAATCAGAGTGCAATTTCTTCTTTCAGCGACTCCATTTTGCTGTGGCGTCCTTGTGGAGCTGAATTGTCGCGCAATCCCTTTCTGAGCACAGTAGTAGTTTAATTATGCATTCTTAAATTCAGTTCCGTTGTCATAACGGATCCCTTTCACCTTCATATTGGTCTGATTCTCCATCAACACAAAGAACACCCAAGTAAAACATGAGTAGTCATCAGTTATAACTAAACAGTAAGCTTTGCGAGAAATGCTGAGCACATTCACTGGGCCGAAGTGGTCCATGTGAAGTAGCTGCAACAGAGAATCAATAGTGTTCACCAATTTGGGATGGTGGGGTTTTCGATGATGTTTTCCTCTGGCACATGCAACACATTTTTCAATTGTTATAAAATCCCGTACCGGCAAATCCCTTACCAATCCCAATTTAGCAACACGGTTCAAATTTTTAGCGTTAGCGTGTCCAAGACGAAGATGCCACAAAATGGCATTGTTTTGAGAAACTGTTGAAAAGAGACACGTAATTTTTTCAGATGGAGGTCTGTTCACGTCTATGACATAAGCATTTCCTCGACATTCAGATTTTAGTAGCACCCATTCTTCTGGAATCACGACTCCAGGTATTAATATTAAACATCCTTTATCAGTGAAATAAGTTGAGTAGCCATTATCACAGATTTGTGAAACGCTTAGTAAGCTATGCTTCAATTCAGGAACATAGTTTACTTTATTAAACTGAAGAGCACCATCTCTTACCGTTCCCCTTTGAGTTCAAATGAGAAAAATCAACCATTGAAAAATTCCACATCTGTAAGTTGGGATAAGTCTCCTGTCATGTGCCTTGAACAGCCACTATCAATGTACCAGAGATGAATGATAGTCCTCCACAGCCGTTCCTGCACATGATGCAGGATCAGTTAGTTGTTGGTACCCAAGCCATAGTTGTTTTGGGTACACCGTTGGTATCCATGTACTGGACTTTCATCCAATGCATGTTGGCAGTTGAAACAGTAGCACACAGATTAGATATATCATTAACGGAACAAGAAGATCCTACAGACGGGGAAGAATTTAGAATAGAAGTTTTTGGTTTCCAATAGAATTTGTTTTGTGAAACCATCTCTTCTTTAGAAATAGCCGATACCTTGGGAATTTGCATTTGTGTTTTAGGTATCCTGCTCGATTGTTTGAGCCGCTTATTTCTATTCCAATCACCATCAGAAGGCTTCACCTTGGATTTTTCATCCTTCATTGCCTTAGGTTTTTCAACCTTCATTAGCTTGGGGTGATTATAATTCCCTTTCGGAGCCTTCTGATGCTTCCAACCTGCAGTGTTTTTCAGATTATTTTCACAATTTTTGGCTATGTGTCCTGGGATTCCACATGTGTAACATATCTGACGTTTCACAGGTGGATCCCCCTGAGATCTTGCAGTTTTTCTAGATTCAGAAGATCTGTACACAGCTGGATACCTGTGTGAAGCTGTTTTTGAATGCCTTTTTCCCTGGTTTGAAGAATTCTGTTTCTTATATTTTGGTAAAACATGTTTTGGTGGAAGATATTTCCCAGTCCCACCCGTACTTGTTTGTTTAACCAAAAGATTTTTTGTTGTATCACAAGCATTCGACAAAATAACAGAATCTGAATAATCAAACAAAGAGTTAGACGACATGTCACAAGAGTTTATGCTCAAAACAAACGAGCCCACACAAATATTTTTGTCTCTAGATGAAATTGATCCCCATCGTCTACCCAATCCTCAATAATTAACTTTTCTGCACAAGAATCAATCGGATTAGTAACATTCACAAAATCTGTAAGATCAAAACAATTTTTAACAAAAAAAATTTCAGTCATGGAAGAGACAGGAGATTCTGAATTCTCCTTCTCCGACATAGTTGAATTTTGAGCAGTTACAGACATAGAAACAGATTCATTCGATTCAGACATGCATTTAGATGATTCGGTCGTTTCGCATGATTGATAACTTGACTCGTTGGTATCCACTAAATCTGTCTCTGAAAGAGATTTAGGGTCACTCACTTTCGAATCATCTGTGTGATGTAGACGGCCAGCCGAATTATTTTCAGTGTTGGCCCCTTGCTTTAGACAAAGCTCCCTAATTTGTTTCATAAATTCAAACTCATAGGGCACACTTGATTCTGATTGATTGGTTGGTTCAATAAGATATTCATTAACTTTTATTGATTCAGCTCCTGTACTTTCAGAAACATTTGATGATTCATTTGACTCAATTGATGTTGGAATCTCATCCTTTTTAACCTCAAAGACACTATCAATTTCTTTATTTTTCTCAAAATTCAATATCTCAGTATGTTTTTCAACATCCTGAGGTTTGACAAAAACTTTGCTTAACGAGCGTTTTGCTTGTTGCTTCTGAGTTTTGGGTTCTGAAATTTTAATTGGGACTGACTTAGGCTTAGAGATATTTAGAGGTGTCGATTCTGTTCGAGTTATTGGCTCTTCTATTGGGGGGCCGTAACCTTTAACAGGTAGTGCCAACAATTCTTCATCAGTCATAAGAATTGAGGAATAATTTTCATTAAAAGGTGGTGGGATTTCTGCAAATCCCAATCCTTATTCCTCATTTCTTTTTCTCTGAACTTTAACTGGGAGTTAATCATCTTTTCGACTTTCGTACTTGAATAATCGAATTTTTTGAAATGAAAATCAGCACTTTCAAATTGTGATTTTAAACTGATAATCTCCGCAGTTAATGTATCAGACAGTCTTTTGAAGTGTATGTATCGACATTTGTGATCACTCACCTCCTGATGCAAGCGCTTCATATCGACTTTTTGTTTTTCGACCATTTCTTTATAAGAATTAAATTTCTTTTTAATATCCCAAGCGGCCATTTTCTCGTATTCAAGCTGCTTGTATGCAGAGAGAGTTTCTTCTCTAAAACCCTTAATCTTTAGCCTACATCTATCAGTGCAAAAAGATTCAGCTAAAATTTCAGAATGTACCTCAGCTGCAGACGGAACATAATCATTATCCATTTGGGCCATGAGTGCTTTGTACACAGAATCTTCATCAATCTTCAATTCTGCTACTTGAGAGGACCAGTCCCATCCACCTCCGGATTGTGCAACCATAGCTTTATTTGAGTTTGAAGATTCGGATTCAGTGCGAGTGACGGATGCATGAGTTCCAGGAGTAGAAGTAGAAGCAGTGACTACAGGAGCAGGAGTGCCTAGTTCCCTCTTTGGCTTGGTGCACTCACGAGCAAAGTGACCAGGCTCATCACAATTGTAGCAACGTATCTTTGTTTTATCCCACCCCAGTTTCTTGGTCGGGTTCTCCCACACATTTCGACCAGTTTTCTTCACCAACTTGTTTGCTCTATGTACTACCATAGCAATCTGCCAAGTCAAGTCCATTCTTCTACATCATCTTGATTTACATCTTCTAAATCACATGTTCCAACATCCTTTGCAGTAAGTTGTCCTGCTAAAAATGTGTTGTAACAATTCATAAATCCAGCAAACAAACTTAAGTTATTTTCGAGCTCTCTAGGAATTTTCACGGTTTGCTGAGGAGCAGCGGCAGATAGTGGTGGTAGTGGTGAGGCAGAGGACGAGGATGCCCCAGCAGCCACTGAAGAAGCTGAAGTAGTGGACGAGCTGGGTGCAAAAATTGGTGGGTACGAGGATGCACTGGCAGGATAAGAGTACAACGAAGGACGCTGAGGTTCTTGCTGAGACATAAGAGCACTACTAGAAGAAGCGATGATGGAATTATTGTAGCTTGCAGTTTGAGTCAGATAACGTTGTCTGTCATCGAGGTAATAGGACTTGATCAAGGATATGGTTTCAGACAGAGTGAGTCTTGCCAGATCTTTTGTTCTCTTAATCAACGTCACATTTGAGTCCCAACTCCTTGGTAATGTGTTAAGAAGCTTCTTGTTCATCATAGAGTTACCCACAACCATGTCATTTGATTTCATTTCACTCACTAGAGCCACGAAACGTTGAATCTGGCTTTCGAGTGACTCACCGGGAGTATGATTAAAAGCATTAAATTTTTTACTTAGCATTTCCCTTCGGCTTTCTTTCATTTCTTCATTTCCCTCATACAAATTTTCAAGAGCTTCCCACAGTTCTTTGGCAGTAGCAGTATCACAAACCCCAATTGAGACTTCAGGTGAAAGTCCCTGATGAAGGTAAGCAATTGCCCTGTCATCAATATTAGCCTTCTCATGATCCTCATCAGTGTACATGCTCTTTGGTTTGATGGTAGTGGCACCCGTTACTTCATTTACCACATACGTGATCACATAGGGGCCATTCAGAATAGATCTTAGTGCCTTTGCATCTTTGATTTTCATGACCTGAATGAACCTGAATTTCCACTCAGAATATGACATTCCAAGCTGAAGAACAGGTATCTTCTGATGAGTGCCAATAACGGATTCCATAGATTTGTCCACTTGTGTAGCTACTATGAGCTGGTCAACATTCAATCCATTTAAATTAGCCTGGTTAACAATTTGATCCATTTCTTTCTTGTAGCAAGAACTTCTTTGATCTTCTTCTTTTTGATACCAAATCGAGCCTTCGAAAGACTTCTTAGGCTCTGATACCAATTGTAAGTCCAAGATCTTCTTTACCGGGTATCAAACAAACAATCGAGTGCGGAAAACAAGATTGAATGTGAAGAACAAAAGATTAAAACACAATGAAATCCCTTGTATTGCTGCTTCACCTTGCACACAATGTCTAGGATTGTCTGGTACAAGGTGGTGGCTCTAAAGTTACAAATGAGAGGATTTCTAATGTCTAAACCTAAAATGAACTGGAACAAAACATTATATAGGCTCCACTAAAGCCTTTGCCCACATGGCCTAACCCAAGCCCATTAACTAAACTAAGCCCAACCCAATTAACACAAACAGGCTTGATAAAGACAAGCGTAAACCTACTCAATTACTGGGCCTTACAATGATTGAATGGAAAGAACAAAGAAGAAACTTGAAACTGAATGATTATATTATCAAAGTGCACACGGTTTCAAGAACCGTCTGGTACACCTACTAGCCGAATACAAGAGAGCAATTAACAAAAGCTAGCAACCTCAAAATAGTCTAGGAACCCCTTATTTATAGTTACATAGGGCGGTTCACATACACTGGGCCTAGAAGACCCAAGTCTGGAAGATCAAGATTTGAAGTATCTTCCTACTGAGCCATGATAAAGACAGCATAAACCTAGGGGGATATTGTAAGGCCCAGTAATTGAGTAGGTTTACGCTTGTCTTTACCAAGCCTGTTTGTGTTAATTGGGCTTAGTTTAGTTAATGGGCTTGGGTTAGGCCATGTGGGCCGAGAATTAAGTGCCTGATTCTCCACAATCAAAACTGAAATAGCCAGAGCAGAAGCATGAGTAGAACCAGATAGGGGAACAACCAGTCCATCATCAACAACAACATCATCATTGTTTGCCGCTTTATTAGCGTCTTTCACTAGTTTCTTCCACGACACAATTGTCGTCTCTCCTGGTTTCAACTCCACCTCAAACCACTGTCGTCCTCTGGAGGCCAAGTTTTGAACTCGTAAGTGACTATAATCTGTGAGGAGGCTAGGGTAGAAGCAGGATTAAAAAATTTTGTGATAAATCAGAAGCAGGAAAACAAGTTTGGAAAGGAGTTTTCAGAGACATCTTCTTTCATGGAGAAGATTATGACACCTGAAGAGCATGAAAGGGCACAAAAAGAGCATGAAGAACAAATGTAGAAGTGTTATGCTGATCAGATTCCTCGTGTTAGAGATCGTCATCCTGGAAGCACTTTTGTCAAAAGGAATACAGCTGAACCACCCAGTGATCCTATGGAAGAACAACCTGAATGGTTCGTGACAATTACTAAGGATCGATTTGATAGGTATGGAAATCGAATAGGGATAAATTTTTGGAGATACAATGATGACAAAGGGGTGTTCGTGGTTCATCGAGGAATTGGAGCAGTTGAGTATTATGCTTCTACTGCTGCGTTTAGCTCTTGGACAAAAGTCGATCTGACTGAACTCGCTAAAGCTCCATTCATTAATCAGGAGAGAAATCCTAGAAATAGGATTGGGATTTCTTTTCATAAGAAGATTCAAGAGCAAGCAAAGGTGAATTTCAGAGACATGAAGACTACTAGTTCACTTCTGGTTGAATATAAAGATGTGTTGACGCCAGAGGGAAAACCATTCAAAACTGTTCAATGGCCTCCTACTGACAAAATGAAGACTATACCATTATCTAGGGCATTCGACAGAGGATGCTTGAAAGATATGAAGTTCTGGGTTTATGATCCTACTTCTCAATCTGCAGTAATTGTTTGTCAAAGTGATGAGTTCAGAGTCTATGATGTGAAAGACATGATGAGCCTACATTCTGAAGACATTGAAATTCAGGTGAAACACCAAATTCAATGTGATCCAGATTATGAAGCGTGTGCAAAATCATTTACTAGTGCAGTTGCTCAAATACTAGCGTTGGGTTTAGGAGCTGATAATAGAGGAAGAGTTGATACAAAGTTGTTTGGACCTTATGTTGGAAAATCAACTGAAGAGTGGAAGAAAGCATTGGAGAAAAAGAAGAAGACGTCAAAAAGAAGCAGCAAGAAGCAACAGTGAGCTCACCAAGCCGACACAAACCTAGGGGGATATTGTTGGGCCATAACTAGAGGTTTGCGTTTGTCTTGGGCTTGTATTTATTCTTAATGGGTTTCGGCCTTCTAGGCTCAGTGTATGTGAACCGCCCTATGTAACTATAAATAAGGGGTTCGTAGACTATTTTGAGGTTGCTAGCCTTTTGTTAATTGCTCTCTTGTATTCGACTAGTAGGTGTATCAAACGGTTCTTGAAACCGTGTGCCCTTTGATAATATAATCATCTCAAGTTTCTTCTTTATTCTTTCCATACAATCATTCTTTCTGCCTTTGGTTGTGTGTTGTTTGATACCCGGTAGAGAAGATCTTGGACTTACAATTGGTATCAGAGCAGAGACTTGAGAGTTTCAGTTACATTGCTGGTGAAACCGTGTATGCGCTGATTGGCAGATTTACCGAACTGCTGTCAGAAATGAAGAATGTAGAGATCGTGATGTCAAATTGTTGGGTCAACAAGAGTTTTCTCGACGCTTTGAAAAGAATTCCAGACGAGCCAACATGCAGCTGGTTTAATTATGTCAATTGGATCATTACTGAAACAAGTTGGTCCAAAATGACGTCATATGAGTTAATCTTACTAGTCAAAGAACATGCGAGGTGTGCAAATCTAAAGACTCAAAGCAACACCTCTGCTGCAACATGCTCATCCTATTCTGCTACTCCATCATCAAATTCAGATTCAAGCTGTTCTGCCGCTTCTGCTGCTCCTGCCGCTCAAGCTTTAATGGTACAACTGAATGACCACGTGCCATCCGCATCGGAGGTACATGCTGAAATTTTAGCTGAATCATGTTGTATAGAACGATGCAGGTTAAAAATTAAAGGATTTAGAGAAGAAACTCTCTCCGCATTCAAGCAGTTTGAATACGAGAAAATGGCCACATGGGATATGAAAAAGAAATTTATGTCCTATAAAGAAATGGTTAAACAACAAAAACTCGATATCAGCCGCTTGAATCAGGAGGTGAGTGATCACAAGTGTCGATATTTACACTTCAAACGACTGTCTGATACTTTGACTGTGGAATTGATCAATATAAAATCTCAATTTGAAAATGCCGATTTTCATTTTAAAAAATTCGATTGTTCTAGTGACAAAGTCGAGAAAATGATCAATACTCAGTTAAAGTTCAGACCAAAGGAAGTGAGGAACAAACGTCTGGGGTTTGTCGAAATTCCACCACCTTTTAATGAAAACTATTCCTCCATTCCCATGTCGGATGAAGAATTGTTGGCCCTGCCTGTTAAAGGACACGGTCCTCCAATAGAAGAGCCAACCAGTCGACCATCGAGGGATCAAGTTGAAATCTCCAAACCTGAATCGGTCCCCATTAAAATCTCTAAACCTAAGAACCGACCAACTAAGCAAGAGCAGGTCCCATCAAAAACTTTTGTCAAATCTCAAGATGCTTCAAAGCAGACTGAGACGCTAAATTTTGAGAAAAATAAAGAAACTGACAGAGTTTTTGATGTGAAAAGAGATGAAGTCCCAGTTCCCAATGACACAGCTGAATCAAATAAAATGTTGAGGGAAACGGTTTTAGACACCGAACCTATCGCCCAATCAGACTCAAATGTGCCCATTGAGTTTTATTTCATAAATAAAATCAATAAATGTTTTGAAAAGTACAGGGCACAAATGGCCGCTGAATCAGCTGCCCGATCAACTTCCGAAAGTGACTCCAAATGCGGATCACCTGAATCCATTGAATCTGAGAAATCAAAAACAATTGCTTCTAGTGAATCCAGCTGTGAGTCCTCAAGAGCAGCTGAGTCAACGGGGGATTCAGTAGAGCCACCACAAGTTTCTGAATGAAATGGCTCGACTGAATCAAATGTCACACACTCGACTGAGCCAAAATCTGTAGAATCTGTGTGCTCAAGGCCAGTCGAGACAGAACAAGAATGTGAGGATCCCTCATCCAGGACTGTTGGCATAGGTGTGGTAAAGCCAACGGTCTCTGATTTTAAATGTGTGAATGTCACTGCTGCTTCTACTTCATGTGCAGATAGATTTAAGGTAGAGGTTAAGGTTGAAGGGGATGATCTTGATTGCACTAACAATGTAGGTGTTTGTGTAAAACAGTCTAATTTGTCTGCAGATGATGTACCATATGTGAAAAAGACTGTTTCTGAGCTATCTGTTAGTGGCACGACTGACAAATACGTGCCACCACATAGAAAAACTACTTGTGCTAACTCTCATGTACAGGTTCTTGAAACAAAACAGAAAGCTCACAGACAGTCAGCATCACACACACAATCTTGTTCACACGGGTGTTCAAGATGTTCTAAGCAAAGCAGAAACTTTACGAAGCCTGCAAAACAAATCATTCAACAGATCCCATCACTCACATTCATCAGTGGGATCAAACAGACCAGGATCTGCTCCTTATGCTAAGAAGCAGACATGTTACAACTGTGGAAGACCCGGTCACATTGCAAGAAACTACACAAGTCGTCCTTATGTGCCCTACTATGCACAGAATCAGAGTGTTACACCAAGGGACAACTATTACTCCAGGCCAATGAAGGTTGAGAAACCTAAGGCAAGGAAGAATGCAAATCCCAAAGTCAAACCTTCTGATGGAGACTGGAATGCTGCTAAGAACAAGCGAAAGGTTGTTCAACCACAAAAATCAAAACAACCTCAGAAACCGAAAGCTGCTACTCCGAAAGTAGCAAAACCGCTTGTTAAGCCTAAACAAGTCTGGAAAGCTAAAGCGGCAGCACCACCAGTCCTAAATGAGAAGAAGGACATGTGCTTGAGAGAAGTGTCTTACATTGATGCTTCAGGAGTGCCCAGGACCACGATGGCCTTGGTACCAATGTTTAACTAATCTCCTTTCTTAGTGCAGGGACATCCAAGGAGGATTGTCAACGACCACTGGAATGTTGATAACGGTTGTTCCACGCACATGACAGGTGACATCTCTCTGTTATACATTTGTATTTAATCTCTTTAAACAGTGAGTATGTTTCCTTTGAATGAGATAATGGAGGTTAAAATCAGCTAGAAAGGTACGCTCAAAATCTAATGCATTGAATTTTGAACGTAATTGGTCTTTAATTCAAGAATGGTCTTAGAAAAACACAAAAAGATTTTTTCTTAGTTTTAGGTTGTAAATTTGTTCTTTAAATTTTCAATTTTAAGCACAAATTTAGGGGGATATATCCTCAAAACCCTAAGAAAAATACAAAAAACAATAGAAAATTCCGAAAATGAGAATTTCATGATGCGAAAAAGAAGAAATTAAATCGAGTGTGATAGCAGCTCCATCATATGATGTACTGGCAGGCAAACTACACAACGAACTCAGTCCAAAATTAATGCTAAAGATTAAGGACTGTGTAACTTGTGAGTAACACATCATTGAAGTATGATCTTATGGTCTTAAATCTTGCATTGATAGATTGCCAAAATCTGAGATTTTAGGTCTTTAAATTGTTGATACATCTGGTGATGTCCTGGCTGCCCTTCTGCTGCATCCAGAAATATGCTGACCTAGGCACAGTCAGGACGTCTTAAAAGAGCAATAAGGAAATGCCAAAACCCAAATTCTCAAAGAGAAATCAAGCTAAAGGCATAAATCAAAAGCCTAAAGCGATGATCATACCGAAAAATTGGTATTTGCCCTAACCCTGGTCGAGAGTTCATTGGTTTCTCTGTTGCATCCAGATATATGCAGACCTGATCACCGATGATCTTGACCTTGTAAAACATACAGATGTCAGCAATTTACTCACCTGTTATGAAGAACCTTTGTGCATACCTTGATCGCAGGGGTATGTCATGATGTGGGACACACAGTTATTTCAGTATAGCACACGTTAAGAAAATAAGAAAAATAAAGGACTTGAAGACGTATGTGTATGTTTGTTTAAGTGGATAAACGATGTTGGTAATCATCTTGGACTGCTTTCTGGCACATTAATAAGTTTATCAGAACGAATATACTAACGGTGTGTTACAGTTTGAGAAAGCTGATATGATCTTCTTGCATATGATTCTCACAAAAAGATGCAGTGTCAATAGCTTTAGTTTTATTTTTATTTGTTTTCTTTTATAAAAATTAACCACTCTTGAGGATTTGACCGATTCTCGAACAAAATCCAGGTTTTTGAGATTTTAAAATTGAAGTACACTGATGTACTTGGTCTTCATGTATATACTGGACCCTCTGTTATGTAAATTCTTTTCTCACAAAATTTTGAGAATTTGCAGAATTTATTCAAATCAAGAAACAGGGGTTGATGAAGAATGAAAGAGTTCCAGTTGCTGACAAGCATGAATCACCTCACTGAGAAGATGTACCTGAGGCAGAAGAACCTGAAGTTAATCATCTGATGATGATCAAAATACAAGTGTGCCTCCGAGAGCAGAAGAAAGAACCCAAGTCTGGAAGATCAAGATTTGAAGTTTCTACCTACTGAGCCATGATAAAGACAGAATAAACCTAGGGGGATATTGTAAGGCCCAGTAATTGTGTAGGTTTACGCTTGTCTTTATCAAGCCTGTTTGTGTTAATTGGGCTTAGTTTAGTTAATGGGCTTGGCTTAGGCCATGTGGGCCAAGGCTTTAGTGGACCCTATATAATGTTTTGTTCCAGTTCATTTTAGGGTTAGACATTAGAAATCCTCTCATTTGTAACTTTAGAGCCACCACCTTGTACCAGACAATCCTAGAGATTGTGTGCAAGGTGAAGCAGCAATGCAAGGGATTTCATTGTGTTTTAATCTTTTGTTCTTCACATTCAATCTTGTTTTCCGCACTCGATTGTTTGTTTGATACCCGGTAAATAAGATCTTGGACTTACACATGGGTACGGTACCAAGAGGACCAGGTGCAGGAAGGTCAGCAAGGGGCTGGGAGGACTCGACACCATGAGAGGAAATAAAGATGTCGCCGTCGGAGACCTCGTCGATGTGAGTGAAGTAGCCACCGACTGTAGGTAGGAAGGTCCGCTTGCGGGCCTGGGACCTCCCGAGAAATTTCTTCTGAGGGGGCTCGGAAGACTTAGCAACATGGCTAAGCTAGGCTAGCGCCACAGGCTCGACAGGCTGGGGCCTGCGCACACGCTTCCTGTAGATGAAGAATTTTAGCTAAAACAGGATATTATGATCATACAAGTCACAATTCTATGTGCGGAAACCCAAGAACTGAACAAAATGATAATACGCAAATCAAAACACGTAAGACACCTTTTCAATCTCCATTTTATAGATAAACTTGATCAAAATGTTTTTACAATCAATATACAAGTTAATCTAGCCCTCACATAAACATTCACAATCTAGAGAGATTCCTGACCTTGACACACACACTTTCCAAAACTAAACTAAACATGAAAATGACCAAAACATATATATACTAACTGCAGGTTCGCCCCTTTTCATGGTGCGAATGTGGACAATGTCCACATTCGCCCACTACAAGGTACGAACGTGGTCTTCTGATCTTCTGTCTTCCATATTCGCCCAACTAGTATCTACATACGCCCAGTCTCACACACATTCGCCCACAATCTAACACCTTCGCCCACTTCAGAATAACACTAACACATGTTAAACAACCAAATCCAATCACTAGTCGCAAAACGTGCATCTACAAACTCCCCCTCGACTATTGATTGGATTGTCTTCGTTCTTCGTCCATGATCTTGTTCAGTATCTTGATTCTCAGTTGCTTTTTCTGGTCTTTCGTCATCTCAGGCTCAAGCTTGCGTTTCACCAGCTTAGGCACATCATCCATCTTCACCATCTTACCCAACTTAGTATCCAAGTTGCTTCCAGAGTTTATATCATATGCAAAGCAAACTCCAACAACTTGCTGATACTTCTTCGCCCGATCTACATCATTGGGATCACAATGTATCGGATTGTAGAAAAGCATGATAATATCCTCAAACGTGCAATTGATAAGCCACATAGGATCAAACACATATACATGCTTGTACTTATCCTTTCCGTCACTCAACACGATCACAGCCTCTGCTTTCCTCTAATCATAATACCAAAAGATGAAGTCTGCACTGAAGTGTTGTGGTAACGGCATCAATGGAATTTTCCTCATCACTTCAGGCGCTTTGTATATCAAAGTAAGCCTCTTCTTTCCTGTTCTCGGATCAACATCCCGATGAATCTTCCTCCTAGGGTACTGAGGCTTAAACATGTTCCATTTGGTCTTGCTTTCCCAAACTAACCGATCAGCAAACCAACCAATAGCCGTATTGTTCACAGAAGCTCCAGTCATAGGAAACCGACAAATGTCTCTAACTGCCCAGTACGGTAGAGTTAAAAGATCATGAAATCTGTAAAAGTACAAGATTTCTGATTCCCATTTAACTGCTAAACACTTCAATCTACCCAAATACTTCCAACCAAGAGCTCTGCCTTTGAACTTCTGGTTGTGATATCTGTAAAATCCACCTTGAGCTTCCGGCTTTGGTCGTTTATCATCATCTTCTTTCAACTTCTGTAATAATGTCTTCAAATCATCATTCTGATTTGAAGGTTTCTGCTTATGAACACCAAACACCTTTTCTACAAACTCTTCACTTCTCTTTTGTGCTTTCTTTCTAGCTTCTCTGTTTGGTATCTCAGTAAAGTTTGGGAATACCTCATTCTCATCATTCTACCTGAAGTATTGTGGATATTCTTCGTGTGTAATATCCTCAATCTCAACCTCTTCCATCTCAGGTGTATGCTTGTCATCCGAATGATTTCCAATAACCATTTCAGGAATACTTGGAATCATTGGATCCATCATAATCTCCTCTAATGACTTCTCTACTCGCTGTGCAATACCCTCCAAGATCTCTTTGGCAACAGCAGCAGGTACTTCACCTTCTTCAAGGTCTGGAACGTTATATTCAAGTTCATACCTCATGTCTTCCGTTTGGAAGATTTCGGCAAACTTTCCTGTGAACTCAATGGTCCATTCTCTTCTCTCAAGCATTTCTCTATAAACATTCTTCGCATCATCAGTCAACGATCTAACTTTCTCGTTCCAGAAAATACTTTCATCTGAGTCTACATTCTCACTACCCTTCTTTTTCTTGGAACTCAACTCTCCAGCATCTTTCTTTGACTTCCTCTTTTCAAATGAAAACTTGCTCGTATCATCTCCTCCATCATCATCATCACTCTCATCACTACTATCATTATTATCCTTACTACCTGATCCCTCCGCATCATCATCATCTTTATCATCTTTCTTACCATCATCATCAGAACTCTCCTCTGATTCGTCATCCTCCTCATCATCCTCTTTCTCCTCATCCGAAGGCTCGAAATCAACTTGTTCTTCTTCTCTTTCCTTATCCTCCTCACCCTCCTTTAACTTCGGGGCTTCACCATATAGCTTATCCAACAAATCACTCAAACGCTTATTATCTTTCTTTAGCTCTTTGTTATCCTCCTTCACAAGCTTAATCATTCTTCGATTCCTGTTGCACTTAACCTCAAGATCCTTATTTTCTTCTTCAAGTTGCTTAACTTTCTTTTCGATCTCATCTTGGTTAGTTTTGGATGCAACGACGATCTGTAGCATCTTCTCCTCATTCTTTTTGAACTTGCTAATCTCAGCCTGTTGTGCAACAATCATCTTCATCATTTCATCCATCTTCTTGTTAACCTGTTTCATAACATCATCCGAAACAGTAACTTTGGAAGACTTGGATGTTTCAACTTCTTTAGCCTTCTCCTTCTGAGGATTCTTAAACATATTCAGCACATTCTCCAGCGCAGTATCAAAATCAGCAACTGGTACTGCTTCAGATTCTTTACTTTTCTTTTGTTTCTTTGCAACTGGTGAAGATAACTTCGATGATGTACCTGCTTCAGGTATCTTCTTGCCTTTCATCAACTGCTCAATCTCCTTTTCTCTCAACTTTTTAATACTTGACTTCTTGGCCATCGACTTGTGCTTTGGTTTCTTCAAATTCACAACCACAGTCGATCCTTCAAAATCATCAATGTTTACACTTAAACCTTCATCAACATCAACAGTCTTCTTCTGTAAAACTTCCTCAACCGTCTTGTTCAATGATTCAGACTCACCAACCATAGTGGCCTTATGCTTGGTAGTCTTAATTCTTTCCTCCTCTGAATCCCACTGCTCATCAACTTCAGTCTCTTCAGAGTCTACAGAATCTTCATCAACTAGACTTGTGCCCTTCTTTGCAGTAGTCTTCTTTCGAGTAACTTGTTGCTTTGAGCTACCCTGATCAACTTTTGCCTTACCCTTCCCTTTGGCTCCAGCATTAACCACTTGCCTCTTCCTCTTGGTGTTTGCTTCAGCACAAACCAAAGGATCATCATTATCCGAGTCACTGTTATCATGTCTTGCTTTGTTCAATCCAGGGTCAGTGTAACCCGGATTAACCAAAGCTCCAAACAATCTTCTATGAGGTGGCTTCTCGTTGTCTGGCACACCTTTATAACCCTTCATTCTCACAAGCGTCCTAATGTTCATGTGATCTTGACCCAAAATCATAGTTGGATCCTTCCTCAAATCAGGATACTTGTGGTCGAAGATCATCATTAGAAACCTCGGATATAACATGAACTGCTTCTTCTTTAAACCTTTAAGCATCTCGAGCATGTGATCCAAAATCATACCAGAAACATTAAATGGTTTGTTAAGTGTTAACGCAACCATTAATGAACTTAGGCTCTTCCTCATTACATCATATCCATCGCTCACTCACCCAAGCACATGTATGATCACGTGTGCAAAATACTTGAATTGCACACTTAGCTTTCCTTTGTGCATTGCTCCATCGGTGATAGGACCTTTATACTTCATTCTAAGAAAACATACCTTCTGCTCAGTCCATGAAAGCTCTCTGGGATCAGTACTAGTCCCAAACTTGATCTGTAAAGCTTCTCTAATGTCCTCTTCTGTTAAGAACATCTCCATTCCCTGAATCTTGCTTCGAATAATAGTTTGATCTTCCCAGAAATCATATCTTGCGTTCTTGTAAAAGTCCTCCACGATATCTTTGTATATAATGGCTGGTGTGGCTAAGGCATGAATAATTCAGCTTCGCCTTAAGAACTCCACTATTCCAGAAAACTCTGTGTTCTTCACCACGTCGCCAACATAAGCACAACAGTTATGCGACGGTTCGAACGGCCATGCTTGTGGAATATTTTCTGCTTCTGGAATTGGATCTGGTACAACGTTCTCCACTGGAACTTCAATATTCTCAGGTTGTTCAGCCATCTGCAAAACAAAACATCAGAAAGTTCGTCAAAACACACAAACGACAAAAATTAAAAATTTTAAGTTTTTCACAGATTCCACCTTCGCCCATTTTTATTTGATAGAATGTGGAATTAAAGGTACGAAGATAGAAATTTTGGCACGAATGTGGAAATGGTCTGATTAAAAATCACATTCGTCCAATTAAATTCATATTCGCCTTAAAGTTTCTACATTCGCCCGTTTAAGAAGGACGAATGTAAAACCTGTTCTTCCTAAAATTTTAAAATTTTTCATTGTTGTGTTTAGGCTTCTGATTTTGATTCGTTTGTGACCTAACATAGCCGACTAACACTCGTCTACCATCAATTGACATTTTCATTCAATTATTATCAGTTTTTAAAAGGAATTAGGTTTTAGAACATTCAAACAATCGATTAACCAACTTAAACATGTAATTAATCTAATTCCTTGTAACTTCTCCCCCTAAAACTTATAATGATTGAATCCTTATCAAAAATCATCAATAAAACAGTTCATAATGTATCAGATGGACAAAAACTAGGGTTCGTAACCCAAACATTCAATTCCAGTCTCATTATTGGTCCAATACCTGTAAAAAGTAGGTTAAAATGATCAGGAATCAACAGGGAATAAGATGCTAAGGCAAAAGAAATCAGGGCAACAAGGTCTCGTCAGTTTGAAAAATTTTGAAAAATTTCTGAATGGGTGGTCGAATCTGGATTTGACTATTTATAGAAGATACCTTCGCCCGTTCCTAATGGACGAATGTGGTATTATTCTACATTCGCCCCAACCAAATGACACGAACGTAGAATTGATACCCGAAGGTGAAATGTTGTAGTTTGAAAACCACTTTCGCCCAAATAAAAACGCACGAAGGTGAAATTTTTCCACATTCGACCCATTTAAGGGGCGAATGTGAAATGGAAAAATCTGAAAATTTTGCCAAATCACGAATTCGAATCCCATTCAACATTTTTCAACCCGTTAAGTCTCAAACACTCATTATTTCACTTTAGAATGGTACAAAGCCAAGATGGTTTCATCAAATCTCAGAAATTGACTATCAAACACCATCGGTTATCTAAAAATAAAGCAGAAATGCAAAACTTTTGGTTTTTCTGAAATTTATATCAAAACACACCTAAAATCTTTTTGAGTTTTGTACCTTTTTGACAATAAAAGTAAAATGCATCAATGTAAACAAAACAGTAAACATTTTGTGATGTCCGGTAAGAGGATCATATCAGATATTTGAGAAATCTGATCACAGCATTGATCTTTTTGTTTAATATTATCATTAGAAACAGTATGTGACACAGCAATTGCTGATATTGTGGTCCACATAAGCTCACATGCAGACTATTACGCAATGCTTTAAAATGATACGATTTAGATGTATTAGACTAACACATTGTGGTTCCCACACACACGACATACTCCCGTATCAAGTAATTGCTCAAAGCTTCGTCGTAACGCGTGATTATGCTAGAGTTATCCGTTAAAGATACAAAGTATATAGCACAGAGGTGTACAGGTCAGCAAACAAATGCAGCAGAGTAACATGTGCATATATACTAGGTTGAGGCTGATATCAACTACTAATGTGCATTAGTAAATTGATACGATGTAATTATGATCTTTAATCAATAAAAACATAAAGTTCCTCAATTCGGTAACTTTCGGTTTTGGCACTTAACCTCTTTTGGCAAATATTCTGATGAAACTAGGTCCGTAAATCAATACGACAGAAGTTTAATCAGAATATCCCGGATAACAATAACATAACGACCCGAAACCTCAGATTTTGGCAATCCTATCAAACGAAATTACGGTACTAAGACCATATGCTCATGAGGTGTTCAGCCACGAACGCGTAGTTCGTTATGTTTGTATCACTAATGCACGCAATTTTTAGTCTACGAAGCCTATCAGCACATCACACGTAATCAACACACGCCTCATATTACTATACATATCTTTAGCCTGTGTCAGATCCCCACTGATGTACTATCATTTCCTCTTTTTAGCCTGGAAATCATTTTTGATTTTTCTAATTTTTATGACTCTTTGATTTTTCAATGATTTTGGGTTTTCTGATAAAACGACTCCCCCTAAAATGTAAAACATATTTTTGGGTTTTGAATTTTTCTGAAAAACTATAAAAAAAATTTTAAAGAAAATTTTAAAACCTAAAAAGCGATAAACCGAGGTGCTGATTAGTCCTGTTTTTCTTTTATGTTGTTAACTTTTAAAAGATACTCAAATCGGGATCTGTCAAAAGCTTTAGTGAACAAATCTGCACGTTGATAGTCAGTATGGATTTTGACCATATCTATCAATTCTTTAGCGTAACAATCACGGATAAAATGGTATTTAATCCTGATATGTTTCGCTTTAGAATGATTGCCCGTATCTTTAGTTAATGCGATCGCGGCTTCATTATCACAGTGTATAGGGGTTTTAAGAAACTGCAAACCGTAATCCACCATCTGCTGTTGGATCCAGAGCACTTGCGAACAGCAACTCGAGGCTGCAATGTACTCGGCTTCACAGGTAGACAGCGCGACCGAAGTCTGCTTCTTACATTGCCAGGTGACTTACCTGCTCCCGAAAAACTGGCATCCAGCTATAGTGGATTTGCTATCCTTGTCACAGCCGCCCCAATCTGCATCACTAAAAGCTATAAAATCAAAATCATCATCATTAGGGTACCAAAGTCCTCTCGAGGGACAACCCTTCAGATATCTAAGGATACGCTTGACCACTGTCAGATGACTTTGTTTCGGCTTCCATTGATAGCGAGCACAGAGACACGTTGCGAACATAATATATGGCCGAGATGCAGTAAGATACATCAGAGATCCGATGATGGCTCTGTATGTAAACGGGTCCGTCAGCTCCCCCTTAGCGTCCACTCCAATCCCGTGATTAGGTTGAATCAGGGTATCCATCGGCTTGGAATCCTCCATCTGGAACCGGCTCAAGACTTCGGATACGTATTTCGTCTGGTGAATGAAGATCCCCGTGGGTCTTTGGTCCACCTGCAAGCCGAGGAAAAACTACATCTCCCCCATCGCACTCATCTCGAACTTTTCCTGCATGACAGTTTCAAACTCCCTGCATAAAAGTTCGTTAGTTGAGCCAAATATTATATCATCAACATATATCTGCACTAGAAGCAAATCATCCCCTGATTTCTTCATGAACAGGGTGCAGTCGACGAGTCCGCGCTTAAATCCCTTTGACATGAGGTATGTACTCAGCTCCTCGTACCACTGGCGTGGAGCCTGGTGCAGACCATACAAAGCTTTGTTCAGTACATACACCTTATCCTGGTGGATAGGGTCTTCAAAGCCTAGTGGTTGCCCGACATAAACCTCTTCTTTGACTTTCCCGTACAGAAATGCGCTCTTGATGTCCATTTGATATACCTTGAACTTCTTATAGGAAGCAAACGCAAGAAACATTCGAATTGCCTCAATGCGTGCTACAGGTGCATAGATTTCATTGTAATCAATCCCTTCGATTTGATGAAAACCTTGTACGACCAATCTGGCTTTGTTGCGAACAATTACACCACGATCATCCTTCTTACACTTAAACACTCATTTAGTGCCGATCTTCTTTCTATCAGGAGGTAAATCAGTGAGCGTCCAAACCCCCAACTTTTGAAATTGTAATAACTCATCCTGCATTGCTTCAACCCAGGCGTCCTCCAGCAAAGCGTCCTTGTATGTCCTTGGCTCGACCTGAGACACATAACAAGCAAACGACCAATCATTTTGACTACCAGATTTTTGTATTTTGGCATATAAAGCTAAAGCACCAAAACTCTCTGGTGAATTAACACTTCTCAGCTGTCCTCTGGTCATCACACTGCTTCCAGGGTCACCAATGACTTGCTCCAGCGGGTGAATACGGTGAATCCGAGATTCCGGATGTTCAGGTACAGTAACTCCCGTCTGAATAGTCAAGTTCTCTACAGCATCTAGATCATGACCCGTGTTAGACGATGAAGCAACATCTGGGTTTGGGTTCACTGGCGGTGCCTCTGGTTCTGCTGCGTTCTCAAGAATAACTTCTTCAAATTCTCAATCATCTTCCGATTCTGAAGTATCTAACGTTGTTGAAGCTTCTTGAAACACTTCTTCCTCCGGTACAGGAACATTGGTATCATTAGAAGCTGTTGGAGCAGTTACGGTGATCGGACGCACCAACGATGAAGTCGCCGCGTTTTCACACTCGTAAAGTAATCTGATAACAGCCTCTTCAACCAAGCTATCTAGATTGAATGATTCAAAGAAATCTTTGTAATCAAACATCCAATCAGGACCAATCCCTTGCGCATTTTGAGTATATCGTTGAACTTCTACGTTAGCCCAATCCTCCACCTGATGAGTTCTCTTGTTGTATACCCGTTTGAGCGGGATTGCATATCCAACGAAGTATCCCTCTTCAGCTTTCGGACTAAACTTCTCGCTTGGATTCAACATCGTGCATGGTGCCCCAAAAGGTTCTAGATACTCTAAGTTCGGCTTTCGTCGGTGTAACAGCTCATAAGAAGTTTTACCAAACTTCTTCACCGTTAAAACCCGATTAAGTGTATAATTCGCTGCATAAATCGCCTCATTCCAGAACATTACTGGCAGATTCGAGTCTGCAAGCATTGTTCTAGCCGCTTCAATTAGAGTCCTGTTTTTGCGTTCAGCAACACCGTTCTGTTTGTGGGGTGTACGGAGCCGAATATTCATGATGAATTCCTTTGTTTTCACAAAGTTCATCCATCTTTGCATTTTTGAACTCCGTCCCATTATCACTCCGAATTCTCTTGATCTTGAGATTGTAGAGATTTTCCAATCGAGTGAACGGAACTTTCAAGTTGTTAAAGGTGTCACTTTTATACTGCAAACACATCACCCATGAAAATCTTGAGTAGTCGTCAGTGACAACTAAACAGTAGAGCTCTCCAAGATGACTTTTGCGCTTGACAGGTCCGAATAGGTCCATGTGCAATCGCTCAAGTGGCATCTCAACAGAGTTAACTTTCTTCACTTTGTGGGACTGTCTGTGTTGCTTCCCCTTCTTACAGCTCACGCACTTGTCATTCAAATGGAAATGCTTAACATTCACGCCATCGACAAGTCCATTCTTTACTAAATGATTCATTTTCCTCAAATGAATGTGCCCCATTCTTCGGTGCCACATTATCGATTCCTTCTCGGTCGCCTTTGATAGAAAACATGTTACTTGCCCCTGGGTTGTCATTGCCTTGGACATATCAAGAATATAAAGGTTGTTAACGCGAGGTGCCTTCAACATTACCCACTCTTTTGGAATTTTGAAGCCTGGTTTGAGAATGTAGCAGGATTTGTCATCAAAATAAATAGTGAATTGTTTGTCACAGATTTGACTGACGCTCAATAGATTATAGTCTATCTGCTTCACATATGAAATTCTCTCAAAGCTCACAATCCCATTGCTCACACTTCCTTCCATAGTGATATATCCGCCTTTGTTCCCGGCAAATGCAACATATCCACCATTTATGTTCTTCACATCAAATAACAAAGCTAAATCCCCGGTCATGTGACCTGAAGCTCCACTATCAACAATCCAAAGACTGCTAATAGGGCCAGCTGAAGCTCCCTGCACACATCAAGTAAAACAATTAGTTCTTTCGGGGGACCCAAGCCTGAGTGGTCTTGGGTCTTTGAATATCATCGTTCAAAGAAACATTCACTTCAGCATTTTGTTTTGGATCGATCTTTTTGGGATCATTCAAAACATTTTCAACTTTTCTCATTTGACTTTGAAGTTGAGGCTCCCGGAGAACCATTTGGTGTCCAAGATTGTTCAGAACGTTTCAAGATACGAATCTGAGATTTTGGGGTCTCAGTCGTTTTCTGAACATTGTTTGCAAAAGAAACTTTCTTGGGTACCTTCTCTGATTTAACAGATTTAGGTCCAACATTTGACTTGACAATAGGTTTTGGTGGAACCCTTTGTCTATCATTTGTTGTGTTCACCACTGGTTTTCTCCATGAATTCTCCATAGCAATCCGGTTACGACGATCATACTAAAATGGACGATTGTTCCTCTTTTGATAAAAATTGTTTTGATTATAAAATTGTTGTTGTTGAGAAACAAAACGCCTTTGTTGTGGATAGTAGTGATTATCGACGGGTTTCCTCATAGATTGCCTAACTTCAACTTCGTGCCTCTTATGCCTTACATATGGGCAGTGAGCAAGTAAATGCCCTCTCTTCCCGCACTTAAAGCATGCACGGTATTCCTCAAAAACATTTGGAGCATTCGGTTGAGCAAATGATCTGACAGGATATTGATCATTATACTGTCTGTTCCTCAAACTCTCAGGGAGTGGTCCCTTTGAGTAGGCAGGCTCATGAAAACCGTTTGCTTTGTTTTTAGGTTTAATAAATTCTGTGACATGAACCTTTGGTTCTTTAGGAACATCCAAAAATAATTTCTTTAAGATTTCCGGTGTGATCTCATTTGTTCTTTCATGTTTCGGAAACCAAATAGTGCTTTCTTGCCAGATTTTATCAATTGTAGAATAGTTGGCAAACTTAATTGGATATTCCTCGTCAGAGATGATCTTATCGGATCCTTCCATCCGATAAAACACCTTGACTGGTTTGTCACTCGGTTCATTCTTAACTTCTTTCTTAATCTCACTCTTTTCAGACTTTTTCTCACGATGTGCGTTAGCCATCAGATGCACATGTTGAGACGATGACACTGGTTCAGTAGTAATGATGTGATTTTCTTTTGGAATATCACATGCATTAGCACTTTGGTAACTTCCAGAGTCATCACTCTCTGAGTCTGAATCAACATTTTCAACTGTTACCCCTTCATTGTTCAAACCTAAAATCGCCTCACATCGGAATGAGGATCACCAACACTTGAGGTATTGGATTCATTTTCCGATGATGAGTCTGATTTTACCGTTCTCTCCGGTGTCACTTGATGACAATTATGGTTTTCAAAAAGCACCGGAGATGGCACAGACTTATAGTTAGTGGTTTGATCATCAATGATGTGGTCTACAACATAAGCAATGTACTTATAACTCTCCAATTTCTTATTGACTTTTTCAGCAAAACACTTAATGGTGGCCATTTCCAACTTAGTGTTCTCAATTTCATTAATGTAGTTGTTTATTGCTAATTGTTTTAATGAAAGAGTTTTCTTAAGGTCGGAAATGTCCTTTTTACATCCATCAAGTACTTTGTTAAAAGCAATCAATTCTTTGCGAGTAGATTGACAGTTGATTATAGCACTATCACGATGAACGCGAAGTTCTTTGTTTTCATCCGTCAATCTATCACAAGTTCCACAGTATTTATCACTAGTAACATCAGTGCTGGATTCAGAACTTACCTGTTTAGGAGGATCTGTCATGGCCATCAAAGCAAAATGAGCTTCCTTCCCAGCGAAAAACTTTGAATAATCGATTCTGGTGAAAGCGTCATCTAATGCACGACTTCCTCGTCTTCAGAAAGTCTGCTTCTGCCAGCAACTGATCAATCTCATCATCCAAAGATGTAACACTCGCCTCTGCGTCTGATTCACTGTCTGAATCTGAGTAAACTGACTCACACTCCTCAAGAACATCAGAAACTGTGTCAATCACCACTCCAGAACTTGCTTCCTCAGCTTGAATCTCTACAGGCTCAGTCTCCACTTTCACCTCTTCCACAGATTCATTAACTTTACTCTCAGTTTCTTTATCTTGATCAACTATCACCGACTCCTCAGTATCAACCTGTCGGGCAACACAAGCCACATTCCCACCAGTAGTGATCTCCTTAACACCAATTTGCATCCCAGACCAGTCAAACCTTTCATCCTGCTAAATCACCAGAGCTTGATTTTGATTCGTATTCTGTGGCTTCTCATTTGGTGTAGTGATCGGTATAACTGTTCTGTTAGTGTTATTTGGTGAGTGGTTTTGATTCTGGTTGGTTGTGTTTGGTTGTCTGTTTTGGTTGTTGTTTGAGGTGTTTTGTCGGTTTTGGTAATTGGTTTGGTTTTGATAGTTGTTGTTACCTTGGAAAGAAACTTGGTTTTTGTTTTGTTGTTGACGGTTCTGATAGTTTGAGTTAAAAGGGTTTCTGTTACCTTGCTTCGGTGGCTGAGTGCATTCCCGTTTGAAGTGACCCTTACCTCCACAGTTAAAACATGTCACCTTCTCCTTGTTAAACCCGTAGGTTGTATTTGGAGAAGTTCCCAAATCAGTCCTCCCGGTCTTTTCAATAAACTCTGTTGCCCTTCTCATTATACTAGCAAAAGCCCACTGGATGTCAATCAGTTCCATCTCTTCTTTGTTGATCTGTGCATAGTCCTCATTGGTCAAGTTGTTGTTCCCAATTTGACTTGCAACCAAACCGTTATATGATGAAACCATTGCAGAGACTAATGCAATATGTTGCTGAGCAACCTCCACAGTCACATTGCCCAAATTGGATGTCTCCAACACCACCGGTTGCTGATTGGGTTGATTCACTTGAGTCATGTATTGTGGTTGTTGAGGTGGTTGTTGTGATTGGCTAGCAGTGTAGAATGCTGCTTGCTGCATCGGAGAGAATGGTGAAATGTAGGAATTAGTGTATTGTTATGGTGGTGGTGTATATGATGGTTGTGAATAGGATGAGGTTTGAGCTATGTAGTTGATAGGTTGTTTCGGTGGTTCCATGACACTTGAAATACAAGCTATGTGAGGTGCTACTGTTCCACCAGCACTAGAGTTTCCAACGGTTGCTGAAGTACCACCATAATATAACTCTGGGTTCTGAGGAATCTGAGGATAACGACTTCCTCAGCACATCATAACCACCACTCACTGGTCCAAACACATGAAGTATCACAAGTAGTAAATACTTATATTGAGGAAACAAAGAGCATAACGACTTCCTCAGAAATCTAGGGTACATCAAAAACTTATCTGGGATGATTTTCCATCACATGATTGAAGTGTTACAAGGCTTAAAGGGTGATAAGTTTTTGATGTACCCTAGATTTCTGCAAATGGTGTTTGATAACAAGTACAAAGATTTGAAGAAAGATCCTTTACAGATAGTCAATCAAGTTCACATGAATTTGACTACTCTGAACAGAATGAAGACATACAAGGGTCTAACTGATGTAGAAAAGCCACTTCACAAGAAGTTATTTAGACATTTAAATTTTGTTGCTTACAAGGATCCAGGATAAGACAAAGTGAGGCATGCTGATAGCAACTCAGATTCTGATAGTCCATTGTGTCCGGTTGACAAAACTGCTAAAAGAAAAAGACAAGTGAAAAACAAAGGTGCAAAATCAGGAAAGGGTAAACAAGTGGTGATTGAAAAAGAAACCAAATCCAAGAAGGTGTCTAAAACAAAAGGAAAGGCAAAGAAGATGTTAGTGGATGAGGATTCTAAAGCAATAGAAGAAGATGAAGAGTGGGACTCACAAACGGAGAATGTGAAGGATGCTAATCCCAAGGCCACTAAGATTCGTACTCCTGAAGCACTTGAGAAAATATATGAGGAGCAAAGAAAAAAGACTGTGACTGAAGAAAATGAGGAACTTATTCTTAACCTTGATGATGATGTACAAGGTTCACCAGTTCTGAAAGCTAAAATTGTTCGTGGTAGAAAGAAATCTATGTCTAAGAAAGAAGCTCCAAGAAAGAAAAGAAACAGAGAGATAGATTTGTTAATTCAGGGAAAGAAAGTTCCAGAAGCAACAAGCTCCAAAGAAACATCACCAGCAACATCCACAATCATCAAAAAGAAGAAAGTAGCTCAAAATGTTGTTACTACAGATCTCTCATCACAATTGAATCCTGAAAACATTTCTGTTACTTTGAAGAGTGTTTTAGAGGAAATGCAAAAGAAGACTGATAAACCCAGAGCTGAATCAAGTTCTACTCCTAAGTTTATAGTTTCAGATGATGTGATGGAAGCTGTAAATAGGCAGATTGAAAATGTTATGAAAGCTTTTAATATGCAACAAGCAGAAATCAGAAAGATGAAAGAAAATGAGTCTGATTTGTTAAAGATTGTTTAATCTTCCAAGAATCATCAAGATAAGATGGAAGAAAAGATTAAAGCACTTGAAAGTGAGAATAGAATGCTGAAGACAACTAGGAAGAGAAACAAGAATAAAATCAAGATGATTAAAGAAGAAAACAAAGAGATGAGGAAATTGATTGATAAACTGTACTCTGAAACACCACAGTTGAAGGATAAGGAAGAAGAGGAGGAAGAACAAGTTGATTTTGATAGTTCTGACGAAGGTGGAGAAGATGATGATGAGGATGAGAGTTCCGATGATGATGATAATAATGCAGGAGGTAAAGGTGCAAACAAAGACAAAGATACAAGTTCAAAAGCTTCTGGTGATGGTGATGATGATACAGATCAGTTTAGTTTCAAGAAAAGAGATTATGACAAAGGTAGGAAAGGCGAATCTAGCTCCAAATAAAAGTCAGGAGAAGCTGCTGATGAAGATCAAAGCATATTCTGGACAGAAAAGATTCGTGCTTTATCAGAAGATGACAAGAACTTGTATAGGAAAATGTTGGAAAGAAATGTTTGGACGATTGAATTAACTGGAAGATTCCTAGAGATTTTTGAAGGTGATGATATGAAATACTTGATTGATTATTAAGATCCTGATCTTGAAGATGGGGAATTATCTGTAGCAATGACAAATGAAATACTTGAAGGTCTTGCTAAGCAGGTCGGGAAGTCAATAGATGAGATTATGAAAGAAAAAGTGATTCCTGATGTTCCAGTTAAAGAAGCAGGAAATCATTCTGATGATCAAGATGCTCCAGATTTTGAAGAAGTTGGGATTGAAGACATTACACATGAGGAGTATCCTGAGTACTATCCGATGAAGCAGAATGTTGTGATTCCTAAGATTAATGAACAGACAATGAATGAAGCTGAAAAGTTGGCTGAATTAAAAGGAAAGAAGATTCTTGAAGTATTTGGAAAGGATGCTAATAAAGAAAAAACTTTCAAACAGTATGATGATTTGAAAGAATTATTAAAGAAATTGAAAGAAAAAGAAGCTAACAGACCGGTTGCAGAAGTACAAGCTGCTTTCTACAAGTATCAAAACCAGGTATTCAAAGGAAGAGCTTTAGGTTGGAAATACTTTCCGTAGTTACGGTGTATAGGTATGAAATGAGAGAAGGGAATTCTATACTTTTATAGATTCTGTGATATCAAGACACTATCGTACTGGGCTATGAGGGATGTCTGTAGACACACATTGACTGGTGCTTATGTGAAAAATACAACTGTTGGATGGTTTGCAGACAAGATGACATGGGAAAGTCAAACAAAATGGGATTTGTTTAGGCCTCAATATCTTAAACGGGTTGTTCATAAAGAGATTGATCCGAAGACTAGATTAAAGAAGGTTATGTTGAAATAAAAGTCTCCTGCGGTGATGAAGAGAATACCTTTAATGCCGATACAACAACATTTTAGCAATGACTTCATGTTTTGGTACTATGATTGGAAAACTACTGAAGCTTTCATCGTGCTACATGATAAGAACCCAAAGCAGATGTGTAAGAAAATACGCATGTTCGATCCAATGTGGATGACCAATTGGTCAAGAGAAAATATCGATACGTTGTATTACCATCCAATTGATTTCGATGTTGAAGATTTAGAGTAGGTGTGGAAGTTTTACAAAGTTGTATGTTTTTATTTCGCCTGGGATGTTAATGCTGGATGTGACTACAACAAGTTGCTCGGAATGTTTGTGAAGGTTAAAGAGATTACAAAAGAAAGTATGCTCAAGAAGAAAGCAGAACCAGAAACGAGCGCAAAACAAAGGAAGTCGTTGAAGATCAAAATTATCAACAAGACGTTAGAGTATCAAGAACAACAATCCAAGCAATAGCCAAGGGGGAGTTTGTTGATACAATAGTGTGGCTATCGCTTTGGATTCTATAAGAAATGGCGTTTAAAGTTGAAGATTGGAAGATTATGAAGGCCATTCGACCCATCGTGGGGTTGAATGAGAGTTAATGAACGTTGAACGAAGTTTTTATAGGTATTATTGTATTGGTTCGAGCCTTGTAAAGGTCGAACGTGTCCATTTGACCTCTGCTAGGGTCGAATGAGTGAGTCTATATATATATGTTTGCTTTGTTTTGCAGGTTAGGACATCGAGTCATTTGTGTGTGTAAAGTGTGCGTGTTCTGGAAAATGTCTAGAAGATTATGGATTGTGTTTTCATTGTAATCTAAGGTCCTGTAAGGTTTATATCAATTAATTATCAATGAAAATGTTTATCAAATTGGATATTATCGTCTTCTGATCTGTTGATTATCATTTTGCATGTGATTTAGGGTTTCCACACCTAGATTACTCAACTTGTGTGATAAACTAGTTGATTGCTAACATCCCGATCCTTTACACTAATTCCTACCCTATAAATACAATGGCCTACCTATTCATTCTTTGCACCTTGCCAGACTCTATTCTCTGGGATTCGGGATCCCAACGTAAAAGAATATGATAGTTGTTAGAAAAACTAAAACAAACAAGGTAGAATTAAAAAAAAAAAGCTTTCTAATATTTGACATTAATAAAAAATGAGTTCTGTTGCGTAGAAAATAACCAAGTATTGTGTTGGTGAAATGGAGGTGCGTATTTAAAGCCCTGCCTCCATTCTCCTGAATAGTATATGTGAATGGAGGTCCATTCGCATGCGAATGGCTCCACTTCACCAATGTCTATTTCACTAAATATTAAATTATGAGAACGCTCTTATGGTTACAAATCATAATCAGTTAACATAAGGACTCGAATAATGTGACACTTAGCTAGAGACTTGTAATCAATGCCGCACACTCCCCTTGAACCTAGCTTGTGTTATTTGGTCTTCAAAATCTTCAAAATGTTATGCAAGTATTCAAACTTTCAACCTAAAACACGGCATATTTTTCTTCCAGTTGCATCTTGAGAGAATCTTGTATATGAAAAATACATGAACAACTTTCTGAAATTTCATGGCTTGATCAATATCATGAGCATCAAAATGAATCTCGTTGAAGAATAATTTCTCGATGTCTTTCTTTGAGCAATTGATCAGGCATATTGGATCGAAAAACCTGATTTTTCTGCATATCTTTTCTTCCTCTTTCAACACAATAACGGCTTCACCCGTTCAATATTTTCGATGGCTTGATCTTATCGCCACAAGTGGCCTTGGTCAATGTTTGTGTTGGATACGACTTTACTAGTATATTGAGTTGTCCCACCAGGCCAAGGCAGAATC
This sequence comes from Ambrosia artemisiifolia, assembly GCA_032199755.1. NCBI lineage: Eukaryota > Viridiplantae > Streptophyta > Magnoliopsida > Asterales > Asteraceae > Ambrosia > Ambrosia artemisiifolia. Next base: position 46,112,359 of record CM063522.1, read on the forward strand.
ATGGGAGTGTAATTACGGATGGTTTTTATAGCATATGATCAAGCAAACATGTACGTGACATTAAAATCAAAATTTTTACAAATTGTTTCACCGATCCAACCACTCAGGTCGAAAAAAAGTTTACTATGAAAGAGCCATACTTAAACTCTCTCAAGTCTGGTGTCCTAGTTTGCAAGCACTACCATGAAGAAGGCTTTCAACCTTGAAAGCGACACAATAGAAACCATGCTTAAAAACGTGAACAGAAAGTTGGCGAGCTCATTGGTTTTTATGAAAATGTTGTAATCCATTTCCCATGTAATGTTTGGGAAATCTTTGTAAGACATTCGAGAAAACTTGCAACTTGTTACTTGAAATACCACCAGAAAACCCTTCCCATGGAATGATCATCAACATGAGACATTCCTAGAAAGCTTAAGAAAGTCCATTTCCCCGAAATGTTTTATGAAAACCTTGTATTGGAATACTTGACAATGCAAGCCCTTTGTAACGTTTTCAAATCAGTTTTAAAATATTTTAAATTTAAAAATTTATATTTTTCATTTTTTCAGAGCTTTTGCATACTAAGATGCTCAGAAGTCATTCTATTAAAAAATCATTTCTATATAATAAATGTTGTTTCCCATTTTTTAAGCTAATTTTAACCGATTTTCTTTTCCTTTTTTAGTTGAAATTTTTATTAGCGACGCTTCTACATGTATCTATATACAAATGCATGGTTTCCTAGTTCCCTAAAGTTTTTGAGGTTCCACATTAATCGCACCCCTATATATATAGACACACACACAAGATCATGTGAGAACCATTAGGTTAATTTAGAACTGTGAGAACTATTTTCAACCACTCGGTTTTTAAAGCAAAAACAAAAGTTGATAAATGGCACATTTTCCGGTTAAAATTCTTTTTTTTCCTTTTTTTTGTGTTTATACACATAAGTATATATTCGACTGAAACTAAAAAATAATTATTGGACATATATATGTGTTTTTTCCAATTTATACAGATACGTATATATGTATTTTGATCAGGTACATATGCATCCAAATAATTATATAGAAATGAGTACACATACATGTATATTAAGAATGAATATGGTTATGGATAGATTTTTATAACGTACATACGTTCTAAAATTTGAAAAACAGGTTTAATAAATATATGTTTGACAATATACACATATGCTTAATAATAAAAAAAAACTCATAATATACACATTTGTGTAAATGAAAAAACAAACTGGCTTAAAACTGAGTGGCTCATAATGTCTTCACAATTCTGAATTATCACTTGGTTTTCTTAGGATTGCTAACCAACATTAAAAACCACATTAGTGATGAAAACCTTGAAAACCGTGTAAAACCTATTTAAAATTAGGGTTACACCCACGTAACCCCTATGTCATTTCTGTGTAACAACATTGCTGACGTACAATACATGCTGACATTAGTAATTGCGTTACCAGGGGTTACGTAGGTGTAACTCCATTTTTAAATAGGTGTTACACGGTTTTCAGGGTTTTCAAAATAACCCTTCACTCTCTCTCTCTCTCTCTCTCTCTATATATATATATATATATATATATATATATATATATATATATATATATATATATATATATATATATATATATATATAGGGTGGGGTTAGGATACAAAAGATGTGTTATGTAAAAAGGGTGAGAAGGAAAATTGGCTATTAGATCAAAGTGATAGATGGATGAGATTAAAAGAGTGGCAATTTGGTAAATTTTGTTATAAGATTATTAAATAAATTAAATGATGTGAGGGTAGTAATGTAATAACACACCTGCTCATTTAAAAAAAACCATTTAATAACTAAAAAATCAACCATATGAAATCCCTTATTTTTAGCAAACTCAAGAACTTTCTTCCAAAAAAATTGAAAATCAAGGGTTATTTTCACACACTCTCTCTCCTCTCTCTCTCTCTCTCTCGTTACTCACAAGAAAATCAACTCACCTAAGATAAAAGATAAAAGTGACTCATGTTTCTTCATCGAAATCAACGATTCTTCATTCAAGAAAAGAACCACATTATGAAAGACATTTTTTTTATTGTTAAAGCCGGTGTGTTTTATGAAAAAAACATTTTTTATGGTTGCTACTTTAGTTTTTTTTTGTGTTTTATCTTTATTATTATGTGTTTCTCTAAACGATTATTTTTTTATTCTCATTGTGTGTTTTATTTTCGATAATTGTTGTTTATGTTTATATTATAGTGTTAAAACACATAGTTATTCTGATCGATGAGTTTGAGTGGAAAAGTAGTCTTGATGTTTTTTGTGTTTTATGTTTAACAGAATGTGTTAAAACACAATGTCCATAATAAAAATCACTCTTTTTTTTGGGTTCCTTTTGGGTTTGGCTGTGTTATATGGTTATATGATAGTGTTAAAACACAAACATATTCATGATGGTAATAAAATACAACTTTATCCTAATGGTAATAAAACACAACATCAAGCATATATATATATATATATATATATATATATATATATATATATATATATATATATATATATATATAGAGCTACATTGATAAGGGTTCCGGTACAAAGGGTTAAAATTGTGAAAATGGTAAGAAGGACTCTCAAGGCGACATGTGGCACTAGTGTAGATTAGGATAAAGGTTAATTAGGTAATTATACACAAACCAAACAAACCCAGAAAAGCTAGCGAATTATAAAGAGGTGATTTGTGTAATTTGGTTCGTTATTTGAAAACAAAATCCCTATAATCACTCACTAATTAAAAAAGAATTAAAACTAATAAATTAATTGGTTTGTGTATGGATCAATCTAGCTATATATATATATATATATATATATATATATATATATATATATATATATATATATATATATAGGGTATGGATCATACGAGAACCAACTTTAGGGAGAGAACCAGAGAACCAAGGTGAACACAAACAAAAAAACCTAAAAACCCCACCTCCACTCCCTAAAAACCTAAACCCACCCACCTCACTCTCTAAAAACCTAAACCCCCCATCCCCCACACTGCCCTAACCCCCCCCCCCCCCCCCAATTGTGAAATGCACATGTGCAACTAACCCCATACCCCCCAAAAACCAAAACGCTCTATCCCATCCCCCAAAAAGATACCCCCTCTTCCATCATACCCAAAAACTAAACCCTAAAGCTAAACCCATTAAAAAACTTAACTATAATAGTGAAATGCACATGTGCATGTAATACAATTATCTAATTTTATAGTTTTATATAGAGGTTTTTTTAAATTTATTCACCAACAACCCCAAAAAACATAACCCCCTTCCCATCATACCTAAAAACTAAACCACAAAGCTAAACCCATGAAAAAAAACCTAACAATAATAGTGAAATGCACTTTGCGTTTATTTAATAATCATTGAATAAATTATTTTCCACCTTATATATCACGTCCATTTAATGATCATTTCATTATGGTAATTCATAATTTATTCAAAAGTGTGCTCTAATAGTGAAATGCACATGTGCATACGGTATATGTATGTATATATGTAACTGCAAAATGCACATGTGCATAAATCTGACGTAAATATGACGTTAAAAAGCCATTTTTTTGTTTCTTTTTTATTTTTTTTTGTAAGTTTTTTTATTTTTTTTTTCAGAAAGATTAACGCTAAAAAAACATTTTGGTGTTTTTACTTTTTTAATTTTTTTATTTTTTTAGGTTATATTATTTTTTTTTATTTTTTGGTGGAGGGGTTTTTGTGTTCACACTTGGTTCTTTGGTTCTCTGCCTAAATGGTGGTTCTCAAATGATCCAAATCCTATATATATATATATATATATATATATATATATATATATATTGGGATGAGACCATTTGAGAACCCCTTTGAGTTGTGAGAACCATGAGAACTCACTTTATAACCACACACTTATTTTATTCAATAATGAATGTGTGGTCGTAAGTTAAACCATAATAAAATATTAAATAAAATATTAATTTAGTTAAATAGGGTAAAATTTCTTTACATCAGTGTTAAAACGTCGTAAATGATCTGTTTTTTTTTTTTTCATTTTTTTACGTCGGGGTTTAAGCGTTTTTACACCAGTGTGAAAAAAAATCACTTTTTACGTCAAGTTCTCACGAGTTCTCGCAACTCAAAGGAGTTTCCATATGATCCCAATCCTATATATATATATATATATAGTGAGAGCTGGTTGTGGTGATTCTGTATAGGGGTCGGTATACGGGTGATAGAGTAGCGACGGTTTTGGTTTGCGTTCAGACAAGATGGTTGCGCTTGTTGGGGTTGTAAGTGGGTTATTTTATTTATTTATTGTTGACGTGAGGATTCAAGTTATAGATTTAATAATCGACTGATTAAAATGCAAAACATCACCTATGATAGTGACAGGTGAGGGTAGAGGTTGATAGTGGTGGTTAATGGTGGTGGATGGTGGGTGTCAAAATGAAGAAGAACAGTTTGTATTTTTTTATTTTTTCTTTTAACACAGGCAGGGTATGTGAAAAGACCAAACTACACTCACATGAGTTGCATGTGAGGGGACTTAACCAAGAAAATTAACGAAGGTAGTCACAAAGGTTGGAACCTGTAGTAAAATCAACAGGTAAAGGTTGATTTGAGTCCAAATGGAACATAAAATTTGGGACCTGCAATTTTGGCTAATCATGAAGGTTGATTTTTGTAATTTTGTCTATATATGTATATAGGGGAAGGTTAAAATAAAACCCACTCAAATTGAAGAAACCCTGGAAACTCTGACTTCCCGAAGTTTTTATCATTTGAAAAAATTAGGGTATGTAATATACATGATTTTAAGAGTTTTGAGCCAAAAAAAATAAAAAAAGCGTCGAGTGGATATTTTAAAAAAAAAATAAATAAGTTTTTTGTGTTACATATGTTACATGTCTGTTTTTGTGTAACATACGTAACACAAAAAGAAAAACTTATTTATTTTTTTTTTAAATTTCCACTCGGCACTTTTTTGATTTTTTTGGCTCAAAACTCTTAAAATCATGTATATTACATACCCTAATTTTTTTAGATGATAAAAAGTTGGGAAAGTCAGAGTTTCCCGGGTTTCTTCAAAATTTTGGGTTTTCTCTCTACCCTTCCACTATATATATATATATATATATATATATATATATATATATATATTTCAAAGGGCCAAATCCTACATGACACTCATATAGTCATTCCCCCCCCCCCCCCTTGAGAGTGCCATGTAGCATACCATGTGACATTGATTGATCTTAGGAAAGAAAAAAGAATTTAAAAACAAAATTGGATTTTCCTCTCTAATGTATCCTCCAATAGTTTTTAAACGTTAATATCTTTTATATATGAGATTTTTTAAAGAAAAAAATTACACCAAATTAACGAGCGTTTTATTATTTTTCCAACAAGTACCATAGTGCTATATAAAAAAGGAGAAAAGAAGACTATTTTTTGTAGGGTTTTGTTCATACATGAAACAAACGCAAAATGTTCCCGTAATTCATTAATCATGTATAAACAAGTCATTAATTATGTTCAAACTAGTAAATATGAATTCTATTTCAACAGGTGTTAGCATTGGACTCAAATCAACCTTTAATTATGTTTTAAATTGTAACGTTTGGTGCTTTTCTATATAAATCAATGCAAAAGGAATAAAAAACATTATAGCCAAACTTTAAAACACAATGACTATATAGACATCTCATACTTTGTACGAAAAATATACTTTGTACAGGAACCTATACATATATATATATATATATACATATATTTCAAAGGGCTAAATCCTACATGGCACTCATATAGCCATTCTCCCCTTTGAGAGTGCCATGTAGGATGCCATAATTTTTAAACGTTAATATGTTTTATATACGAGATTTTTAAAGAAAAAAAAGTACACCTAATTAACGAGTGTTTTATTATCTTTCTAACGAGTACCATAGTGTTATATAAAAACGTAGAAAAAAATGACCAAATTAGCGAGCGTTTTATTAAGACAGCGGCAATGGTCGGCTAAGGGGAAATTAAGCTATAAACCCTAACCGACTAACTATCTCCAGTATCGGACCAACCCAACCACCACTTTCTCCCTTCACCAAGCACCACCATGCAACCCGTAACCAACCACCACACACCGTCGTACCTTACCCCGTGTGAATTCCGACCACTAACATTGTTCGGTCGTTTGGGTTAGCGAATGGAGTTTGCAATTTGTTTATGTATTAATTTTAACCAGTATCGGCTTAGAAAAATAAGCAATCAGAAGGTTTAGGGTTTATTAAAGAATGTGTTTGTAGGTGATGGTTGATATTAACGAATATTTAGGGTTGACATGGTTCAGTTATCTAATAAACGAGGAAGGGAAAGAACCACGTGGATCCAGAGTTATTTAAAAATATTTGACGTTAAACTAACGATATTTAGCAGAAGAGACTCAAAGTGTTAGACATAGTAGACCTCAAGGACTCAATCAGCGGAAGTTTTAAAGTAAGGACTCGAGCAGACTCCACCCAAAAAACACAGGAACGCAAAAAAGAAAACACAAAGTGTTCAAGTTATTCATTAATCATGTATAGGCAACTCATTAATTATGTTCAAACCAATAAATATGAATTCTATTTACAACAGTTGTTCGCATTGGAGTTGTACATCGTTTTAGTTTAGGTATTAATATTAGAGTTATACATTGTTTAAGGTTAGATGTTAACATTGGAGATTCATTGTTAATTGTTTTAGGTTAGGTGCTACCCGAAACTTTCCTGCATGTAACTGTGAAGTGCATCAGTCTATTTCGTATGTAAAATTGATATATTATATTAGATTTCTCAACCCGGGACGCTCTTGGGATATAAATCTAGTATATATATATATATATATATATATATATATATATATAACTATTAATAAAAGAATTGACTTATGATGATGTGGCATTCAATGGAGGCCTCAACCCCTCATTGAATGTGCCACGTGGCACGTTGAGGTGAGAGTATTTATTTTTTTTATCTTTTTTATTATTAAATCTAATAATAAAATTAATTAAAACCCTATACAAGATATGCATATCTTAAAATTTAAAATAAAAGGTTTACTTTTCCAATTAAAAATAAAATTGGTTCATGTTTCATCCCATAATTTTTAACATCTTTTATATACGAGAGTTTTTAAAGAAAAAATTACACCAACTAAACGAGCGTTTTATTATCTTTCCAACGAGTATCATAGTGCTATATAAAAACGGAGAAAAAAAAGACTATTTTTAGTGGGGTTTTGTTCATACATCAATAAAATTAATCATGTATAGGCAAGTCATTAATTATGTTCAAACCAGTAAATGTGAATTCTATAATATTAGAGTTATACATTGTTTAAGGTTAGGCATTAACATTGGAGATACATTGTTAATTGTTTTAGGTTAGGTGCTACCCGAAACTTTCCTGCATGTAACTGTAAAACGCATCAGTCTATTTCGTATGTAATATGAATATATGATATGTCATATTAGATATTTCAACCCCGGGACGCTCCCGGGATATAAATATAGTATATCTATATTTGAGATGGTGTTGTTCTACATGGCATGCATACATGCATTCTCTTTTTTAAGAGTGCCATGTGGGATCACATGTGGACCAATTAAAAAACAAAAACCATTGAGTTATTTTACGAAAAAAAAGAATTTAAAGATAAAATTAAATTTTATATCTCATGTTTCCTCTCATAACCTTTAAACATTAATATCTTTTAAATACGAGATTTTTTAAAGAAAAAAATTACACTAAATTAACGGACGTTTTATTATCTTTCCAACGAGTACCTTAGTGCTATATAAAAAACAGAGAAAAAAACGACTATTTTTTTCTGGGGTTTTGTTTTCAAAGATATTTTACTCTACTAACAAATCACTACTTAGGGTTTTTTATATTTGAATAAGAAACGATAAACATAACCTCATAGGCAGATATTCGTTTTTTTATATTTGAATATGATAATTTATGGCAGAGATTTGTTCAAAATAATAATAATAATAATAATAATAATAATAATATTCATTAATCATGTATTGGCAAGTTATTAATTATGTCGTCATATTAAATATTTTATTATGTCATCTTAGATATTTCAACCCCGGGACGCTACTGGGATAAAAGCTAGTGTGTGTATATATATATATATATATATATGAAAACTCTATTATAAGAAAAATACCCAATTGAATACTTGCCATGTGAAGGTCGTTATAGCCATTGACTTGATTTTTTTTTCTTTTGTTTTTTTGTGTTTTTTTTGTGGAATACCGTGCTATAAAGGATGATTATTTGTCTTGATATCGTTTATGGTTGTCATGAGTCACATTAGCTTGGTTATCAAGTGGTATATTTTGTCATATGTGACATAACATGTGGTAAAGATTAATTAGAAGTCTAAAGGGTCATATGTATAAGGAATGCATACTCTAAGAGTCTGTTTGGTATGGGGTAATGGAATGGATGGGGAAATGGAATGGACGAGGGAATGAAATGGACAAGGTAATGGAATGGATCATTACCATTCCATGTCTTGTTTGGTTGCCATGTGGGAATGAAACAAAACATTACTTTGTGTTGTTGGATAGGCAGGAAAAGACGTAGGAATAAAATCGGTGGTGAGTGGCAGTGGTGGGTGGTGGTTAGTGGCGGTGATAGTGGGTGATTATATGTGGCGGTGGCAGCGGTGGTTGGTGGCGGCGGCGGTGGCAACGGTGGAAGGTGGAGGTGGATCATGGATGGTCGTCATGGTGGGTGGGCGACGATGGTGAGTAGTGGCGGCGGTGGGTGGTGGTTGGTGCGGTGATGGTAGGTGGTAGTGTGTGGGGGTGGTGGAGATGGTGGTGGTGGGTGGAGGTGGATGGCGGTGATGTGGGTGGGTGAAGGTAGTGGGTGGCGGTGGTTAGTGGCTGCGACGGTAGTGGGTGATGACGGCGGTAGTGGGTGGTAGTGGCATCGGTGGTAGGCGACGATGTTTGTGGTGGGAGACGGTGGTGGGTGGTGGTGGCGATGGCGGTGGTAGTGGGTGGTGACGATGATGGTGGGTGGTAGTGGTGGGTGGTGACGATGGTGGTTGGTGGTGGTGGTGGTGGTGGGTGGTGGTGATGGTGATGGGTGGTGGTGGTGGGTGGTGACGACGGTGGTTGGTGGTGGTGGTGGGTGGTGACGATGGTGGTGGGTGGTGACAATGGTGGTGGGTGGTGACGATGGTGGTTGTTGTTGGTGGTGGTGGTGGGTGGTGGTTTATGATGTTGTTAATGAAGGGTGAATGAGAGATGGAATGAAAAAAAAACATGGGGGGTGGATGGAATGGTTTTGAGGGAATGAAATGCCTTTTGGAATGGGTGATTCCATTTCTATGACTAACCAAACACACTATTTTTCATTCCCTCGTAATGGTCCATTCCATTCCTTCTTCTATTCCATCATACCAAACGCTACCTAATTAAATAATTAAAGCCTGTCACAAACCAATCTCAAGAAGAGAATCATGCCTCAATCTCTGCATTCACCCATTTCGATATTTATGTGCTTAATTCACTCTGTATAGTAATTAGCCTATTTACATTTGTGTGTATATGTACTGCGGTACCATTTAGAGAATTGCAATACAGTCACAACCATTATAATATGTAGTTGTAACTTGTTGGGTTTTAATTGGTTAGATTTGGTTTAAACGTGTTACCTTAGTTTGTTGTGTTATAAGGAATACTTAGTTCACTTAACTAGTGTTAATAGTTTTAATGGCACATGTTAACGACATACCATATTTTATGGGTTGTATTACTTATTTTTTAGCTCCTGAGAAAATACAATATACCAATCACAGAATATTATAAAAGAATTTGAAATGGAGAATCTAAAGTCAGTATTAGATGTTCAATTCGATGTGTAGACCAAACTATTGAGGTTAACCAATCTAAATTCTATCCTTATACGGGAGTTACAATGTACACCAATTCCATTCTGGTACCGATTTGAAATGAAACATTTTATTTTTTGAACGGCTTAAACTACACTAAATCCGTCTTTGATGAGGCTCGAACCCATAACCTCAAGGGAACACTACACTAACACCTTAAATTCAGTGTCTTTGTCAATTTGAGATGAAATTATTAAAAGTAAATTTTGATCAGTTGTGGCATTTAGACCATGTGTAGTGGGGGGCTTTATTTATAAAGCCCCGCTTTCTGATTAGTCCACGTGGCAGCTGAGTCAGCATGGAGATTGAAGTGAAAAAAGGAGTGTAGTGGGATGTGATATATGAGGCGCTATTTTATATATATAAAAAAGAACATCAGCTTCTTCTTCTTCATCACCACCACCACCTTTCACCTTCTTCTTCACCACAACCACCACCACCTTCTTCTTCATCACCACCACCACCACCATTCACCCACCAACTCCGCCACTGCCTTCATCATCACCACCACCACCACCTTCTTCATCATCACCACCACCACCACCATTCACCTTCTTTTTCATCATCACCCACCACCTCCGGCGCCTTCATCATCACCACCACCTCCACCTTCTTCATCATCTGCAGCACAACCACGCACCTTTGACCATTTCAATATTAAATCGTTGCCTTAATCCACGTGTGAAGATATCATTGGTTGAATCAATTTGAATCAAGCGTTATATAAATAACGCTATCCCGGGTTTTGTAGATATAGCCCCCTTCCCTTTCGGTGTTCTCGGCGCCATTTTTCAATATAACACACTGTTGGATCAGTGGCCTCTTTTATATCAGTTTAGAACACTTATGTGTTTGCAGTTATATCAAAGTTATTTGCACAACGGAATAGTAAATGTTCTAAGGTTAAAGTATCACTTTTAACAGGAGTTATTACTCCCCCTTTACTGAGCAGTTAATGAGAGTCAATAAGCAATTGAAAGTATAAAGCAATAAGCACATGTTATGATTCTCAGATGTGAAATGGATAATAAGTTTAAAAGCCTTGAAGGATTTTCAATTAAAATCAAAGAAAATCACATATCTAAAATAGCTGAATAAACTCATCTATTTATAGACGAAGTTACTAGACTGTTGTACTAAGTAATCTAAGATATTTAGCTAAGATATTATACTAAGGATAATGCTTACAACAGGCTGTAGCATTGAAACTTGATCCAAGACTTTAACAAAACAATATAATACTAAACTACGGAAGTCTAAGTCGGTTCTGAAGATAAGATCAGCAAACTACTGATGAGTAGACAAACTACTGATGCGTAGTTTTGTCTTCAGTAGTTCTGAAGTGAAGTGTCTGGTTAGACCTCAGAACTACTGATCAGTTTCTTCTTCAGTACTTTGTTCTTCTCTTCTTCAGTACTTGTGTTTTCTTCTTCAGCAGTTTCTTCTATACTTAGCAGAATTATGATTTGGACTAAGGTTATCAAAAGTGGTTTCTTCAATCCTCTTTGTCCCATAAATCTCCCCCTGGATTGATGAAGGCAAAACCTTATCCAATCTTTATTTCTCTTCATTCTTTCTCTCTTCTAATATCCTCCAGACTTCTGCTGTCATCTTGGTAGTAAGAGTATCTTTTTGTTGCTTTGTTAGAGATCCTTGTTCAGGCTCAAGATGTTGAATGGTGAGAAGGTCTTTAGTTGACAGTATGCTCAACTCCTTTGAATTCTTGTAGACCTTGCTTGAACGATCTCTTCTGGTCACCAACATTGAGTTGGAATCAGTGAATGACCATTTGACAATGTTTACCTTAGACCTGTCAAAGTCTGAGGCATAGGAAACCAAGCTAGTTCCCTGGGTTTGTCCTGAAGAAGATTGGGGTATGTCTTCTATTTCAGTGACCTTCAGGTGAGAATCTCTGCTAGCTTGAAGATCAACACCACATTGGATAGCAAAGTTGGGCAGGTGATGTGTTGTAACAACCTTGGTTTGAGATTTGTCTTTGATAGACTGTTGTATTTATTAAGCATACGTAGCAGGATCTCTGAATTGTGTCAGCAGAGGCTTTTCTTCAATATCAAAATCACCATGTACTAGCTGACTTCCTTCTAACAACACCATCTTGAAATCAGTCTTTACATTTTCCTCTGCCTTCTTCTTTCTTGTAGCTAGTCTTTGTAATGCACCAGATGATCTTCTCATGACTAAAGTTTGTTGAGCTTCAGGAGTTTTAAATCTACCTGGATTTGCAGCTTTGGTGGCCTTGAACTTTTTTTAAGTGTCATATAGTGTTTCTTCTCTCCTTCTCAGTTGCCAACTTATCAGCTATAAGTTGAGCTCTTCTTGTTAATTCTTCTGTGGAGAGTCTGTTTAGAGAGACTTGTTTTGCCTTGGAATTCTTTGTAATCATTATAATTAGATGTGCTCTCTTGTCTTCTTCACCAGCAGCTTCAAGTGCTCTCTCTTCAACTTCTAACTCATCAAGTTTTTCTTGATACTTGATAAGTTTTTCTTCATAGCTCAGATCATCCCTTGCTTCTAGGCTATTCCACACTTTGTCTTCCTTAGCCTTCTTTTGAGCCTCTTTCAAACTCTTCTCTAAGTATTCTTTTGATACTGAGATTGGAGAAGGGTTTAAAACAGTTGTTGTTGTATGCACAGGCTTTGGAATTTGAGTTGGTTCTTGTTCAGTTGCCTTGGAAGACTGTCCTTGATCAGTCTTGGAAGTTGAAACTTCTGAAAGGTTGATTGCAGTAGTTCTTGTCACAACTATTGAAGGATTATCTTCAGCAGTTTGAATAATGTCTTCAGGAGTTTCTTCAGGTTGCCTTGGTAATGGCTGAACTGTTGAATGATCTCTTTTCCAGGTCTTTGAGTTGTCTTTTCAGCATCAAGGGATTCTTCAACTGTTGGTTCCTTAATCTTCTCCACCTTTTTGGCTTCATCCACTTCTGGAAGCTTCAAAGTTTGAGAAGTTGCAGCAGATAATGTTGCTAGCTGTCTTTGGTTTTCATCCATTTTCTTGTTCAGCTCTGCAAGTTTTGGGATTATTAACTCAAATTGAGTGTTGGTCTTCAACTCCTAATCAGTTGTGAATGATTTGAGTTGATCAGCTATAGCATCCTTTATTATCTGGTACAGGGGACCATCTGGGCTGCATAGTTGGTTCAAGTCTATGCTTGTAAGCCCAGAGAATTGGGTAGGCTGTTTTTGTGAAGGGGGTGTTTTTGGGTGATCTTCAGAGTGTACTGAAGATGCCACTTTAGGGGAATCTGGGTTTAAGTGGTCTTTAACCTGATCCTTTGTGACCAGCTCTTTGAGCTTTGAGACATTAGATTCAGGATCTTCAACATCAGCCGTCAATTCATTTTGTGGAATTTGTGATTCATCATCCAAACTAATGGAATCATCTGAATCCCTGATAGTGTCCTCAATGAGGGCAGCATCAGTTAAATCATGAGCTAGCTCCAAACTAGTCTTCTCATGAACCTCTTTTTCTTGGAACTGAGGTTTTCCTACTTCAAGCAATAAGTCTTCATCAGTAGTTGCCAAATTTGAGGTCTTAGCAATGTTACTACTGTCCTCAGGTTTACCACTGGGTGATAAGTGAGTAGTAGCAGCCTCAAAAGTACCTAGAGTTTCTAAGTTTGGGCTTAGATACTCTGGTTCATCCTCATCTCCCTGGTTAGGGCTAATAAGGTCCATATCCATGTCAACTTCTGAAGGCATCTCCCCTGTTTGATGTGTTGCTTGGGGAGTGACATGTGTTGGATGGGATCCTTTTAGTCCTGAGAGAAGTTGGGCAATTTCTATGGTTGTGTGTGAGGGTTCAGGTTCAGTAGTTGTTAAGGGTTGTTGTTCAGTAGTTGGTAGGGGTTCTGGTTCAGTAGTTTCAAAGGATTGGTCAGTAGTTTCAGTCTTTTTGAGTCTTTTTCTTTGGAAAATGACTTTAACTGGTTTTCTTTTGGGTGGTGGAGATGGAGTGGTCTGAGAGGATGTTTCAGCCACTACCTTTTCAAGTGCAGATTGTACATCAGTAGTTTCAGGGATCTCCACTTCCTGAACTACCTTTTTCTTTGGGTTGGTGGGTTTTTGTTTTTGTTGTTTTGGCTTTTTGGTTTTCTTTGTTTTGGGTTTTGAAGATGTGGGTTCCTCAGGGATTGGTTGTTCTTCCCTTTGGTCATCTTCTGGCAAAAGTGCCGGTTTGTTATGCCTTGAGAATACTTGTGAAGTCAATGGATTTAAAGTTTTTGACTCACCCACAAGTACTCCTTCATAAAGTTCTTTGATTATGCATTGCATAACAAATCTTGGGTACAGTAAAAACTTTGTCTTATCATTTTGGTGATGTAGCACCAACTCATTGAAAAATAATGAAGATGCCTTAAAAGATGTTTCATTTATTATTGAATGAAAGATAGGTTGAAAAGTTGAAGGCATCTGATCATATGATCCAGTTTTAGGACTTAAACACATGATAATATAATGAAATAACAGTTTATATTGTGGATAAAAAAATTTCTTATAAACTGTTGTGCTAAAGTACCTTGATAACCACACTCAGTCATGGTTAGATGAATATCAGCAGTGGGAATATGCTCAGGAGCATCAGAATCATTAAGGCCAAGCCTTATTCCCAGTGACTCTTGTGTGATTGCCATGTGTTTCCCTTGAATTGATGAGTTGAGGGAAATCACTTTATTATTCACTGTCACCGCCTCTGCATTTGCCCATAACTCATTGAGAGTTTCTATATGAATAGGAGAATCAATGGTGAAAGCTTGATAATACTGGGATTTGAAGACTAAATCTATGATTTCATCGTATTGGGACCAGGCGTCATCTTTCTCGAAGTAGCCTCTTTGATTATGTCCCTGTTTTAGAACAAGAGCCATAGATTCTTTGATCGAACAGTAAATTTAGGTTAGAGAGGGGGTTTTGGTTTTACTTTGACAGAGAAAGAGGGAATTTTGCTTTTTGAATGGATAAGTGTTTGAAAAAGGTATTTATCAGAAGTTTTTAACCGACTAGGTCAAACATCTGATGAGTGAAATGTCAGTTTTACCCTTTTTAATGAAACTACTGATGAAGCAGGTTTCTTCATCAGTGGTTTTAGTCATCTCTTCAGTAGTTTGAAACAGATGATGAGAATGACTTTCAAAACACTTGAATAACTTCTGATTATCATCAGTAGTTACTTCTTTTCTGAAATTTCTCATTTTGATGTTTTTCAAATTATCAGTAGTTTTTCTCTCTTTAAATTGTTCATCAGAGGTTTTGTGACAGATAAGTATGTAAGTGAAATAAAATATGTGCAGAGCTAAAAATTGAAAACACTTACAGACTTTCTTCCAAATTTAACATCCCAAGCATGGATACTAACCTCTGAAATGTTGTTGAGTCAAGGGGTTTGGTGAATACATCAGCTATTTGATTAGCAATTGTGACATGTTTCACCTCAATCTTGCCTTTTTCATAGCAATCTCTTATGAAATGATACCTGATTTCAACATGTTTAGTCTTTGAGAACTGAACAGGATTTTGAATGATGCTAATGGCAAATTTACTGTCTACTAAGAGTGGAGTCTTGGTCTCTTTGATTCCATAATCAAGAAGTTGATATTGGAGCCATTGTATCTGTGATGTACAGCTTGCAGCAGCAATGTATTCAGCTTCAGCTGTTGAAGTTGCCACAGATGTTTGTTTCTTTGATTGCTAGGACACCAGACAGTTTCCCAAGAATTGACAACCACCAGATGTTGATTTTCTTGACATTTTACACCCTGCATAGTCACTATCTGAAAAAACTGTTAACTTGGTATTGCTTGAAGCAGGATACCAAATTCCTAAAGTAGGAGTTCCTTTTAGATATATGAAGATTCTTTTGACTGCAATTAGGTGTGATTCTCTTGGTGCAGATTGGTATCTAGCACAGACACAAGTTGAGAACATAATATCTGGTCTAGAAGCAGTTAAATATAAAAGAGAACCTATCATACATCTATACATGGTTTAATCAATCTGTTTTCCTTGATCATCTGGTTCAACTTGTGTGGTTGGTGTCATGGGAGTGGAACATGATTTACAGTCTTGTAAAGAAAATTTGTTTAATAATTCTTTAACATATTTTGATTGATGTATAAATGTTCCATATGATTGTTGCTTGATTTGCAGTCGCAAAAAGTACTGCAATTCTTCCATTGTACTCATTTCAAATTTTGATTGCATGAGTTTCTTAAAATCTTCACACAGTTTTGAATTTGTTGAACCAAAAATGATATCATCAACATAAATTTGAACAAGTAAGACATGATTTCCAACATGTTTTATGCAAAGAGTTTTATCAATGGAGCCCCTTGTGAAGTGATTCTTAAGTAAAAAGTTGGAAAGTGTTTCATACCAGGCTCTTGGAGCCTGTTTTAGCCCATAAAGAGCTTTGTCAAGTCTGTATACCCAGTCAGGATGAGAAGGATCCTCAAATCCTGGAGGTTGACAGACATACACTTCCTCTTTTATTTTTCCATACAAACATGCACTCTTGACATCCATTTGATAAACTTTTATGTTGTTGGAAATTGCATAAGCTAAAAATAACCTGATAGCTTCAAGTCTTGCAACTGGTGCAAAGGTTTCATCATAGTCAATCCCTTCCTCTTGAGAATAACCTTGTACCACCAATCTTGCCTTGTTCTTGATGATCATACCAGCTTCATCTAATTTGTTTCTAAAGACCCATCTTGTAGCAATTGGTTGCTTGTTTGGAGGTAAGGGACAGATTTCCCAAACCTGTTGCTTCTTGAATTAAAGCAGTTCTTCTTGCATGGCTTGCACCCAATTGTTATCTTTGAGGGCTTCTTAATATGTCTTTGGTTCCAACTAAGAAATAAATGCTGAGAAAAAGCAAAAGTTGGAGAGCTGGTTTCTAGTAAGCACCCCTGAAGCAATATCACCCATGATTTGTTCCAATGGATGATCCTTGTGTTCAATCAATTGTTGTAGACCTGTACTAGAGGATGGCTCTGGTATTTCTTCAAATAAACCACTGAGATTGATAATATCTGGTTCGGCTGTTGTTTGAGGTTCAGGAGTTTTTGGTTCAGCTGAATCAGTACTTTCAAGTTGTTCATCAGTAGTTCTTCAAGTAGAAGCTTTTGAAACTTCTGAAGGTTTAAAAGTTGATCGTCTGACTGTGTTTGGAGTCCATGGTGTAGGACTATCATCCTCAAATCCTTGAAAACCATTTTGAGGAGGTTTGGGTGATTCATCAGTCTTTTCAGGTCCGAAATGATAGTTGTCAAGGTCAAATAGTTCAGCAGGATTTGCTGGAATAAGAGTGTGTTTTGATTCATTGAACTTGACATTCAGTGTTTCTTCAACTATCTTGGTTCTTGAATTAAAGACTTTGTAAGATTTTCTCATTGGATAACCAAGAAAGTAACATGTATCAACTTTAGCAGCAAATTTTGAGATAGAGTCTTTGATGTTGAGGATAAAACATTGACATCCAAAAGCCCTGAAGAAGGAGATAAGGGGCATTATGCCATGAAGAATTTCATAGGCAGTCTTGGTATGTCTCTTGTTGATAAGAACTCTATTCTGAACATAACAAGCTGTGTTGACTACTTCAGCCCAAAAGTATAAAGGTAGGCCTGAATCAGGTTACATTGTTCTGGCTGCTTCTATTAAAGTTCTGTTCTTCCTTTCTACCACACCATTTTGTTCAGGAGTTATGGGAATGCTGAATTGTCTAACAATCCCTTCAGACAAACAGAATTCATCCAGAGGTTTGTTCCTGAACTCTGTCCCATTGTCACTCCTGATGACTTTGCCAGAGAGAGAATATTGCTTCTCTACTTGTAGAATGAAGAACTTGATTATTTCAGCTGCCTCATCCTTGGAATATAAGAAGAAGACCCATGTGAATCTTGAGTAGTCATCAATGATGACCAAGCAGTACTTCTTCTTACCAAGGCTCATAATTTTAACTGGTCCAAATAAGTCCATATGGAGTAGTTGAAGACATGCAGTTGTTTTTTATTCTTCAATAGACTTATAGGAGGACTTATGCTGTTTACCTTTAAGACAGGAAACACAGTGTTCTTTACACTGGTATTCCTTTAAAGGTAGACCCCTGACAAAGCCCATTTTTGTGACTTTATTGATGGTTTTAAAGTTCACATGGCCAAGTCTCTTGTGCCAGAGATCATTTTCTGAAGTTGATGCCTTTGAGAAGAAACAGGCAGTATTGTTCAATACTTTGTCTTTTTCAATGTCCATTGCATAGACATTGCCACATCTTTTGGCAATCAGCAAAGTATGATCTTCTCTATCAACTTCTGGCCTTCTGGTGATATAATCTTGCATGCTGTCTTTGTGAAAAAGGAAGAATATCCTTTATCACACATTTGTGAGACACTCAACAAGTTGTACTCAAGGTTTTCAACCAGATTGACCTTGTTAAACTGCATTTTGCCTGAGGATACATTGCCATATCCTAGCACATATCCCTTTGCATTGTTCCTAAAGGACACAGATCCTTCTCTTTGACTGATAAAATTGTTTATCAGGTATCTGCACCCAGCCATGTGCATTGAGCCTCCACTATCAACATACCAAATGCTATTCAAACCTCTGGAGACCCTCTGCACAAAATAGCAAATTAGTTAGATTTGGCAACCCAAGCCAATTTGGCTTTGGGTTTGCTCTTGAGAACAGGTGCAGCTTGTTGAGGACCAATTTTTGAAATCCATGTCTTTTTGGCAATGGATTTGTCATTAAGAACAATGGTGGTATCTTTTTGGTGACCACCGTCAACTTTGGTCATCAGAAGTTTAACCAAATTTATCAAATCTTTAACTTCAGTAGTTTGTGAAACTACTGATGAGTTAGGTGTAACTTCTGAAGATGAACTTTGAGAAAAAGACTTTTGTTGAGATAAAATCTTTTTCTGAGAAAGGTTTTTACTTGGTTGCTGTTTGTTGGGAAAGAAAGTGTTTTCAAAATCTTGTTTTATTTGTTTTCCCACAACCAGTTGTTGATATTTCTTATTGAACTGATTTCCCTTTCTATATCTACAAAGTTCAGTTATGTGGTTAAACAGACCACATATTTCACATGCTTTTGCCTTCTCTTTCCTTTTAGATACAGCAGGAGAGTTGGAAGGCAATTTACTGACAATATCAGTAATTTTCAGGGTGTCAACTCCCGATATAGATGAAACTACTGATGGCTTATTGTCAGTGGTATTGACTTCTGCAGTACTTTCATTTTTAAGAAAGTTCTGATGGTAGGATGTGCATTCCTCCATATAAGAAGTTTGAATCAATTTCATCCCATCATTATCAGTTTTGTGGGTGAAATCTGTTGGTGATTCAGTGTGGGTATACCCTATGCCAAACTTAACATTTGCTGCAGTTTGTTTGTTAAGCAGCATTTAGTACCCTTTTCAAGACTCAACCTATTTTTCACAATCAACCTTAGTGTCAACAAGCTCTTTTCTGACATTACCTAGGTTGTCTATCATGCTTTTAATTTGTGCCTGGGTTTCAATGGATTTATCAGTTAATTTAGAAATTTCTTAATTTTTCAAAGCAATTTTTCTTTCTAAATCACACTTCATTTGAGTACATTTTCTCTCCATATCATTTGATTTGCCTTGTAAATGCACATTGGTCTCCCTTATTAAAGCAAAAGATTCTTTGCAAGATTTTGAGCAAAGCTTTAAAAGAGATTGTTGTGATACCTGAGTTAGTGCAGAATTCGAGGAGTATCCCTCAACAGCCATTAAGGCAAAGTTCTTTCTGCCATTGTCAGGTTCTCCACAGTTGACATCATAGACTTTGTTGTCTGCATCCTGACTGCATTCAGATATGTCAAACGGAAGACTGCTCCAGTCAACATACCCTGATGTGAATAAACTTTGTTGTCGAGGAGGTTGTTGAGTTTGTGCAGGTTGTTGAGCAGTTGGAAAAGGAGGCATTTGCTGCTGTTGGTGAGCAGGCATTTGAACATATTGTACTTGTGGCACATATTGGACTTGTGGAGCTTGTGCCTGTACAAAATGAGCACTCCCTTGAGTTCCATTATTCCTATTATAAGTGGGGTTAAATTGCTTTCCAGACATGGGTTGGTTATAGCTAGAGCTTCTACACTCTCTAGCAAAGTGTCCCAACTTCTGACACTTATGACATCTCAGTTTAGATTTGTCAAAACCAACTTTTGTAGAGTTGTTTAATCCTGGAAAATTCCTTCCTGAACTTTTGTAAAATTTGTTAGTCTTAATGCTTAACAAGGCCAGTTGGTGTAAAATATCCATTTCTTCTAAGTCATCACTGCTAAAATATTTTAAGTCATCCACGATAAAACACATGTTATCAGCAGTTTGACTTAGGTCTTCATTGTCATAAGCTGGGAAAGATCCATCTGATGAGATCCCAGCACTTATGTCAATGTGATCAAAAGATCCAAAATTATTAGAACAAGATGGTGAGTCATGTCCTAATAAGGCTGTGCTACCTGGAGTATAGTCATCAGCAGTTTTACCAGATTCTTGTAACTTTTTCTTTTGATTGATCTCTCTTTCAAAAGTTAGTAATTTTCCATGTAACCTAGTTAGGTTCAGGGTGTTAAAATCTGTACTTGATCTGAGGACTATCGAATTAGTTTCCCATTTTGAAGTCAAAGACCTTAAAAATCTTTGTGACATAGATGCATTTGAATAGGTCTGATTGTTAATTTTTAACTCAGAGATGAGTGATGAAAATCTTTCAAATTGTTTAGTTAATGTTTCACTATCTATGTGAGTAAAAGTTTCATATTGTTGGGCTAGGATTTCTCTAGTGTTGGCTATCACCTCTTCAGTTCCTGCAAACTGTTCTTTTAGGCAATCCCATAACTCTTTGGCACTTTCACAATGTAAAAGTCTAGCATAAATTTCATTTGGGAGAGCCATAGCCAACATAGAAAAAGCTTTTGCATCTAGCTCAAATTTTTGGAAATCTTCTTCAGTGTAGTCTTTTGGTCTCTCAGTCTTACCTTTTGGATCAGTAACTACTGGTTTGTGAGGTCCAAACATTACAGACCTCCAACAGCTAGTGTTGGTCTGAGATATTGTATGTGCCAACCTTCTTTTCCAGATGTTATAATCATTTCTGACTAGCATAGGAGGTTTGTTGGCAGATCCAGTATTGTAAGGGTCTATGTTTAAGAAGTTTGGATTTGTCAATAAAAGTGATGGATGAAAAAGTGAACCTTTTAATCCTTTATTGGATATCAATAAGAGCCTGTGTCTGATTCTCAATTTGTTAGATTAATATTTGATCAGATAAACCAGTGCTCTGATACCAATTGTTGGATCAGTGGCCTCTTTTATATCAGTTTAGAACACTTATGTGTTTGCAGTTATATCAAAGTTATTTGCACAGCGGAATAGTAAATGTTCTAAGGTTAAAGTATCACTTTTAACAGGAGTTATTACTCCCCCTTTACTGAGCATTTAATGAGAGTCAATAAGCAATTGAAAGTATAAAGCAATAAGCACAAGTTATGATTCTCAGATGTGAAATGGATAATAAGTTTAAAAGCCTTGAAGGATTTTCAATTAAAATCAAAGTAAATCACATATCTAAAATAGATGAATAAACTCATCTATTTATAGACGAAGTTACAAGACTGTTGTACTAAGTAATCTAAGATATTTAGCTAAGATATTCTACTTAGGATAATGCTTACAACAGGCTGTAGCATTGAAACTTGATCCAAGACTTTAACAAAACATTATAATACTAAACTACTGAAGTCTAAGTCGGTTCTGAAGATAAGATCAGCAAACTACTGATGAGTAGACAAACTACTGATGAGTAGTTTTGTCTTCAGTAGTTCTGAAGTGAAGTGTCTGGTTAGACCTCAGAACTATTGCTCAGTTTCTTCATCAGTACTTTGTTCTTCTCTTCTTCAGTACTTGTATTTTCTTCTTCAGCAGTTTCTTCTATACTTAGCAGAATTATGATTTGGACTAAGGTTATCAAAAGTGGTTTCTTCAATCCTCTTTGTCCCAACACACCCGGATAGCGCTCCACTACATCCGGTCTTAAGAAAGTTTTTATTTCCAAAGGAGTAATGGCCGGTGTTTGAATATTAATAAAGATTTTTCATATAAAGAACAAGTGCTTAGAAGTTGTAATCTAGCCTGGATGTCTTTTCATAATATAACAAGGTTGTTAACGCTTTACCTAGATATGAATCAAATTTTGTTCATGTCTGCGGCTCTACGCATTTAAAGATCAGTCTAATTGCAACATGTTGTTGCAATGAAAGCAGCGAATGAGGTTTTTGTTTGTTTGAATTTATACTAGGTGAAATCTCGTGTGAAAACACGGGAAATCTATATAATTTTTTTATAAAATTAGTCTCCAATGTCTGTTTAGTAAACAACAAATGAAGAAGTCAGTCATCTGTTGTAAGCATAATCTGTTTAGTAAGGTCTGTTCCGTTGAAGAGAAGCAGAAGATACTAATCAGATGTTTAAAACATTGAAGGATGTTAAAATCACGGACAGATAAATCAATGGTGAAATTATGAACAAATCACATATTCAAGCAAAACATAGATAATAACCATCTAGTTTAACATTAATATTTTTGAATCACAAACCATAAACAATATAAACAAAACTAGGTGTATTAATACACGCGTTGCACGTTTTTCACATGACGCGTTAATACGGATTTTCTAAACTCAATATTTAAACAAACTTACTCAATGCTAAACATGTTATCATTCAATTCCGTAACCAATATGATGAAAACCCACAATCATTCGAGTTAACCTCACTCAGAAACCATGTATTTATTTATCATCAATGGTTACACAACAACCCACACATAAGCAAATCGGAGGTCAAATGGTGAATAAAATAATATAAATAAAATAATAATATAGTTAAAAAACGTTTTTAAATAAAATAATATGAATAAAATAATATTATAATTACTATTCATTTAGATTTACTATTCATCATGTTTGTTTATTAATATTATAATATAATATAAGAGTAAAGATCAAATACAAAGTGTTTTTTGGTAAGAACTGTGAGAACTAAAGGGGGTAAAAAAAATTTAATTTTTTTTAGAATATTTTTTCCTATATGCATTAACATACTTTCTAGATGAATAATACAAAAAAAAATTAAATTTTTTTTTTAGTATAATTACGTCATTAAAGTAAATACGTTAGTTTATACTTGAGTAATTATGTAATTACTCTACACGTAATTACTCTACACCAATTTTTTTTTTTTTAGTTTTCAATACTATAATACATGTTTAACAATATGGGAAAAAAAATTCGAAAAAATAGCTTCTTTGATTCTCACAGCTCTTACCAAAAAAAAACAATTTGTACAAGATCTTTACTCTATAATATAATATAATAACCACATTATAATAATATTCATATTTGAAAATGCAAGCGTATACAAACATTTAAATTTCATCATCTTCATCACTTGAACTCCAATAAGAGAATGACTCTTCCATAACTTTTTTCATCTTCTCCTTCAAATACATTATCCTTGTCCTGATCATTTGTTCGAGATTAAGATGAAACGTATTTCGATTAATGTTAATCATCCTTTTCTAGCCCAGTTCTTCAAGAAATTGCGAGTCGTTTGAATACTCTATCTTCTTTTAGAGGAATAATTTCTCCAAACCATTTTCATAGTTAACTACTGCTATTTCAAAGTCATGATAGTAAAACCAACTTACAACATGATAGGGCTCAAGCAATTCTTCATCAGCAATAGATTGCTCCAAGAATTCCATTAAAAGCATTTCATCCGAATACCTGAATTCATTGTTCTTACCAGTTTCATACATCCGTGCCAGCAAAACTAAATCCATCTGTGCTATTTTGTCCCTTGATACTTTGTAGTGATAACACATATTATTTAAATACAAATAAATAAACAATAAGGCGTGAGTTTAAAAACGGATTTTAAGGTCGTAATTATTATTTGACAATGGAGACACCTAAAAGTCTATGAGAGACACGTACAAATGAAGGATCTAGATTAATTTGTTTACAATAACGGCCGTTATTTATTGTGTATGGTACTTATTTTTATTATTAAATAACTAAAAAATGTTACCCTTAATTTACGTTTGATCTTTTTTATTTTAACGAAACATTAAAAACTATTTAATTTTACAAATTAATAATCTATAAATCATTTGGGCTCTTTTAATTTTCATATGATTATTGCTTTTAACTATCACACTTATTATTCGTATTCCATTACTTGACTAAAAATATCTATACTTACGATAACAATAGACCACATTGAAATCAGTTCCACATGTTGAACTCTGATTGGAAATTACATCTGTTCCACATGCTAAACTATGATTGGAAAATTTTAATGGATGTCAGTTGTTTAATCAAGAGAAGTTGTAAAACAGATGGTTACTTTAAATGTCACACCCTCAAATTTCACATGCAGGGTTTTACCGCGAGGCGCGTGACACACCAAGATCAAAGTCGACGGTCACAATAAACGATAACTAAATGTAAGAGATACGTAAAACCAAGCCATTAATTTTCAAAAGATAATTAACAACAGCGGAAGCAATATACGTTTACATTCCAAAATAATAACTACATAAGTCTGACAATGTTTAAATCATGCAAATGCAACCTAGACGCCATGTGACCCCATTTGCCTATCCAATGCTGCTACCTTAGCAACCTGAGAAAACATGATAAAAATGTAAACATATAATGCTGGTGAGTTCACAGGTTTTATGTAGTTTCTTAAGTCTTTGAAAAAGCCATTCCCATTACTACTATGTTTTGTGTACGCTAGCTAGCGTTATGTATATTACTACTACAATTGAAACCATTGCTGACTGTGATGTTCCATAGTGTGTACCCTTCCTCCAGTCGACCCGGGTGGGGTTTGTCTGGCCCAATAGATCTATCCACATTTCCCTGCTATATACCCATATTAGTGCTTTCTTGGGATTTAGATGAGTCGTATAGTAAGAATGACAACCATAGTATATCATGATTTTTATGAATCCAAAATATGTTGCATGATTCTCCCCCATGAGAAAATGTGTGAAAGTGGGGTCGTGAAAATCACCTTAGGTTGCGTCCTCTAACAATAGAATACCCAACACGAACTTATAGTCCCGACTACCAGCGACCTATCATAAAGTTTGTATAAGTGTTTTGACTAATAATCTGTAGGTCAACTAGTCCCTGATAGTCCCGACTGCCGGCAACATTCGTTCACCAATCCCCGGGTCTCGAGACTTGAGTGTGTGCATTAAATCCGACGATTCTACAAATCACCAACCCTTGTACACATGGTTATGGACCGAATCCCAATGATCCATTGGATCATTGTAATGACTCCCGATGATTCCTCGAACCATCATAACAACCCCCAATGATTACCAGAACCATTGAAATGACTCAACTGACCCAGTTAAGTATAATGTATACATGACTCGTTAAGGTAGACTTACTAGTTTGACAAAAGTTACTAACCTGAGTTTGCCGGGTGTCATAGAAAATCCAACAAATATCAATTAAACCTCACAATATCCATAAATCATCATCCAAAATAGTCCTAAATCTTTTACATAACATCAATTCATCATTAAATATCATATAACACATAAACAAATCATTTAACACCATTAATATTGGGGTTTTTGTAAGAAAACTAATTATTCATCAATATATTTAGTTTGGAAGGATGTTAGAATGGTTTTTATCCATGAAAACTCATTTGAATCAGATTTGGACATTTAGGGTTTGATAAAAACAAATGAAACTTGGCTAAAAAGGGTTTAGATGATGAACACACCTTGAATCTTCACTTGTTTTGGCTATATAACGTGTTTAAGATTTAGGATATGAAAAACGAGAGTAAAAATTCCTTTCTACAGGTTTGGGTTGAGAGAGAGCACTTGGGGGCGAGATAGGGTTGCGAAACGATGAAAATGTTGCAAAGGGTTGTATCTATAGTCTGATTTGGTTCGCACCCTTGCAGGGTCGAACAAGACCCATTCGACCCTTCGCTATGTCGAACGAAATTCTAAGGTTCTTGATTTTGATTATTTGATTCTCAATCTTGCCATTTAACACACGTTAACACATCCTAACACATGAACATGCATTTTCCAACCTACGTTAATCATATCTAATCATATAAATACGTATTTGCAAGTTGTACACATCTATAGAGCATTCAATACTTGATACTTAATCCAACTATCTAATTTAACCAACAATAGGACTCAAGACTCGTGTGTGCGTATGTTTTCCCCCAATGATTCCCTGAATCATTGAACCCTACACAATACGTAAGTGTAAACCAACTCCCAATGATTCCCTGTATCATCAAACCGACTTAACTGACTCAGTTAAGTATGTTAAGTAAATGTATTCGCTAAGGTAGATTTATATGTTTGTAAAAGTATTAACCCGAGTTTGCCGGGTGTCACATTAAAGACTAATATACTTTGGTCAAATAGATGGTTACTTGAATCTTAATAATAATAGTAACAATAATTTTGAATTTTAAAAAATTGCAGAACTATTATTTGTGTTTCCATTTGTGTTTCACTTTATTAAAGAGCACAAAATCCCTATTAAAGTAGATTTTTCTTTAAACCTTTAGTTTATATAGGTTGGTGTGTATTTTTAAAGGGTGAAATTTGTTACATAATATGTATAATAGAAGAATGGTTTGCTATTATACCTCGCAGCCAAAAGAAAAGGTGGAGTGCGTGCAAGATGGTCCACTACTCAAACAAGCTACTAGACGCCTTGGAACACCTTGGGGGCGGGTCCTTTGGTCTTGGAGCGGTTTTTTGTGGCTCGAAAGGAGGTAGTGAGGTGTGGTGGTTGTGGGCCGAGAGTTTTAGAGGGTGTAGGGAGAGTTATTGTGTCTTAGTGAGTTGGAATGGTGATAGTGGGAAAATGGTGGTGGTGGTGCGGTTTATATAGGGCCGAAGGGGGAAGAGGAGTGTCCAATTCAGGTTAGTCAACTAGTGTAAATCCTTGTGCTTATGGGAATAATTCCATTTTTTTATGTTTAGTCTCCTTTAACTTAACCTTTTCATAATGTGACTAATCCTGATTTGATTTAGACTAAAGGTGATAAATTACTTGTGTCATGGGATTAGGAAACATATGGAGGTGACCACTGAGTGTGTTCAAAGGGAAATGAGGGATGTAGGGTGGTGGTGAACCGAAAGAGAGGGACACAGACAAGAGAGAGAGAGAGAGAGAGAGAGAGAGAGAGAGAGAGAGAGGTGTAAGGGGGAGGGTGCTTAAAGTGGAAAGTCAACTTCCATGGATCTTGGTGTGATTAAGGAATTTAACTATAATCTTGTCTAGTCTTAGATATGATGCCAACTCTAATCCAAGTGATTAGTCATTACTTCTTGTCATGAGTGAAAGGTTTAGTATATGATTACATTGATGTATACCCAATGTAGCTGAAATCTCAATGGATCTTATATTGTTTATTGGAAAACAAGAATGATTGTGCTAGGGGGAAAGGGTGGCGACGGTTATGAAGCTTCCAAGAGACAAGATTTGGTTAGTTTAGGAAATAGATCTTGCTTAGGGTTACGGGTTTAAGGGAATATTTCCATAATTGTAAATCACATCTAGTTGTTTAGAGATTTGATGTGATTAGTTGCATGACTAAACATGTGATCCATGGTGAGCATGTCATGGATGTGACAACACACTAGAGTGGATATGGATGTTGTGGTAGATGGGACAAGAGAATGTGGGTTGGGGTTTGTGTGTCTTGAGCCGAAAAAAAGAAACGATGGAAAAAAATATGGTGGCTTTGAGTTGGTGATTATTTTGGGTAAATAAGCTTTATGATTCCATGTGTCGATTAATTGTTCCACCATTTATAGTTAAACTTAAAAAGAAGACTAGATTGTTCATTTATGATGGGAAAAATGTATGTAAAACTTGTATTAAATATGTCTTTCACTTTCATGCACATGTGTGTGTGTGTGTATATATATATATATATATATATATGTAGATATGTAAGTTAGAAAAATACTAGTTTTTATACATGGACTGTATCACATTCCTTAGTTATGAAAATAAATGAACATTTACACATGGAATTTAGGAAATAGTTTGTAGTTGTTTAAACTCGTGTCACCAATGCTCGTTGATATGGGTGAAATTAAACTTGTTTGGACCTTGCTAGACTTTCTCGGGGGCTTACGCATATAAAATGTTATAAATTTTATGTAATAAATCAAATGTTGACTAGAAAGTGTTCGGATTTTGAACTGGTAAAGTGGCGGGTGTCACATTCTCCCCCTGTTAAGGAAATTTCGTCCGCGAAATTAGACATGGCTTATCGAATACCAGGAAGTTCTTAAAGAGAGAGGGATCCTTTTGCTTCATTTGATCCTCGCGTTCCCAAGTGAACTCGGGTTCACGTCGAGAATTCAGTCGATCCTTGATTTGAAAGATTTTGTCTGTCATCTCCTAGATTATCTCTGGACCGGTCAACTGCTTATCCTCAACTTCTGCCCAACGCACTGGTGATCTACACTTGCGTCCATAAAGAGCTTCTAACGGAGCATCTTTAATGCTAGTGTGATAATTGTTGTTGTATGAGAACTCAACTAGAGGTAGATGGGCATTGCAATTACCTCCAAAGTCAATCACACGTGCGCGAAGCATATCCTCAAGGGTCTGAATCGTTCTTTCGCTCTAGCCGTCAGTCTGGAGATGGTAGGGGGTACTCATGTCCAAACGGGTACTAAGCGCATCATTCAGAGTCTGCCAAAATCTTGAAGCGAATTGACTATCACGATCGGAGATGATAGAAACTGGAACACCGTGCCTTGATACAACCTCCTTGATGTAGAGTTTTGCCAATTTGTCCAATTTATCCGTTTCTTTGATTGGAAAAAAGTGAACAGACTTGGTCAATCGATCCACAATTACCCATATTGCGTCATGACCGCTTGCTGTCCTTGGGCGCAAAAACTACGGCTCCAAACTCCAAATCGTGCATAATGTAATTTTTCTCGTGAACCTTGAGTTGATGAGATGCATATGCAATCACTTTATCCCTTTGCATCAAAACACACCCTAGACCTTGGTGTAAAGCATCGCAATAGACCACAAAATCATCCGTTCCTTCGGGCAGAAACAAAATCGGAGCGCTGCACAACCTTTGCTTCAACAACTGGAAGGCAGATTCTTGCTTATCACCCCATTTATACTTCTTATCCTTCTGAGTCAAAACGGTTAGGGATTGAGCTATCTTCGAGAAGTTCTCAATGAACCGTCGATAATACCCAACGAGACCTAAAAAATGTCGCACTTCCGTTGGCGACTTGGGCACTTCCCATTTTTTAATTGCCTAAATCTTTGCTGGATTGACATGAATACCTTTCTCATTCACCACATGACCAAGAAAATGAACTTCACGAATCCAAAATTCGCACTTGGAACTTAGCTGACAACTTCTCATTCTTATGTATCTCAAGAATCAACTTCCGATGTTGCTCATGCTCCTCTTGAGTTCGTGAGTATATCAGTATATCATCAATAAATACAATCCGAATGGCTTAACTAAGAACTCATAATGACCACAACGCGTACTAAAAGCCGATTTAGGTATGCTTTCCTCCTACACACGAAGCTGATGATATCCGGATCTCAGATTAATCTTAGAATAGAAACTGGATCATTGTAACTGATCAAACAAATCATCAATCCGGGGGAGAGGGTACCGATTCTTGATAGTGAGCTTATTCAACTCTCGATAATCTATGCACATACGAAAAGATCCATATTTCTTCTTCACGAACAACACAGGCGCGCCCTATGGGGAGAAACATGGCCGAATAAAACCCTTATCCAACAACTCTTGCAACTGACTTGATAACTCTTGCATCTCTGACGGCGCTAGGCGATATGGAGAACGGGCGATAGGTGCAGCTCTTGGAACTAAGGCGATGCGAAACTCAACTTGTCTCGGAGGCGGCAGTCCAGGAAAATCTTCACGTAAGACCTTAGGAAAATCTCTCACAATAGGGATGTCTTTGATTTTCAACTCCTTGGACTTCTTCTCAATCACGTGTGCTAGAAATGTACAATAGCCCTTACGAAGGCATTTTTGGGCTTTCATGCAAGATATAATCCGTAATGTGGCTTGACTATTCTCTCCTTTAACCGAATGAATTTCACCACTAGGGGGGGAATACGGAGAATTTTTTCACGACACACGATCTCCGCGTGGTTCTTTGACAACCAATCCATGCCAACTACCACATCAAAACTACCCAACTCTATTGGCAACAAATCTATGCGAAACTCGCGGTCTCCCAAATTCAAGGTACTTCCTTCAATGACCTCTTCTGACTCAATAACTCTACCGTTAGCCAATTCAATAGAATAGCGTGTGCCCAACCTACTACAGTCTACCCTTAGGGTTTGCTTAAAGTCGATTGACACAAAACTTAAATCGGCACCAATATCAAAAAGTACTGGAGCATATGTATTGTTAACAAGGAATGTACTGGTCATGACCTTGGGATCCTCACGAGCATCACCAGCTCCTATCACAAAAGCTCTACCGCGAAAATGGTTCCTCAACTTCGGGCAGTCTTTCTTGAAACGATCCGCAATACCACACTCATAATACCCTGGTTTCCTGGCAGGGGTACCAGCAGCCTTGGCACGGCAACGGGAAGTCTGATGACCAATCTTCACGCAATGGTCACAGCGGATGCTATCACAAGATCCAACATGATGATAGTTACATTTGTTGCAAAGAGGGTGCGGTCCATTGTTCTTACTACGAGGCTCTGCAACAGCAGCAGTGGAGCAACAAATGCCTTTGCAGCCTTTTGCTTCTTTCCAGACTGATTTCCACCATTTTTACCTTTCTTGATATCTGACCATTTTCTCTTGTCACCCAAATTTCCTCCTTTTTCAACTTCCTTCTTAAGCAATGCGCCCATACGCATTGCGTCATCCGTCAAACTATGTGCTAGGGTGACAGCTCCTTGAATGGTTGTGGGTTCAGCAGCAGTTACCATACTGTGAATCTCAGGGTAGAGACCCCAAATGTACCTTTAAAACCTTTTGTACTCCGGCGTGACTATGTGAGGTACCAAACGAGACACTCATGAAAGCGAATAGTGTAATCTCCGCTCTAGACATGGTCAGAGTCCAAAACTCTGACTCAAGCTTCTGAAGCTCACTTCGGGGCAGTTCTTCTCCATCAACATGACTTCAAATCATTCCACGAGAGACCATAAACAGCATCTCTACCTAGAGTCGGAACTTGCAGATTAAACCAAGTCAACGCCTCGTCCTGGAAGGTGCATGTAGCATACTTAACCTTCTGATCTTCAGCACATCCACTGATATACAAGACTGATTCTATTTTCTCAATCCAACGACAAATGCCAATTGCTCCTTCAGACCCACAAAAATTCCATGGCTTACAAGCCATGAAAGTCTTGTAGGAACAACCATGTACCGAGTTCTCAACTTTTGTGTCATGGATAATGAGACATTATCAATAACAACAAGTGATTACAAGGCCATAGGAAGTACAACAATTTGATATCTTAGCATTGTCATTTCCACTGGTCCTTCACGGGCCATTTCCACCAGATCCACCACTGGAGTCTGTGCGGTTTGCGTCGTGCTGCACAATTGCTTGCCCAATCACGCAGGCTAGCTCTTCGGACGTGGTTGGGAATGTGTTGTCCTCAGTATTGCGGGCATTTCTTTGAGGCGGCATGACTTTTTTCTAATACATCAAATATAAAAAGAATAAGACACATATTTATCGAAAATATTGTCAATCATGTGCAGTCGAATAAACAACCATGATATCCACAATAACCATGAGATACATAATCACACAACCATGGAATGAAATGATAATCATACACAACCATATAAACATGCAACAAGAATAATCTACAAATCATAGCAGAAACATATAATAGAGAACAACCGGTAAACCATAATATCGTCATTTCATTAACTTGTTTTTGGTACATCGGTTTAAAATAGAACTACAAAATAAGTGGGGCACAACAACCCAGTACAAGTCATACAATGAAACAACCCAAAAGATACTACTACTGGTCATGATAGATAACAAGAACTACAAACTACAACAACCATAACTAAGCTAGTGAGGAGGTGGGGGAAATGCAGCAGCTAAAGCGGCAACAGTAGCCCTCATCCTATGATCCAACTCATCCAAACGATGCTCAAGGATGTCCACATGCCTCCATGCCTCGAATCGCCCACGCTCGGCCTCCATACGCTCATGCTCAGCCACCATACGTCCTCGACTCGCCCACGCTCGGCCTCCATTCGCTCACGCTCAGCCACCAATCGTGCTCGCAGGATGGTGAAGTTCTCAATGATGGCGGGCCTCGTAAAACCCTCATCCTCCGCATCGGCCTCTAGCTCATCCGCTCGCTCACAAATCGCGAATGATACTATCATGCGTACCCACCATGCCACGCACCGTGTGAAGGGAACGACGCATAGGTAAGGTACCAAGAGGACCAGGTACATGAGGATCTATAGGGGGCTCGGAGGTCTCGACACCATGAGCAGAAATGAAGATGTCGTCGTCAGAGTCCTCATCGCTTTGAGCCAAATGGCCACAGACTGCAGGTAGGAAGATCTGCTTGCGGGCCTAGGTACTCCTAAGCTACTTCTTCCGAGGAGGCTTGGAAGACTCAACGGTATGACTAGGCTGGACTTGTGCCACATGCTCCATGGGCAGGGGCCTGCGCACACGCTTCCTGGCAGTGCAGATAACGCGTGTACTACCAAGAATCACACGGTGGAGACGGGAAGAAGACTCTGGTACATCGGCAGGCGGTGCCTCTTCCTCGCGAGGGACCTCAGCTGATAGTTCCACGACCATAGGAGCTAGGTTAGCGGCCTCCACAGCGAGTCCCTGGGCCGCACCGCCAGGAACATCGGGCTCATCATCCGAAATGACGGGATCCAACGGCATATTGTCTCCCACAATGTCCACCTCATCGTCCTCCTCGGGCTCCAAATCCGCGAAGTAGGCATCAACATCATCCTCACTAGATGTCTCAGGAACCATGTAGGAATCATTCTCCGAATCCGAGATGACAACTTGTCACACCCCGCCAAGGCGGAAACACGGGGATGCAACCATCGAAAGTTTTTCAAGCACAAGGTTCAAGAAACACACATTTTTATTAAAATAGTACCACCACGAAGGATGGATATTGTCATAATTTATTTAAACGACATAATAATATCTAGAAAATGAGATAGTGTCTAGTACTCATGGAATTGAAAACAAAACATCACAGGATTGACAAAACCCATCAAGTGGTACCACGTGGTGCATGCTCAAACCTCTCCTTCAAATCCTTGTGACCCTCCATTAGTTACCTGAAAAACATGCATCAAGGATTTGTCAACAATAATGTTGGTGAGTTCACGGGTTTGAAGGTGACAAGTAAAACCAATGTGTAATTCGTGTATGACCAATCACAGGCTAGCTAAGCGAATGATTACTGTGCAAACCATGAGTCCAATAACCAAACCTCTTGACTGTTATGCCTCACGCATTGTACACTAAAGACAATGTATGTATAGTAGAATACTAACACTCTTTTGTATGCAACCGGTTAGAGCGACTAACCAAGAGTGGGGGTGTCAACCCAATAGATCTATTAAACTATTCCATGGCTTTTGATAGCTAATGGTTACAGTAAACGTTGTACGAGGACTAATGAGCTCATGAACCAATATGTCTCATGTTCCACATGGCCGTCACGATAGAATGTACACACATTTCTGAATGACACTACTAATGAAGCATCATTATCCCCCGAAATGGTAAATAGTAAAATGGAGCCGTAAAACTCACCTGATAGTGTTATGCGTTGGTCTAGTCAAGCCGACAATATGAGATAGCTATGCCCGAACAAATGTTGCCCTATGATTATTAAGAGCACGGTAAATTGTAGATTCTTTATAGTGTATTTAATCATTTTGTTCACCCGTTATTCCTAGGCCTTGATTTCCGTGATGTGACGATCCTAAAAACACTTGTGGAATATATTGTTTTGGAACCCCGGGTGTTTTGCAACATGGGTCCCTTATGTTAAACATGGGTTATGGATTTGTTCCTAACTTAACATGTGTGGCTAGTTTGTAATAAAATGTGAGTTTAACATAGGTTTAGGACCTTTTTATAACAAATTAATATTAACACATGTTTCGGCTCATACAAACACATGTTAGAGCTTTGTAGCCCAAACAATAGCATAGTGTAGGCCTTCAATTCGATAGTACATAGATCAAAATGAGTTGATTAGGCCGATTTGGGTATTACCCGAAGCTATGGTAGTGTGTTTAAGTGTATTAATTATGTAAATCAATTTCAAATCCATTCATGTTAAACCTTTATCTCCGAACATCTTTCAAATGCGTTTGAATTACAAAACCCGATCCATTAGTTGATGATTTATATAAAACTTTGTTCAAGCTATGAAGGTAACATAAGTGTCGATTGTTATTTACCAAAAATGTGATCATTAGCTAGTTAAATGATTATAAAAAAAATGTGTGTAACCTTATGTGAATGCTTGATTAAATGGAAACAAGGATCGAAATGGGGACGGGTAGACTAAATGAGGTCGATGAGAGCAAAGCTTAGAGTCGTATGGGTCTCACCAAGGGATGGTTGATGCTAGATAGCCTCTTGTCCTTCTCCAAGCTTCTTGAGAGCTTCCAAGTCTTCGGCTATGGTTAGAGAGGGTCCGAAAGTTTTGAGAGGAGTGTAGTGACTTAGGTTGTGGCAATTATGAATTATGTGAGGCCCTCTTTATATAGGGGGTCGATCGAGTAAGGACAAATACAAGAGAGGAAAGTGTAGGTTCCTTGGTTAGTGCATGGTTTAAGGTTTTTAATCACCATTTTATGAAAGATACAAACTTGTGTTCACATGCTTCCTTCCTTCCTTGTTGGCCGATTATGGTTGGATGCGGATATATAGGGTTAGTTGACTTGCATGGGAATTTGATAAAGATTTGTTTTATTTCCTAATCTAGTGTAAGTTGACAAAAATGTAAGGGCTACCTCCTTTGTGATGTTTCGGCCGAGTGTATGGGACAAGAAAAGTGATTTACTCTAAGTGATAGTGATGTATGGTAGGCTTCTTATCTAGTCACTCTCATGAGTTGTTGGCCGATTATACATCATCCAAAAAGGGAATGTTTGTCATGCTTAACCCTGAGGTTAAGTGCTTTTGTCTTATTCCTATATTAGTGTATGTTATTATGTAATGCATGAGGTGTGAATGCTTGTCCAATTCGGCCGCTAGTTGTAGGCACAATCAAGACACTTTTGGCATAGAATCAAGGGTTAATAAAGATGGCGGAGATAGATTAGGCCTTTGTTGGTATAACTAGAACGGTTGTCAAGTGATAGTGACTTGTGAGGGGCAAATCTTCGGCTGATGGGTACCAAGGGAAGAAAGATTTGCAATTGGTCTTTAAGTGGTAGTATGTCAAGTCATTATCAATGGATATGTTGCTTGTCTTTGTTTGTTCAGCTAGTGTCACCATCAACACAATCTTGGTCTTTTGGCCGTGAGTTTTTGGGAAATGGAGTCTAGGAAATGGATGGAACATGCCATAGATGTGGTGATTAGTTGTAGAGGAAGGTTCCATTAACTAAGGATCGTAAGCACATGTGTGTGTATTATCGTGTATGTGTACATATATAATTGTAAGCAAGTGAGTGTTGAATGAGTTTTTATTATCACATTGTGTGTTTTCATGACTTGATGACGACATCAACATGTATTTTGTGGATCATAAGTTATTTGCTTGTTAGTATGCTTACATGTGTTAAGAGTTGGCTATCATTTGGTAGGGAGGGGTATTATCACTAGGTATGAGCATATGATAATGTGTAGGATTCGTATACACGTTTTAGGGTGGAAGTGTCATTTGTTAGAGTGTGATAACCTCATTGAGTGTTTGTTGGGTAATTGTTCGGGAGTTGTGTGACTAAACACATGTTCCATGCTGAGTTCTCTGATTAACTCTTGCTTCACTAGACTGGGGGGTATAGTGTATGTAAAATGTCTAAATATGCACATAAAATGAAAGTAATAAATGAAATGCGTATGGATGTTGACCTGGTTTGTTGACTGTTGTCACATTCTCCCCTTGTTTTGGAATTTCTTCCGCGAAATCGAGTTTTCCTACTAGTTTCTGTAGTCTTAGGAAAAAGAGTTGGGTACTTGCGTCTCATTTGATCTTCGCGTTCCCATGTAAATTCGTGACCACTCTTTGCATTCCATCTGACTCTCACATGTTTAATGCCGCTCCTTCTCAATTTCTGGACCTTCCAATCTGTCACCTCAATTGGCTCCTCAACAAAATGGAGTTGATCATCAATGTGAATTTCTTCGGGAGGAATGAGCAAGGACTCGTTAGACAAGCACTTCTTTAGGTTGGATACATGGAAAGTGTCGTGAACACCACTTAGCTCTTCTGGTAACTCGAGCTTGTATGCCACGGGACCAACCCTAGAAAGTATTTCAAATGGACCATTGTATCGGGGATTAAGTTTTCCACACTTGCCAAACCGTGGTACAACCTTCCAGAGTGAGACTTTCAAGAGTACCTTATCGCCTACCTAGAATTCAAGTGGTTTGCGACGGCGATCAGCGGAGCTCTTTTGACGATTTTGAGCGGCTTTCAAGCGATCACGAATCTGAAAGACCTTATCAGTGGTCTCTTGAATGAGCTCGGGGCCAGTCAAATACTTGTCTCCAACTTTTGCCCAACACAAAGGGGATCTACACTTCTGTCCATACAAGGCTTCAAATGGAACAGCCTTAATACTGGTGTGGTAGCTGTTATTGTAAGAGAACTCAACCAATGGCAAATGAGAATCCCAGTTTCCACTGAAATCGATTACGTAGGCCCGAAGCATGTCTTCCAATGTTTGAATTGTACGTTCACTCTGGCCATCGGTTTGTGGATGATAGGTCGTGCACATGTTTAAGCGAGAGCCTAATGCGTCCATCAGTGTTTGCCAGAATCGGGAAGTAAATCGACTGTCTCGGTCAGAAATGATTGGAACAGGCACACCATGCCTAGTTACAATCTCCTTGATGTACAGCTTAGCGAGTTTCTCTAACTTGTCGGTTTCCTTGATCGACAAGAAATGCGCAGATTTAGTCAACCTGTCAACAATTACCCAAAGCGTTTCGTGACCACTGGACGTCTTTGGTAGCTTGGTGATGAAGTCCATGGAAATTTGTTCCCATTTCCAAACAGGAATTTCTGGTTGCTGAAGCTGACCAGACGGTTTCTGATATTCGGCTTTGACCTTTGAACAGGTAAGGCATCGGCTGACGTATGTGGCGATTTCACCTTTCATGTTGGGGCACTAGTAAAGTTCTTTCACATCCTTGTACATCTTATCAGCACCGGGATGGACCGAGTATCTAGACTTGTGGGCTTCTTCCAGGATTGAATCACGTAAACCACCAAAATGTGGCACCCAGATCCGATTGGGGAAATAAACCGTGCTGTCGGACCTTGGCTCCAATAGATTAACCATCTTGAATAACGACTCGTCCTTCAGATTTTCAATTTCTAGAGCGTCCTGCTGAGCGTCACGGATACGGGTGGTGAGATTTGTATGTATAGTCAAACCTAGCGCGCGCACACGCAGGGTCTTAACTCGTTCCTTCCGGCTTAATGCATCAGCCATAACGTTGGCTCTGCCCGGATTGTATTTAATCTCACAATCGCAATCGTTCAGCAATTCAAGCCATCTACGTTGCCGCATGTTCAACTCCTTCTGATTGAAGATGTGTTGCAACCTCTTATGATCAGTGAAAATGGCGCACTTAGTGCCGTAAAGATAGTGCGTCCAAATCTCGAGGGGAAAGATCACTACACCCAACTCTAGGTCATGAGTGGTGTAATTCTTCTTATGAATTTTGAGATGCGGGATGCATAGGCAATGACCTTGTTCCTTTGCATGAGTACGCATCCAAGACCTTGATGGGAAGCATCACAATAAACCACAAAATCATCGGTACCTTCCGAAAGAGAGAGAATTGGAGCACTGTACAATAAGTCCTTTAATACTTGGAACGCATTCTCCTGCTTGACTCCCCAATCGAACTTCTTGTCTTTCTGTGTCAAGATAGTCAATGGCTGGGCAATCTTGGAGAAATTTTTGATGAACTAGCGATAATAACCAGCTTATCCCAGAAATTGTCGCACTTCAGTAGGAGTCTTGGGCACAGCCCAATCCTTGATTGCTTTAATCGTTGCGGGATCAACTTGTATACCCTTCTCGTTCACAACGTGACCGATGAAATGGACTTCTCGAATCCAGAACTCGCATTTTGAGAATTTGGAAAACAGTTTCTCGTTCTTGAGCAACTCCAAAATCAATCGAAGATGTTGTTCGTGCTTTTCTTGAGTTTGCGAGTAGATCAAGATGTCATCGATAAAGACAATTACGAACTTGTCTAAATAGGGCTTGCAGACACGGTTCATGAGGAGCATTCGTTAACCCAAATGGCATGACTAGGAATTCGTAATGCCCATAACGAGTTCGGAATGCAGTCTTCAGAATGTCGTCTTCCTGAATCCGCAACTGATGATACCCTGATCGTAGATCGATCTTCGAGTAGTAGCTGGAACCCTGCAGCTGATCGAACAGATCATCAATTCTTGGCAACAGATACTTGTTCTTGATCGTCAGTTTGTTCAATTCCCGGTAGTCAATGCACATGCGGAAACTCTCATCTTCCTTCTTCACGAATAGAATAGGTGCTCCGCACGGAGAAAAGCTCGGACGAATGAAACCATTGTCCAACAACTCCTAAAGTTGGTTAGACAGTTCTAGCATTTCGAACGGTGCTAGACGATACGGAGTGCGGGCTACTAGAGCAGCTCCTAGGACAAGTGTTCCGGAGCAACTCCCCAGGTGTTTTGCAACGTGGGTCCCTTATGTTAGACATGGGTTATAGATTTGTTCCTAACTTAACATATGTGGCTAGTTTGTAATAAAATATGGGTTTAACATAGGTTTAGGCCCTTTTTATAACAAATTAATATTAACACATGTTTCGGGTCATACAAACACATGTTAGAGCTTTGTAGCCGAAACAATAACATAGTGTAGGCCTTCAATTCGATCGTACATAAATCAAAATGAGTTGATTAGGCCAATTACGGTATTACCCGAAGCTATGGTAGTGTGTTTAAGTGTATTAATTGTGTAAATCAGTTTCAAATCCATTCATGTTAAACCTTTGTCTCCGAACATCTTTCAAATGCGTTTGAATTACAAAACCCGATCCATTAGTTGATGATTTATTTAAAACTTTGTTCAAGCTATGAAGGTAACATAAGTGTCGGTTGTTATTTACCAAAAATGTGATCATTAGCTAGTTAAATGATTATAAATAAAACAATATGTGTAACCTTATGTGAGTGCTTGATTAAATGGAAACAAGGATCGAAATGGGGACGGGTAGACTAAATGAGGTCGATGAGAGCAAAGCTTAGAGTCGTATGGGTCTTACCAAGGGATAGTTGATGCTAGATAGCCTCTTGTCCTTCTCCAAGCTTCTTGAGAGCTTCCAAGTCTTCGGCTATGGTTAGAGAGGGTCCGAAAGTTTTGAGAGGAGTGTAGTGACTTAGGTTGTGGCAATTGTGAATGATGTGAGGCCC
Source organism: Ambrosia artemisiifolia (assembly GCA_032199755.1). Taxonomy (NCBI): domain Eukaryota; kingdom Viridiplantae; phylum Streptophyta; class Magnoliopsida; order Asterales; family Asteraceae; genus Ambrosia; species Ambrosia artemisiifolia. The sequence goes on from CM063522.1 coordinate 46,152,134, forward strand.
TCTTTATATAGGGGGTCGATCAAGTGAGGACAAATACAAGAGAGGAAAATGTAGGTTCCTTGGTTAGTGCATGGTTTAAGGTTTTTAATCACCATTTTATGAAAGATACAAACTTGTGTTCACATGCTTCCTTCCTTCCTTGTTGGCCGATTATGGTTGGATGCGGATATATAGGGTTAGTTGACTTGCATGGGAATTTGATAAAGATTTGTTTTATTTCCTAATCTAGTGTAAGTTGACAAAAATGTATGGGCTACCTCCTTTGTGATGCTTCGGCCGAGTGTATGGGACAAGAAAAGTGATTTACTCTAAGTGATAGTGATGTATGGTAGGCTTCTTATCTAGTCACTCTCATGAGTTGTTGGCCGATTATACATCATCCAAAAAGGGAATGTTTGTCATGCTTAACCCTGAGGTTAAGTGCTTTTGTCTTATTCCTATATTAGTGTATGTTATTATGTAATGCATGAGGTGTGAATGCTTGTCCAATTCGGCCGCTAGTTGTAGGCACAATCAAGACACTTTTGGCATAGAATCAAGGGTTAATAAAGATGGCGGAGATAGATTAGGCCTTTGTTGGTATAACTAGCACGGTTGTCAAGTGATAGTGACTTGTGAGGGGCAAATCTTCGGCTGATGGGTACCAAGGGAAGAAAGATTTGCAATTGGTCTTTAAGTGGTAGTATGTCATGTCATTATCAATGGATATGTTGCTTGTCTTTGTTTGTTCAGCTAGTGTCACCATCAACACAATCTTGGTCTTTTGGCCGTGAGTTTTTGGGAAATGGAGTCTAGGAAATGGATGGGACATGCCATAGATGTGGTGATTAGTTGTAGAGGAAGGTTCCATTAACTAAGGATCGTAAGCACATGTGTGTGTATTATCGTGTATGTGTACATATATAATTGTAAGCAAGTGAGTGTTGAATGAGTTTTTATTATCACATGGTGTGTTTTCATGACTTGATGACGACATCAACATGTATTTTGTGGATCATAAGTTATTTGCTTGTTAGTATGCTTACATGTGTTAAGAGTTGGCTATCATGTGGTAGGGAGGGGTATTATCACTAGGTATGAGCATATGATAATGTGTAGGATTCGTATACACGTTTTAGCGTGGAAGTGTCATTTGTTAGAGTGTGATAACCTCATTGAGTGTTTGTTGGGTAATTGTTCCGGAGTTATGTGACTAAACACATGTTCCATGCTGAGTTCTCTGATTAACTCTTGCTTCACTAGACTGGGGGGTATAGTGTATGTAAAATGTCTAAATATGCACATAAAATGAAAGTAATAAATGAAATGCGTATGGATGTTGACCTGGTTTGTTGACTGTTGTCACATTCTCCCCTTGTTTTGGAATTTCTTCCGCGAAATCGAGTTTTCCTACTAGTTTCTGTAGTCTTAGGAAAAAGAGTTGGGTACTTGCGTCTCATTTGATCTTCGCGTTCCCATGTAAATTCGTGACCACTCTTTGCATTCCATCTGACTTTCACATGTTTAATGCCGCTCCTTCTCAATTTCTGGACCTTCCAATCTGTCACCTCAATTGGCTCCTCAACAAAATGGAGTTGATCATCAATGTGAATTTCTTCGGGAGGAATGAGCAAGGACTCGTTAGACAAGCACTTCTTTAGGTTGGATACATGGAAAGTGTCGTGAACACCACCTAGCTCTTCTGGTAACTCGAGCTTGTATGCCACGGGACCAACCCTAGAAAGTATTTCAAATGGACCATTGTATCGGGGATTAAGTTTTCCACACTTGCAAAACCGTGGTACAACCTTCCAGAGTGAGACTTTCAAGAGTACCTTATCGCCTACCTAGAATTCAAGTGGTTTGCAACGGCGATCAGCGTAGCTCTTTTGAAGATTTTGAGCGGCTTTCAAGCGATCACGAATCTGAAAGACCTTATCAGTGGTCTCTTGAATGAGCTCGGGGCCAGTCAAATACTTGTCTCCAACTTTTGCCCAACACAAAGGGGATCTACACTTCTGTCCATACAAGGCTTCAAATGGAACAGCCTTAATACTGGTGTGGTAGCTGTTATTGTAAGAGAACTCAACCAATGGCAAATGAGAATCCCAGTTTCCACCGAAATCGATTACGTAGGCCCGAAGCATGTCTTCCAATGTTTGAATTGTACGTTCACTCTGGCCATCGGTTTGTGGATGATAGGTCGTGCACATGTTTAAGCGAGAGCCTAATGCGTCCATCAGTGTTTGCCAGAATCGGGAAGTAAATCGACTGTCTCGGTCAGAAATGATTGGAACAGGCACACCATGCCTAGTTACAATCTCCTTGATGTACAGCTTAGCGAGTTTCTATAACTTGTCGGTTTCCTTGATCGACAAGAAATGCGCAGATTTAGTCAACCTGTCAACAATTACCCAAAGCATTTCGTGACCACTGGACGTCTTTGGTAGCTTGGTGATGAAGTCCATGGAAATTTGTTCCCATTTCCAAATAGGAATTTCTGGTTGCTGAAGCTGACCAGACGGTTTCTGATATTCGGCTTTGACCTTTGAACAGGTAAGGCATCGGCTGACGTATGTGGCGATTTCACCTTTCATGTTGGGGCACTAGTAAAGTTCTTTCACATCCTTGTACATCTTATCAGCACCGGGATGGACCGAGTATCTAGACTTGTAGGCTTCTTCCAGGATTGAATCACGTAAACCACCAAAATGTGGCACCCAGATCCGATTGGGGAAATAAACCGTGCTGTCGGACCTTGGCTCCAATAGATTAACCATCTTGAATAACGACTCGTCCTTCAGATTTTCAATTTCTAGAGCTTCCTTCTGAGCGTCACGGATACGGGTGGTGAGATTTGTATGTGTAGTCAAACCTAGCGCGCGCACACGCAGGGTCTTAACTCGTTCCTTCCGGCTTAATGCATCAGCCATAACGTTGGCTCTGCCCGGATTGTATTTAATCTCACAATCGCAATCGTTCAGAAATTCAAGCCATCTACGTTGCCGCATGTTCAACTCCTTCTGATTGAAGATGTGTTGCAACCTCTTATGATCAGTGAAAATGGCGCACTTAGTGCCGTAGAGATAGTGCGTCCAAATCTCGAGGGGAAAGATCACTACACCCAACTCTAGGTCATGAGTGGTGTAATTCTTCTTATGAATTTTGAGATGCGGGATGCATAGGCAATGACCTTGTTCCTTTGCATGAGTACGCATCCAAGACCTTGATGAGAAGCATCACAATAAACCACAAAATCATCGGTACCTTCCGAAAGAGAGAGAATTGGAGCACTGCACAAGAAGTCCTTTAATACTTGGAACGCATTCTCCTGCTTGACTCCCCAATCGAACTTCTTGTCTTTCTGTGTCAAGATAGTCAATGGCTGGGCAATCTTGGAGAAATTTTTGATGAACTAGCGATAATAACCAGCTTATCCCAGAAATTGTCGCACTTCAGTCGGCGTCTTGGGCACAGCCCAATCCTTGATTGCTTTAATTGTTGCGGGATCAACTTGTATACCCTTCTCGTTCACAACGTGACCGATGAAATGGACTTCTCGAATCCAGAACTCGCATTTTGAGAATTTGGCAAACAGTTTCTCGTTCTTGAGCAACTCCAAAATCAATCGAAGATGTTGTTCGTGCTTTTCTTGAGTTTGCGAGTAGATCAAGATGTCATCGATAAGGACAATTACAAACTTGTCTAAATAGGGCTTGCAGACACGGTTCATGAGGAGCATTCGTTAACCCAAATGGCATGACTAGGAATTCGTATGCCCATAACGAGTTCGGAATGCAGTCTTCAGAATGTCGTCTTCCTGAATCCGCAACTGATGATACCCTGATCGTAGATCGATCTTCGAGTAGTAGCTGGAACCCTGCAGCTGATCGAACAGATCATCAATTCTTGGCAACAGATACTTGTTCTTGATCGTCAGTTTGTTCAATTCCCGGTAGTCAATGCACATGCGGAAACTCTCATCTTCCTTCTTCACGAATAGAATAGGTGCTCCCCACGGAGAAAAGCTCGGACGAATGAAACCATTGTCCAACAACTCCTAAAGTTGGTTAGACAGTTCTAGCATTTCGAACGGTGCTAGACGATACGGAGTGCGGGCTACTGGAGCAGCTCCTAGGACAAGTCTTCCGGAGCAACTCCCCAAGTGTTTTGCAACGTGGGTCCCTTATGTTAGACATGGGTTATAGATTTGTTCCTAACTTAACATGTGTGGCTAGTTTGTAATAAAATATGGGTTTAACATAGGTTTAGGCCCTTTTTATAACAAATTAATATTAACACATGTTACGGGTCATACAAACACATGTTAGAGCTTTGTAGCCGAAACAATAACATAGTGTAGGCCTTCAATTCGATCGTACATAAATCAAAATGAGTTGATTAGGCCAATTACGGTATTACCCGAAGCTATGGTAGTGTGTTTAAGTGTATTTATTGTGTAAATCAGTTTCAAATCCATTCATGTTAAACCTTTGTCTCCGAACATCTTTCAAATGCGTTTGAATTACAAAACCCGATCCATTAGTTGATGATTTATTTAAAACTTTGTTCAAGCTATGAAGGTGACATAAGTGTCGGTTGTTATTTACTAAAAATGTGATCATTAGCTAGTTAAATGATTATAAATAAAACAATATGTGTAACCTTATGTGAGTGCTTGATTAAATGGAAACAAGGATCGAAATGGGTACGGGTAGACTAAATGAGGTCGATGAGAGCAAAGCTTAGAGTCGTATGGGTCTTACCAAGGGATAGTTGATGCTAGATAGCCTCTTGTCCTTCTCCAAGCTTCTTGAGAGCTTCCAAGTCTTCGGCTATGGTTAGAGAGGGTCCGAAAGTTTTGAGAGGAGTGAAGTGACTTAGGTTGTGGCAATTGTGAATGATGTGAGGCCCTCTTTATATAGGGGGTCGATCAAGTGAGGACAAATACAAGAGAGGAAAATGTAGGTTCCTTGGTTAGTGCATGGTTTAAGGTTTTTAATCACCATTTTATGAAAGATACAAACTGGAGTTCACATTATTCCTTCCTTGTTGTTGGCCGATTATGGTTGGATGTGGATATATAGGGTTAGTTGATGTTCATGGAATTTGATGAAGCTTTGTTTTATTTCCTAATCTAGTGTAAGTTGACAACAATGCATGGGCTTCCACCTTTGTCATGTTTCGGCCGAGTGTATGGGACAATAAAAGTGATTAACTCTAGGTGATAGTGATGTATGGTAGGCTTCTTATCTAGTCCCTCTCATGAGTTGTTAGCCGATTATACATCATCCAAAAAGGGAAGGTTTGTCATTCTTAACCATGAGGTTAAGTGCTTTTTTCATATTCCTATATTAGTGTATGTGATTATGTAATGCATGAGGTGTGAATGCTTGTCCAATTCGGCCGCTAGTTGTAGGCACAATCAAGACACTTTTTGCATAGAATCAAGGGTTAATAAAGATGGTGGAGATAGATTAGCCCTTTGCTGGTATAACTAGCACGGTTGTCAAGTGATAATGACTTATGAGGGGCTAATGTTCAGTCATTATCAATGGATAGGTTGCTTGTCCTTGTTTGGTCGGCTAGTGTCAACATCAACACAATCTTTGTCTTTTGGCCGTGAGTTTTTAGGAAATGGAGTCTAGGAAATGAAAGCGACATGTCATAGATGTGGTGATTAGTTGTGGAGGAAGGTTCCATTAACTAAGGATCGTATGCACATGTGTGTGTATTGTCGTGTATGTGTGCATATATAATTGTAGGAAGATGAGTGTTGAATGAGTTTGTATTATCACATGGTGTGTTTTAATGACTTGATGACGACATCAACATATATTTTGTGAATCATAAGTTATTTGCTTGTTAGTATGCTTACATGTGTTAAGAGTTGGCTATCATGTGTTAGGGAGGGGTATTATCACTAGGTATGAGCATATGATAATGTGTAGGATTCGTATACACGATTTAGGGTGGAAGTGTCATTTGTTAGAGTGTGATAACCTCATTGAGTGTTTGTTGGGTGATTGTTCGGGAGTTATGTGACTAAACACATGTTCCATGATGAGTTCTCTGATTAACTCTTGCTTCACTAGACTGGGGGTATAGTGTATGTAAAATGTCTAAAATGAAAGAAATAAATGAAATGCGTGTGGATGTTGACTGTTTTCACACAACTGGGTGAGTAGAGGTAGCCATGATCCTGTCAAAATCCAAAGGTACACCTATACACATAAATAAGCATCATGAACTCGAATACTATGCTCGCGTGAATGCAATGTATGAAAAGGGTACGGAACCTGGGCAGTGCATTATGATAAAAACCATTTTTCAAGCAATGAAAACTTTTCTTTCGAAAAATCATTGTAGTTATAGTTTAGTTTTTAGAGAAAACTAGTTCGCTATAACCTTGAGCTCTGATACCAATGTGTCACACCCCACCTAAGCGAAAACACGGGATGCGACCACGAAAGGTTTTCAAGCACAAGATTCGAGCAAGCATTACAATTTATGTAATAAAAAAAGTAGCAAACTTGTGCAACGACAACAACCATCACAAAATATTGTTTAAAACCCAACACGGGATCATAAGTTTCAAAAACATCAAAAGTGATAGTCATGAATGAATGCCCAAACATGTCCCAAGTTCCATCCATAGCTTAGTTACCTGAAAAACATGCATAAAAACTTTTTCAATAAAAGTTGGTGAGTTCACAGGTTTTGAAATAGTTGAAAATGTAAAGTTTAATGATCCTTGAATGACCCATCATTGTCTAGCTAAGGTCAATGACATTAAACGTTCATGATCCCATAACCACACCTTGACGGGTCATGCCTCACAGATCACACACTGAAGGCAATGTATCATCATAAAAGAAATACAAGCACTCTTTTGTCGTATGTATCTGGGTTAGAGCGACTAACCAAGAGTGGGGGTGTCAACCCAATAGATCTATTCAAGCGTTTCTAGGCTAAGTCCATAGCTAATGGTTACGGTAAACTAATTACACGAGGGCTTGGTGAGTACTCTAAACACATTGTCTCATGTATACCGGTCTGCTAGGAATTCATTCTAAAACAGTAAACAATGCATGCTTTTCCCCAAAATTAAAACAATAAAAAGGGGCCGTGAAACTCACCTCGAGTCTGTGCGTAGTCTAGCAAGAATGTACGTCGGATAAACTAGAAATCCTGACCTACATGTCCTATATTCATACATGAACACTTTAGGTTTATCGAAAGATTCTATTGTTTTCGTAGTTCACCCAATCTATTATGGTACGCTGGTTTAGTTTCATTGGTGACCTTTATGTTTTCCAATATTTTTCGAAAGTAGTTTGTATTATCATATAGGAAAACTCTTTTTAAACTGTTGATATCTACGTATGTTTTTTGTGACAAAACACGTGTTATTACATGAGATCATATGTGTTATTACATGAGATCTATAGATATGTACGTCGACACATGTTATCAAAACCTATGTCTATACACACACTCGAGTATATGTAACCATATTCATATGTGTGTGTTTCGACTTGTACTCACAAGCATTCATGTCCATGGTATTTACACCCATACATACATACCCATATATACATGTATTTCGGCACATACATACACATAATTGCTTATGTTTACCAAATCGTCCCAAACACATATATATACCATATATATACACAAATATGTACATAGACACATACCTACATATTTACATCATACACTTATAAATATTCCTATAAATCAAAACACACATACATTCGATCACAAAGCACACGCATACATACATACATACATACATACATACATACATACATACATACATACATACATACATACATACATACATACATACATACTACATACACACATATATTAACATTTTTCCAAGATTTTTCTTTAACCCTTTAGTTTATATAAGTTGTTGTGTATTTTTAAACGGTGAACTTTGTTACATAATGTGTATAGTAGAAGAATGGTTTGGTGTTATACCTCGCGACCAAAAGAAAAGGTGGAGTGCTTGCAAGATGGTCCACTACTCGAACAAGCTACTAGACGCCTTGGAACATCTTGGGGGCGGGTCCTTTGGTCTTGGTTCGGTTTTTTGTGGCTCGAAGGGGGGTAGTGATGTGTGGTGGTTGTGGGCCAAGAGTTTTAGAGGGTGTAAGGAGAGTTATTATGTCTTAGTGGGTTTGAATGGTGATGGTTGGAAAATGGTGGTGGTGATTGTGGGCCGAGAGTTTTGAGTGTTTTCAACGGGAAAGGACGGGTGTAGGGTGGTGGTTTCGGTGGTGGTGAACCGAAAGAGAGAGGTTTAAGGGGGAGGATGCTCAAAGTGGAAAGTCAACTTCCATGGATCTTGGTGTGCATGATTAAGGAATCTTACTATAATCTTGTCTAGTCTTAGATATGATTAGATTGATGTATACCCAATGTAGGTGAAATCTCAAAGGATCTTATGTTGTTTATTGGAAAACATGAATGATTGTGCTAGGGAAAGGGTGGCGACGATTATGAAGCTTGCAAGAGACAAGATTTGGTTAGTTTAAGAAGTAGATCTTGCTTAGGATTATGGGTTGAAGGGAATATTTCCATAATTGTAAATCACATCTAGTTGTTTAGAGAATTGATGTGATTAGTTGCATGACTAAACATGTGATCCATGGTGAGCATGTCATGGATGTGACAACACACTACACTAGATATGGATGTTGTGGTAGATGTGAAAAGAGAATGTGGTTTGGGCTTTGTGTGTCTTGAGCCGAAAAAAAGAAAGGAAGGAAAAAAAACATGGTGTCTTTGAGTTGGTGATTATTTTGGGTAAATAAGCTTTATGAATCCATGTGCTGATTACTTGTTTCACCATTTATAGTTAAACATAAAAACAAGACTAGATTGTTCATTTATGATGGGAGAAAATGTATAAAAAACTTGTATTAAATATGTCTTTCACTTTCATGCACATGTGTGTGTGTGTGTGTATATATATATACATGCATATATGTAAGTTAGAAAAATACTAGTTTTTTTACATGGACTCTATCACAGTCCTTAGTTATGGAAATTAATAAACATTTAGACATTGTCTTTGGTAAATAGTTATAGTTGTTTAGACTTCCTCTTTGATATGTAATAAATCAAATGTTGACTAGAATGTGTACGGATTTTGACCTGGTAAAGTGGCGGGTGTCAAAATAAAATTCTTCTTAAAGAAAAAATCCGAATATCTCTACAAATCTGCATTAATGCTAAGTAACACATTTACAATATACGAGTTAACAAACTACATACAAAATATAGGCAAATATAAAAGAATTATTCTAATAAACAAACCCTAGAGAATGATGTTCGTTTCCATTCCTTAAATTAGTCGAGACATATGGGGGTTCACTATATATCTATCTCGTCTCTAGACAGGCTCTGGATGTAGTAATGATAGAATTATGTTTTTCTTTGATTTTAAGAAACTTTCGATAACACCAATTCCATCTTCATTACCAATGGATTGTTGATAATACATTTTTCTTTGAGTGTAAGAATCTTTGAGAAGACTGGTGGAAGGCCATTTGAATGTAATATCATTATGCATATGGGAAGTAGACTTGGAAAGTGACATTGGTTGAAGGGATATAAAGTTGAAAAATGACTATTGGGATTTCCTCCCCTTGTATAGGGTGAATAAAGCATCTATCTATAAAGTTGTTTTTCAAGTATAAGTTGCTTTTCAAGTATATATAAAGTTAGAAACTCACTTTTGGTCCTTTTATAGAGTGAAACACAATTGGAACACACAAATAATAAAATAATATCTTTAACAATTTGGAATTATTATTACTATTGTAATTAACATTCAAGTAATATAGACTTTAATAAACTAAGTTTCAAAATTGTAATAATTAACATTGGCATTCGAACCTCTGTTGAGATAAAATAACCATCTCTTTCACCAATTCTATAGTATTGAAACATATCCTTATTTGTTCTATACTCGGTTTTACAACATCTGTGGACTTGTTAACAAATGTTTTCACACAAAACCTATCAGTGTTTGAAGTATCCTCATTTTATTTTATATCCTGTTTTACAACATCTGTTGACTTGTCAATAGATGTTCACAAACAGAGATTACAACATCCTGTTTTATATCCTGTTCACTTTTGGAGACGTCAGCATCAATTTTTCATATAGAAAACCCCTCTTACATCCAAACAAAGATTACACTGTCTTATTGTATTCAAAATACTGAAAAACGCTTCCCTATCAATTACGACCAAAATCCATTCAACTTCAAAACTTTCAATTTTCTGTCTTATTGGATTCTGAATGCACAAAACAGATTTCTCTATCGACCTAAATCCAATTACTTAATTTCTTTCAATCATCTGCATGGATCTTCAAGTAAACCCCCCATAACTATATACCATATTTGGTTAAAACACAACATCACCGTCCATTTCAATCTATAATCGATGTGCTCTGAAATTCAAAATACAAACCCATCCTTACCTCTGATGCTCCGTATGTGTAGATACTCTGAAAACATTCTGCCTTAAAGCTGATTGTCTCGATGAAGACAAAAAGCCTTATGTAATTGTCTCCAAAATTGGAGATACAGAAATCCTGATAACCCCACAAACCATCTGCACTATATTCGACCTAACCGATTTCCAAGGAAAAAATATGAACTTCACACAGAGTTCATTGAGAGAGGGTATGAGGGTCAATTAACTGCTGCAACAATTTTCAAACCAAAGTTTCCCCCAACAATGAAGTTTTTTCCATACTCTTCTTATATGTCTGTCTGTAAAGACAACATCTTTTAATGAAATACCTTGGAAAACACAGTACCTTGGGATGAAATTTTAACAGACATTGATTACAACTTATCCCAGGCAGTATTTACTGATTTAGTATCCAACGTGAAGTCTATAAAATTTGGATCCAATAATGCTTTCCTACTATATTCAAGAGCGCTGAGCTTTTACTTACAAAAACTTTTGCCAGATAATGATTTTTAAAAGGTGTACCTATTAAAATGAAAAGCTTATTGAATGAAACGTTTACAAGAATGTTGGTTGTTAAAGGCCAAGAAAAGATCATTAAATGTAAAAGTTCTAAAAACAAACAAAGACGGATGCTTTAACATCTATTGTTGTAACATCTGTTACGGAGACTAGTGCTCGTGGTGAAAATGAAACCACAACTTGTGCTGTGGAACCTATCCAGTGATTTTGACAAAGAAACCACCATTGAAAAAGCCCACCAAAAAGAGTATCTCTAGTGGTTGAGAGACCAAAGGAGACCACTCCAGCAACACAAGAGCAGCAAACAACATCTGTTTATGCTTCCTCTCAGTAGATGGAAATATCACCAATCAGAGAAATTGTTGATGTATCCTCTCAACAGGTTCATGCTGTAAGCCAAGGACACATACAACATGACCTAGACGATTCACTTGAACATTTGTTTACAAGTCCTCCTCCCATAGCTGGCTCACTTTTAACACCACCACCCTCTCCCTCACATGGAGCACCTCTCATTTCCATTTACCTTCTATTCATTGTTTGAGTCAATTGATAAATCTCAGGCTGAAACCTATTCCTCTCAATCACCCATCACTGGGAATATACAGCCAGAAGTGACTGTTCATAGAAAAAATCAACTTGATAACCTGCAGGCAGAAAAGACCACACCCTCTGAGATACAAGTAAATATTGTTGGTAGTTCAAATGAAGTAGCCACTACAACTACGGAGACAACTGTCTCACAATTGGACAATGGTTATATCAATCAGAGTTTCTTGAAGAAAACAACGGTAACCCTTGTTCCAGATGGAAGTTCCCAGAATCAAGAAAAAGGGCCATTGGCTGATGCAATTGAAACAAATACAACAACAACTGGTAGGAATTTAGATGATCTGCACAATTTGGTTGATGCTTTTAAGTATCAGGATTTGTGAAGAGCCAATTATCCAGGCTCAACAAAAATTAGCAGAAATCCAACATAATTCTGATATGGAGTTGATAAATAACAAAGTGGACGCTTTATACAAGAATACTGAAGATGGTATGAAAGAGATTAGAGAACATTTGTTAAAGATAACTGGCTCTGCCCGTAATTTTGTTTTACAAACAGATCTTGCCGATGATTATGATACCAAAAAGGGGGAGAAAGATCAAACATCTGAGATGCAAACATCTGAAAGCCAGCTTCTGCTACAGTGACAACCATTGCTGAACAGCAACCAAAACAATTAACCACTGTTTCTTCAGCCCAAACCACTGAAACCACAACATCTGTTGGCCCTGAAAATAACCAACAAATGTTTCCACCACAACTGCCCTTATAACATTTTCAACAACTTGACAACCACAGCAAATACCAATGAAAACACCAACTTTCCGTAAAACTACTGCTAGAGAATCAACAGGCGTATTTTCTACCCAACCCACTGAAACCATAACTGTAGGATCGACGAACGGGTCAACCGACAATCACGAGGTTTATACTCAGAGTGTGGAAACCTCTAAATATGTTCCAATAACAAAAACAACTAAGAAACAATGATATGCGAGTAATTATCACACACAAACGGGTCAAAAGATTAAAGATTTATGATTAAAACAGAACTCGAGTGTTACAATGATCAAATCTGACTTCTCAGACCAGGGGAGGGTGCTTGGAGAGTGTGTGTGGCAAGAACTAATGATTAGAGTAATGATTGGGCCTATTTATACCTCCCGTACTCGTACAGATCAGGTCAGGCAATTGGGGACTGCTATCCACCATTTAGTATAGGCGATTGGGCCTAATCGCCTATACATAACACACGATTGGCCTCCACTCGCATGTAAGAACATGCGAGTATAATCCTAATCGCCTGCCATATATTCCTAATCGCCTGTAGGCCCCAAGCCTCCCAAAAATGCTTATAAACACTTCCAAACACCACGAAACGCGTCCAAACAACTAATATACTAGCCTAGGGACATCATGCACAAACAAACTCCCCCTTGGACCAGGCTAGTATACGTACAAAACTTTCAAAAGAGACAAAGTTTATATCACAGCAAAACAATTATACAGACGCTTAAACAAAAACAAACAAAACATGATTTGCAGCAACTTCAGTCTTCACTTCACTCTGACATCGTCCTGATCCTTGTATGTCTTGACCAGTCGCATCCAGCATGAACTTTGTTGGTGTGGCTGAAGCGAATCACCCTTTGAAAGTTCATTGCTTGATTTGCTTCGTCTTTTAGGTGCTGAATGGGATACAGGAACAGTGTCTCCACATCTTTCTCTGAACAGTTAATTAGCCACATCGGGTCCCATATTCTGATTTTCCTGCAAGGCTTTGGTGAGTTGCTCAAGACGATCACTGCTTCGGTAGTAACTGCATCATAATGCCAATAATAGAACTTTGAAGAGAAGTCTTGTTCAACTGGGACAATCAGAATCTTCGTCGCGCAATTCGGTGGCTTGATCTTGTGTTCCCAAACTTGACTTTTGGTGGATGGATGAAGCTTGTCTGTTTTGTAAGACTTGGGGTACTGAGGTTGAAGGGTCTTCCATTTAGTTCGGCTTTCTTTAGCTAGAATGTTGTAAAAACTATCTAGGCTAGACTCTTTCTCATAGTTCAGAGGAAAATGTAGACTAATCAGATCTCGGATGTACCAGGAAGGGAGACTGTGAACATTCCGATAGGGCTTGAAATATAACAGACCTTCTTCCCACTTGACGCCCAACATATTCATCTTCTCCACATACGCCCAACTGATGACGTTTCCAGACATCTTCGATAAGCGTTTCTTGAAGATAAAAGCCTGAACAGGAGCTTTATTCTTCTCACGCTCTTCCTTTGATGTGAACCATTGGGGATATCGCTTCCTGATCCGATCATGTCTTTCTTTTACTTTATCAAGAACAGGAGTTGGATCAGTCTTGAGCTTCTCCTCAGAAATGTTAGGTATCCCAGTGCCAAAATCATCAACTCAATATTCAGGAGTTGGCACTTTGGTCCCATCTTCCATCTCAACCTCATTGTTATCTGGATTCATCTCTGGAGGAGGGCTGTGACTTGCACCGGAAGATTCTCCGCGTGCTAAGCCAAAGATCTTTTCCAAGTCATCAGGAGTAACCTTAGGTGGTATTTCACCCTCTTCCAAATCATACTCTGGAGACTTGGGTGGTACGATTAAGTCGCCATCATCATCATATGCAAAATAACTGTTCAGTGGCTCGACAACCTCTACCGGAACTACAGCCTGCTTCAATGATTCCCGCAGTTGTTGAATCCTGTCTTGGAAAGGCTCCCCTGAGCAGAAGAACCTGCTTCGTGATCCTTGCCTTGTTTTTCATGACTTTTCTTGGTTCACCTCGCACAAGTTCCGGCCGATGACCCGCCACCACCTGTGGCTCCAGGATTACCACCCCCACCATCTTTACCTCCATCATCATCAGTTTCATCATCACTGTTATCATCGTCATCATCTTCTTCATCGTCTCCTTCTTCTTCATCATCACCAGCACCAGCTTCAGAACTTGTACCACATGTGAGTCTAGGAAGATCTCCAGCCAACTTGTTCATCCTAGTCCTCAGCCTCGTGTTTTGCTTCTTGTATTTGGTGATTCTACGTTCATTGTTGACGTTTGCAAGCTGAAGCTGGCTGTATTGGGATTCAACACTGTTAAGTCTAGCTAAAGTGCTTTGATTAGACTGTACCAGTTGCTGGTGAGATTCTGTAAGCTGCTGATTAGACATTAGAAGCATTCTATTTGTTTGATTGGATGGTTTCATTGATCAATTCCAGCATAGCCCTTTCATTTTCTTCAATTGTTGCATTTTTGCTCCTTAAGTCAGTAATCTCACGCGCTTGTGCAACAACTATAGCAGTTAGCTCACTGACCTGGCATTGTAGTTGATCATTTGTGGCCGGTGCTGAGAAGAGGAGGGCTGTCTAGCTGTGGAAGAAGCTAATGGTCGAACTTCTTGTTGCAGCTTCTTAATGATGTCACAGATAGGGTTTGAAACAATCTGAGAGCTTGTCGCTACTTCAGTAACTGAGACTTGCTCAGTGAAGATTACTGAAGCAAGCATCGACATGGTGACACCTGCTGTCATAGCTGCACCCGCTGATGTGGTAGCTGAAGTTGTTGCTGCTGCTGTTGTAGCTGTTGTAGTTGTTGTTGCTGCAGCCGGAGAAGATTGAGTTCAAGACCCCCAAATGCTTCTGGAAGATTTACCTGTCTTTCTCTCTTTGGAGTTTTCTGAACCGGTGGTTTCTGAGACATTTTCTTCTTTCACCGACCTGCATCTTTCTTTACCTTTACCTTTGTCTTTTATCTCTTAGGAGGAGGATGATTGCTTAGCTCTGCGTCTATTTCAGCAATGTCATCATCTGGATCCACAGTAAAGGTAGGATCCTCAGCAAGAGCTTTCTCCTCAGTTGCACGAGCTTTCTCCTCAACTAGCTTTCTATTTCTCTCTGCCTCTTTTCTGGCATGAGCACCAGCGGAATCATCCTCTGAATCATCTGAGTCATCTTCTTCACTTGTTATGTCAACAGGGGCGTCTTCATCAATTGGCCTCTTTTCTTTTGCTGAATGAGAAGATTCTTGATTTTTCGCTGCACTGGAGGGTTCAGTGAAATCTAGAACGTCCGTTTCAAGCATATTATCATGAGTAATAGCAACATCAGCAGTGCTGCCCGGAACGTTATCACCCAGTTCATCTGTCTTTCTGCCTATGTCATCTCCTTTTTTGAAAACTTGTCTGTGAATCAATATGTCGTCTTCTGACTCACTATCATCATGCCTCCACCTATTGCCCGATGGTGAATCATAGTCATCTCTGCTCAAATGCCCGTAAAGACGTCTGCTCGGTGGGTACTCAGCTTTTTGCCTGCTTTTGTAAGATGTCATTCTGCCCATTTCTGTCTCGTCTATGTCATTAATCGTAATAAGTTCTGACGGATTCTTTACTAAGTACGGAACTTGGAGATCAATCATCATTTGTAGGAAGCGAGGATAGACAACAAATGGAGTCTTCGTCGTCTTCTGCAGTATCACTTCTTTCAAGTGATGCATGATCATTCCAGAAAAATTGAAGGGCTTGTTCAAAGTTAAAGATACTATTAGTGAAGCCAACGTGTCCCGGATGGCATTGAACGTCCCTTTTCTTGGACCAATGCATTTCAAGACCACGTGTGTAAGATACTTCTGTTCAGGCGGCAGGTTGCTCTTTTGCAGCATCTTCTGTTCTCGAACATCTCCAGAATACTTCATTCTTTAAAAACCACCTCGAATCAAGATGGATTCAAAAACAATGGGATCATCCTTTGCATCCTTGAATTGAAGAGGTTCACGCACAATGTCTTCAGTTATCATCACATCCTTCCGTTGGACCACACTCGTGATAACAAACGGTGTAGACTTGCAATCAACTTTGGCATTCTTGTAGAACTCTCGTATGATGTCTTTATAGGCAGCGTGTCATTCACAAATAGCATAGTTAATCCTTGATCGCTTCAGAAAGTCAATAACGCCCTCGAAGACTTTGGATTTGTCTTTCGTCACAGGACCGAGGAACACACAACAGTTGTGGCTAGCAGATGTTTCCCACTCCATGATTCTAAGGCACAAAGACAAGACATAAGCATCACAAACAGATCAAAGATGCATAAAACGGACAAAAAAACATACCAAAGTTTGACAAAAATGGTCAACAGTCTGCAACGGGCGATTACAACCTTGTAATCGCCTATAATCAGGCACGAATGGGGTTTTTGATTTAAAGAGGTTTTAGATCAAAATTTTGGTACATTAATCACCTACAAGCGCCGATTAAAGAACCCCAACCAACATTTATCATTATCAAACTCGTTTTCAGGCCCAACGATTAAGAACAAGAGACTTAGGGTTTCGGCCCTTAATGAACGGATTTAACCCTTTTAACTCGATGATATGGTCTGAAAGTTTGAGCATTGATTACCTTGATGATGACAAACAATAATCTAAGGTTAAAAGAACACGGGCAACAAGTCTTGGTGTAGTTGGATTAGAGGGAAGATGAAGTTAACAGTGAACAAGTTTGAAAATAATGAAGAAATGTGTCTAAGTGTTCTTTTTATACCCCTACGTAATCGCATGTCTACCCACACGAGTGGGTTTCTAATCGCTAGACCAAACAAGCGATTGTATCCTAATTGCTCAAGTTAACACACAACTTACCAATTTGCCCCTGCAGCACCAAATTTCACATATTTGACCTGTTATGGTTCAAAACATGCGTTTTTCACCCCGTTTTCACAAGTGACTCAGATGTTGACTCAGAACTTTGAAAAATTTTCATTTTCCACCCTTGTACTTAAGATAAAGTACGGTTTTGACCTGACAAAAACACAATTTTCAATTTAGTTGATTTTCGGCGTTTTATTTCTGAAGAAGTAAGATTACAATGGATTAGGATTCCAACATCGGCAATCAAGAATGATTAAACAGATAAAACTAAACAGAAATTAAACGAAAAACAGGAAATCAACTAACTATACAATATCATATTTTTGCGAGTTTCATCAGTTAGGGAATCATATCAGTGTACGGACTATATTAGAATCCTTATATGTTCAGATTTAGATTAGATTACCAATAAGCATCCTACAACAACTGCCAATATTGTGTCCACCTAAACTCAAAATCAAGTTTTATCGCTAGGCACCTTAGATACGTTAAGGTAATATTAAGACTGATTAAAGGTGTTCCCCGCACACGTGACATATTCCTGCGTCAAGGCATGCACAAAGCTTCCTCGTAACCGGTGAATAAGCTGTTGTCATCCGTATTTACAACCAGGCCTGCAAGAACGTTGCAGCAGAGAGACCAGTGAGATCCAGACCACGGTTCAAGTAAAATACCGTATTTTTGATTTTTTCACTGTTGGATGATTTAGGTATATGATTTGATACCTTAGAGCGATTCTCTTTGAGAATAGGGTTTTGGCATTCATGATCTTTTTGCTCTTTTAAGGATTCCCAGACGTCTCCTCGTCAGAATTTATTCTATTTTTTTGTTTTTCTTTTCTTTTTCTTTGGGAATGGCAAAGAGGTGTCTCAGTTGTAAGCTGCGAACCCAACGTACGTCACTTATGCCACCCCTTTTTATTCTGAGAGACGTCCAGTTCACCCTGTATGTACCAACCTCTTAAAGACCAGAAACCTTGGATTTTGGCATTCTATCAACGAGATTTAGGTTTTTGGACCTAAGCACACAATGCTTAGTTGATTTAGGTTTATATCACCGTGCCGACCGTGGAAATGATTTCGAGCCTACCAACACATCATTGTAGAGGCTACCTATCAGTTCCAATATTTTTAAGATGATAAGAGTCCAGACAGTCCAACTGATGGGTTAATATCATCTTCCCTATTTCACCAAAGAAACTCATTTTTGCAATTTTCCTATTTTTTTTATTTTTGGATTTTTCTCATTTTTTTTTAATTTTTGCATTTCCTGATGTTTTTGTATTTTTCTGAATTTTCTCCCCCTAAAAATCTAAAAATTTGCGAAAAGACAATATTTTTGGATTTTTCTGATTTTTGAAGAAAAATATTTACAAAAACGAGTAACATGCTTTCTAACAAACTGAGTAACATGCTTTCTAGGAGATTTCTCCTGATCTTGAGTTTGTGAGGTCAAAGTGTTCTTCTTTTGATTTTTATTTTTCTTGGACTGATTACCCTGACCCTGTTTTCCTTTTCCCCATCTTTCCTTTTCAACAGTAATGGTGGATTCTTGCCAGATTTTACCAACAAGACCAGGGGCCAGAAATCTTAGAGGAAATCCCTCATCAGCATAGATTTTATCAGATCTTTTCATTTTGTAGAACACTTTGATAGTCTTACCATCAGAAGTTTGCACTTTCGGTTCAGGATCACACAAGATGTGATTTTGGATAGGAATATCCTCATTCTTAACTGGTGCATACCTCTAAGGTTCATCAAGCTCATCATCAGATAAGTCTGCTTCACAGACACTGACATCATCAGCAATCTCACTAGTTTTGGCAGCTTCAGCAGATGGAGCAGCCTTAGTAACTTTAGCAGGTTTAGCTGCTTCTGTCACTTTGGTCGCAGGTGGAGCAGCCTTAGTAACTTCAGCAGGTTTAGCTGCTTCTGTCACTTTGGCCGCTTCTGCAGCTTTAGCTGCTTCTGCTGCCAAATCCACAAACTCCTCCTTCAGCAAGATATCATAGTGATGATTTTCGAATCTCACCGGAGGTGCACACTTTGAATATTTAGGACTGGTGGAATTGCTTTCTTTCTCTGAGTGTTCAATGATATGATCAAGAACATACTTGCAGTTCAGGTAACTTTCAAGTTTCTTCTTGATCCTCTCATAGTCAAAGTTTACAATGGCCAAATGTTTCTTTGTGTCTTCTAACTCATTTATTTAATTATTTATAGCTATTTGTTTATTTGCCAGAGTTTTGGACAACTGAGAAATATCCTTTTTGTAGTTTTCAACCGTACTTAGAAAACTTTTCTCTTTTTGCCTTAAGGAATCAATTGACCTTTGTAAAGGACCTACACTGTCTTTCAGATTCAGATTCTTTTCAGTTAATTCTTTGATTCTGAATTTTAGCTGATCACACTCAGGAGTTTCTTTCTTCAAAGTCTCAATGGTGATTTTGAGCGCCTTTTCATTAGCTCTCAAAACTTCATTGCTTTGTTGGCATTGACTTAAGTCAGCTTTAAAGTTCAGAATTCCGTCTGTTAGGACATCAATTCAGTACTTAAGCTTGCCACATTCTACACACTCAGGTTTAGAATTGGAAGAAGAACTTACCTTGTTAGAAGATTCTGTAATAGCCATCAAAGTATAATGAGCAGCAGTCTTCTCAGTTCTGAAGAATTCGGCAAGATTGTTCTTTTTGCAGTCAGCATCAACAAGAAATGACCTTTTGCTGATCAAGGTATCTGCATTAGCTAACAAGTCTTCTAAATCTACCCCCACATCAGAATCACACTCCGAGTCATAGTCAAATATTTCAACTTCAGGGATAATGACTTCAGACTGACTCGAACATTCTTCAATTTGTGCATCAGAACTTTGTTGGACATAATATGTTGCACCACCCTGCGGAGCATCTTCTTCAGTAATTAGATGATTCCAGTCAAAACCTTCATCAGCTTGGATTGCCAGGGCTTGTCCTTGATTATTGTTTGTAGGAGGCCTCTGGTTTTGGTTGCTTACTGGGACAAGAGCTCGTTCAATATTTGTGATAGGTTGTGTCTGAGCTTGTTGCCTCTGATTCTGATTGCCTCTGTTGTTGTTGAAGGGATTCTGATTCCCCTGTTTCTTAGGCCGGTCACATTCTCTTGCAAAATGCCCATTGGTGCCACAGTTGTAGCACGTGACCTTTGTTTTATCAAACCCAAACTTTGTGTTGTTGTTGATCAGCACATCTCTCTTTCCAGTTCTATCCATGTACTCCTTTGTGCTTCTAACAACACTCGCGAAGTGCCACTGGATGTCTATCAGATCCATATCGTCTTTATCAATCTGTGCATAATCCTCTTGCGTGAGATGAGGATTCCCGATCTGTCCAGCAACTAGCCCACTATAGGAATTGACCAAAGTTGACAGTAGAGCCATGTGTTCTTGGGCTAACTCTACAGTCACCTTCTCAAAACCCGTTGTGTTTAGCTGCTCTGCGATTGGATTGGTCCGATAGCCACCATGACTTGATGTCGAAGCACCTCCATATCCACCATAACCTATAGATGGGGCACCACCAAACCCTGATGAGGAAGGTCCACCATAGTTTGAGGTTGCCTGAGCTGGTGCTGCAAGATGAGAAAAAGGATTAACACCAAACTGGTTAGTATTATAATTCGAAGGATACTGGTTTCCTTGTCCCAAAGGATAGACTAGTAGAGGAACAACAGATGGGGGACCATAGTTGTCAAACGCGTAGACTGGATATGGGTTAACCACAAAAGCAGTCTTTGGTTTGGATCCACCCACACTGGCGTCCTGAGGAGTGTTCCCAAACTAGATGCTGGGATTCTGAGAAATGAGCGCCTTGGTTGCCCTTCTGATCTCTTCTATCTCCTTGTTCTCCAGCTCTGCCACGAAGTCATTGATGGAGGGTGTCTAATATGCGTTGTTGGATTTCTGGATGTCCAGCAACTGATGCCAGTGAGAAGGGAGCGCCTCTGCAAATCTTTCCACAAGTTCTGCAGATGTGTATACGACCCCGTACTGATACATCTCGGACATCAAATGGTAGTATCTTGCAGTCATGTCTCTCAGCGATTCATTCCCAATTGCAGTGAAGTTCTCGAACTCCTTCTTGAGTTGATCCATCTTGATCTTTCGAGTCTTCAGATTTCTTTCGTTCCGTTCAGTAAGCGCTAAACAAAGCATCTGCGAAGTAGTGCACTGTGCGAATTGATGAAGTATGTCTTTGGGAAGTGCTTGCTTCAATGCTGCCATCGCCTTCTTTTCATAGTTGTACTTCTTCCTCTGATCTTCGGACATTGCTTCTAGTGAGATCAGAGTATTTGAATTCTCAACCATCGGCCTGCTGTACCCATTTTCAATAGCTGACCATACAAGACCATCGATACCCTCAACATATGTTTGAAATTTGCCCTTACATCCGTGGTAGTCGGCCATGTACCGCAGTTTCGGTGCCCTATTGAAACTACTAGTCTCTAACTCACTTAAGAGAACGGAGGACAAATGATGTGTCTGTTGATTCGCAGTAGTCGCGAGTGCCCACGGATTCGTATTCATTGCCAGCTGTTGAGCTACAAGCGCCCACGGATTGGTTCCGGCAACATTCGCTTGCATTTGCGATTGCTGCATCCGTTGCGCATTGCGCTCAGCTGAGAATTGCCAAGGGTTCGTGGGTACGTTGGCTTTATTGTTCATTTGTTTGTTATATTGTTTCCTTGGTTGATTTAGATGTCCCCACGGGTTCACCATATGTTTAGGTTCGTTAAATGTCCGATACTTAGTCAAATTTTCAGTTACAGCAAGTTATAGGCAATTGGGAATTGTAAATGCTAGTTTATAGGTGATTGGAGTCCTAATCGCTAGTTTTTACACGTGATTGGTGTAAATGCTAGTGATTAGTTGAGCGATTACGAGTTTGGGGGTGATTAGGATTCAACACGTGATTAGGAGCTATGCCCTATGATGTTTCAGGCGATTAGCTCCTAATCGCTACAGAGAACAAGCGAGTACAACATAATAACAGGCGATTGGGGGCCAAATGCTAGTAAGAACAGGAAATTGGGGCTAAATGCTAGTAGGAGGGGGCGATTGGGCTATACATGCAATATGTTCATGTGATTAGGGTCTGCTAATCGGCTGACCTGATCTGCAACCTCACTTTTGCTCAAAAACTACCATTTTTGCTTCAAAATCTTGTCCAAAACGACGTGTTTAATCCCCAAATGATTAGAAAAGTTTCCAAAACAGTTTTAGAACAAAACCTAATAAAAAACACACGTTTTCGTCCGTAAAAACACACTAAGATTTTGAAAATATGGGTTTTTTGATGAAAAACTCAAAGTTTCAAAGTATAAACAAGTTTTTGGATAAAAATCACAACTTTTACACAAAAACCAACATGTTTTCACTCGTTTTTGTTATCAAAACGCTCGTGATAAGAGCCTCGGCTCTAATACCACTTGTAGGATCGACGAATGGGCCAACAGACAATCACGAGGTTTATACTCAGAGTGCGTAAACCTCTAAATATGTTCCAATAACAAAAACAACTAAGAAACAATGATATGCGAGTAATTAAGACACACAAACGGGTCAAAAGATTAAAGATTTATCCTTAAAACAGAGCTCGAGTGTTACAATGATCAAACCAAGCTTCTCAGACCAGGGGAGGGTGTTTGGAGAGTGTGTGTGGCAAGAACTAATGATTAGGGTAATGATTGGGCCTATTTATACTTCCCGTACTCGTACAGATCAGGTCAGGTGATTAGGGACTGCTATCCACCATGTAGTATAGGCGATTGGGCCTAATCGCCTATACATAACACACGATTGTCCTCCACTCGCATATAAGAACATGCGAGTATAATCCTAATCGCCTGCCATGTATTCCTAATCGCCTATAGGTCCCAAACCTCCCAAAAAACGCTTATAAACACTTCCAAACACCCCGAAACGCGTCCAAACAACTAATATACTAGCCTAGGGACATCATGCACTAACAATAACCACATCAATCACCACCACTACAGGTCCCATTAGACAATCCATAACCTTACTACATCAATCACCAATCCAAATAACATCTGTTGGCACTGAAAGTATACTAATAAATGTTCCAAGCACAACTAGCCTTATACTCTTCCAAGGACCAACGACAACACCAACATTCCCTAGAACCACTGTTAGAGAATCAAGTGGAGTATTTTCTACATAAACAACTCAAAACAGAACCACATCAATCACATTTCTAGCTACTTCACCTCCATTATCTAAACCCATTCCAGCTGTGCCCATCTCATCTTTTCCACATCAAATATCCAATACCACCACTACATCAGGACACTTATCACACTCAAGAAACCTACCACCATTGGCTACTCAACTTCTTCTTGAATTATTAGTAATAAAATCTGAGATAGAGTCTTTCTACTTAACAGACGATCCATCATCACTATCTTTCCCATCTCTTCAAGATTTTCCCAAGCTTAAAAATGTTGATGAGTATCTAAACATGAAAGTCCAACAAGCTGAAATGATTATTAAAGAACTATCCAAAGGGAAAGATAAGAGCATTGCTCATGGAATCTTGCAAACTCAACTTAACAATCTTACAATGTTTGCCAAGGATCTGAGTAAGTCCATGTTTGAGAAACCGATAATTCATGAATTGGAGAGTCAATTGAGAGAAGAATGCATTGATCATATTATAAAGCTCAAAGTTTACAAAGTCACTAAAAGTCAATTTGCTGCTTGGGCTTCTTAAAGAGCTACGAGCTGAAATAAACATCATTGAAGGGTTCCTTAAACAGCCTAATCAGAAAGTAACTACACCTGACTGGAAGAAGGAAAAAGAAAATGATTCTAAAAGGGCTTTAAACTTAAAGAGAATGAGACAAAAGTTACTTGCTGCAAAATATGGTCATGTGAACTCAGTTGCTATATGGACAAAATCACATTTGGTTGAAACCTACAAACTAGAAAAGAAAAATAGATAAAATGATCCAATTTTCCCTAGAAAGCCTGTTTATCCTGATGAAGAGGAACCTCCTCAACAGACTCTTTCATAGAAAAGTAGGTCCCACC
The DNA here is from genome assembly GCA_032199755.1 of Ambrosia artemisiifolia. NCBI lineage: Eukaryota > Viridiplantae > Streptophyta > Magnoliopsida > Asterales > Asteraceae > Ambrosia > Ambrosia artemisiifolia. The sequence goes on from CM063522.1 coordinate 46,176,440, forward strand.
AAATTAACTACCAAAGATACTATCAAACGAAGAAAAAAGCTAAAGACTGATAATTAATTAAAAGATGAGAAAAAAAGCTTGTTGACCATACTAAATGACGTTAAAACACCTGCTAAAGACTAAGGAACCGATTTCCAAAAACGTCTATTGTTTATAGTAACACAGTTGTTAACCTAACATATGTTATATTTGTGATGATATATCAAAGTTATACTTTGATAAAAACATTTTCTTGTTAAATCGTACCGCAGAGCTTTCCATAATTAGTTATCATACATTTATTGTTGCACCCCTTTTAACTTCCATTTTAATGTCACTTGGATCCTAACACTGGTTTTCAAATTCTCCTCAAGTGAAAAGTATGTTGTATCAACAAATATTTGCTAACAGTTGTTTCTCGAGAATATTTGAGAGTGTGTAACATATATTATCTACTTAATAAAACATCTCAACTCTAATTAATCTGATAATATTGACTATTTGGAAACAAAACACTAAATTTCTATACGCCAACTATGACACCCGGCAAACACAGGTTAATACTTATAGAAACATATAAGTCCACCGTAGTGAAAACATTTACTTAACATACTTAACTGAGTCAGTTGAGTCGGTCTGATAATTCGGGGAATCATCGGGAGTTGGTTTACACTTACGTATTGTCCAGGGTTCAATGATTCGGGGAATCATTGGGGGAAAATATACGCGCACACAAGTCTTGAGTCCCGTTGTTGGTTAAATTATATAGTTGGATTCAGTATCAAGTATTGAATGTTCCATAAACATGTGAAACTTGCGAATACGTGTTTTTATGATTAGATATGATTAACATACGTTAGAAATGCAATATTATGTGTTAACATGTGTTAAAATGTGTTAAAATGGCAAAATCATGAATATCTAAATATTTGAGTTTTGGTTCGACCTTAAGGGGGTCGAACCAGACTCATGGGATTTGATTTGACCTCTTATAATTTGATTCAACCTCAAGATAGGTCGAACCAATACTGGGTATAAATACAACCCTTTGCAACATTTTCATCATTTCACAACCCTAGCTCGCCCCCAAGTGCTCTCTCTCAACCCCAAACCTGTAGAAAAGAGTTTTTGCTCTCGTTTTTTCAGATCCTATAGCTTAAACACGTTCTATAACCAAAATAAGTGAAGATTCAAGGTGTGTCCATTATCTAAACCCTTATTAATCAAGTTTCATTCGTTTTTATCAAACCCTAAGTGTCCAGATCTGATTCAAATGAGTTTTCATGGATAAAAACCCTTCTAACATATTTTTAAACAAAATCTATTCATCAATAATGTGTTTTCTTACAAAACTTCCAATGTTAATGGTGTTAAATGATTTGTTTCTGTGTTATATGATGTGAAATGATTTAGGATTGTTTTGGATATTGATTTATGGATGTTATGAGGAATTGATGTTTGATAGATTTTCACCCAGTTTGTTATTGTTTATAATAATGATGATATGACTGGGGATTCACTTGTACACGTTAATCTATGCTTAATAATCTGAACATAGCGATAATCTGATAGTTTCCATTTTAGGGAAAGTTTTCATGAAATTGATGTGACATTTCCATAATTTGCTATTTTTGGGTAAATTGTGATTACTAGGTGAAATGGATAGATTTATGGGTATAAATGGTAGGGTTTCCTGGGGATAGATTTGATAAAGTCACTGCTCTGATTTGTGTCTTTTCGTGATGTTTTCAGAATGTTTTGATGATATTTTGTCCATTTGATGAGTTTCTACAGCAGACGGGTAGAACCAGTTAATTGTTCGACCTTTCAAAGGGTCGAACCAAACATTAAAAACACATTCGACCCAACTAAAGGGTTGAACCAATTTCTAACAGCCCTTTTGACCCTGCAAGTTGGCACGAACCAAATTTACATACTTTCATTCGACCTTTCGACTGCAGAAATGGAAATTTGATGCAAACTAACTGTTTTATGTGTAATTCTTATACGTAAACTATGTGTACTTGATCAACTAGTGTAACGGGTCACCAACAGGATTTCGGGTCTGGCTGGTTTGTCTGGTCAACGTTCAAACACATTTTAAACATACGTAGTCATGATCTGGACAATCGGGGACTAGTTAATCTGCGGGTCATTGGTCAAAACACTTATACAAACTTTATGCTAGGTTGCCGGTAGTCGGGACTATTAGTTTGTGTCGGTTATTCTATTGTTAGAAGAAGCAACCTAAGGTGAGTCTCACGGCCCTATTTTCACACATTTTCTTATGTGGGAGAAACATGCTACACATTTTGGATTCATAAAATCATGTTATACTATGGTTATCATTTTCTTACTAAGAGACTCATATAAATTCCAAGGAAACCACTAATATGGGTATATACCGGGGAAATGTGGATAGATCTATTGGGCCTAACAAACCCCACCCGGGTCGACTGGAGGTCGGACAGGTGCATATTGTCTCGATCACATAGGGCCTACCGGGGACGACGTTAGTCCTAAGAGTACACAGTATGGAACATCACATTCAGCAATGGTTTCAATCGTAGTAGTGATATACTTAACGCCTAGCTAGCGTACACATAACATGGTAGTAACAGGAACGACTTTTCAAAGACTTACAAAATGTTTTACAAAAAACCTGTGAACTCACCAGCATTATATGTAGACATTTTTAGCATGTTTTCTGAGGTCGCTAAGGTAGTAGCATTGGATAGGCGCACGAAGTCACACGACGTCTAGGTTGCATATGCATAATTTTAAACATTATCAGACTTATGTAGCTACTGTTTTGGGATGTAAACGTATATTGCTTCTGCTGTTTTTGTTTATCTTTTGAAAACTAAATGGTTTGGTTTTACGTATCTCTTACAATTAGTTGTCATTTATTGTGACCGTTGACTTGGGTCCTGGTGGGTCACGTGCCTCATGGTAAAACCCCGCATGTGGAATTAAAGGGCGTGACACCAACTAATAATAATATTCATAATAATCAAAATAATACCAAAGACATACATCATCATCATCATCATACTCTGTTAATCCCACCAATAGCAAAACCTAAGGTAGGGTCTGAGGAGGGTAAGATGCAGACAGCCTTACCTTTATCCCATGGGAATAGAGAGGCTGCTTCCAATGAGACCCCCGGCTCAGTAGTGGTTTTGAATTAAGCCTTAGACATAAGGCACATAACACTTAGCAATCGGGACAAACCCGATTGGTGCATGTACCCCCTTGTCTTTTGGCTATCAACGTGACCACCTGATGCATGATTAACCGTCCGTCATTTTTAACGTTATTTTCACTAAATTAGTAAGATCACGTTAAAATTAGTGCAAATTTACTTCCCCCCCCCCCCAAGGGCCACACATATATACATTATATGTGCACAACCGTAATTGGGGCTGACCAAAGACATACATGTATAACCATAAACCTGATATATTTGGGAAGAAAATGAATATATAACAGAAACCTAATTCAACATTTCAAATACTACCAATCAAGTCCAAAAGTCATGACTTGAAATTAAGTACTATCTTACATGATGTTAATGATGTTCTCTTCAAACTGACATACATATGTTTCAAGTTCAAACATTCAAAAAAATAAGTGTTTTCTACTAAACTTCCATAAAACATGTTACTCCATAACCACCCAAGTTTTGATTATAGATAATCTCTTCCAGGTTCTTTTGCAGGTAGAGGATAGCTCACCAACATTTAAGATATTAACATTTTCAACACTTCTTTTTTCATTGGGGCTTGTACCAGAATCATTTAAATATTCAACGATGGAAAAGTCCGCGGTAATAGACACAACATCCTCGATACAAATCACAAAAAAACTAATGAACTATTAAAATCCAGAAAATGAACTCTATCAACAACTTAAAGCACTTCCAAAAATACATACTCACCTTTGACAAGACTTGGATTCAGCACCCCCCTGCGGAGATTTGTAAAGGTTAACACACTTGAATTCAGCATCTCCCTGACTGACCTATGAAGTGCTCATACACAAAGAATATAACAGTCAACTTCATAGATCTTTGGAAGCACGATTCAAAAGTAAATGCATAATACAAATTACATTAATTAAATACCTCTCTGGCATTATCGTCTCCATAATCATGTGCCGCAACCAACTAAGAATTATGACGGGATCACCACATCTTTTCTGGACAGTGCACACATGATACTCATTTTTAAGATTGTATTCAGAAATATCAATCTTGAAAGCCAGCACCTTATGAAACAACCGAGATAATTCGTGAGGCAAATCTTCACTATCTTCCAGCTTCAACTGTCTTTCTCCTATATCACTTGCAGATGAACCGGCAATGCTCAACACATCTCTATTAAACAACACAAACGATACACTGCCACTCTCATCCTGAAACCTAACTTGTACTTTGACCAAAGTGTAAATAAACATTTCCTTACTTTGCTGTGATGGATGTAAATTCACACTCGAATTTAGGACAAACCAAAGCTAGTAACTAGCAAATCCTAAATTTCTTCAGAAAGTTTTTCAGCTTGTTGTAAATACTCTGATTTAGTTAGCACCTTTCTAAAACATTTCCGATACGCAATATAAACCAACCAAAGCCTTCCTGCATAATTTTTATAGTTGCAATCACAACACAAGATATTGCCTGCAATACAACAATATATTCAACATTATTTTCATTTAGATTTAAAAAGCAAATTAGATGTAATAAAATCAATGAAGAAATACGAAAGCAATGTAAAAAATATTGAAACCCTATCAATATCAAATATAAATAAAAATGCAGTCATTCTTATAACATTATACCTCCCCCTTAGCTGGTTAACTTCATCAATTTCTTAATTGAGAAAGAGCCGAGTTCCATACTTGTCGCTTTTCCATGTTAATTGTTCTAAACATAACAATATACATACATTTAGTGACTTCATTTAACATTAACCGTTACTTTATAAAACCATAAATCTAATAGAAATTACCTTTCCAGTCCTTAACATTCCCATGTTGTATAACAACCATCACAGGCTCATTAGCCATGTTATTAGAAATGAAGTTCTTAAACTATAGTGCATAATCATTCTACATTGTACATCGTAAAATCCTACCTCTGCATTCAAACAATAAATTTATGGTTGTAAATACATATACAAAAAGGGGAATTCAAGATATGATATGCAACATTTATTGCATCACTAAATGTGGTAGACCCCAAAATAATACATTCACTTGAGGAGTACATTCTTGATAACATTTACTAAACCACTTCATTAATTCTTGCCATTTATTACACCAATGATTGTAGTGTATTAACTTTTGGAAACACAAGAATAAATAAAATTTATAACAATATAAAGCAATGCTTACTCCAAATCTTGAAGATCAAAGTTCATCCGTTTGGTTTCTTTTGGAGGTTGTCTAAACACATCCAAACCACCACACCAAATCACACTACCAGCAACATCTATAATAAAAATAAAAAATACAACTCTATCAAACATCTAAACAAATTAAAAGCACCAAAAACAAAGTAAATTGTTTACTGAAGTTTAGTGTAGAATAAAGAATAATAGACAAACCAACAGTCAATAGTTCCTTTGCTTCTCCTTTTAGAATAGACAAAATTGCAGAAAACGTCCTTTATGTTTACCCAAAATTGCAGGTTTAGTCCTTTAACTTTAAAAGTTGCAGGATACATCCTTTATCGAACTTTTGGTTGCAGGAAACATCCTTTATGCTAACGCCGTTTGAAATTGTCGTTAGATGCCCCTCACGTGCAATGCATGTGGGGGTATTTTTGTCATTTCAGATGCTAATTAAATTTTAAAAATAAATGCTAATAAATACCCAACCGTCTTCTTCCTTCTCTCATCCCCTGTACACACACTCATCCCCTGTACACACACTCAGAGAACAAACACGATGAAGGCAGATGAAATCAGGGAGTATATGAAACCCAACCGTCTTCTTCTTCGTCGCAATGTATATGGTAAGATTGTTTAATATAAAACCCTAAATTTTTGTAATTAACCTGTTAAAGTTAAAACCCTAATTTTTTTTAAATTTTTGAATGTAGAAACGTATGAATCGTTATTCAGTATTAATATGCATCATGGAGGGTTTTTCAGTTGATTTGAACGATTTAGGGTTTTTCAGTAGGATAAATTGTTGGATTGTGAACGATTTAGGGTTTTTCAGTAGGATAAATTGTTGGATTGTGAACGATTTAGGGTTTTTCAGTAGGATAAATTGTTGGATTGTGAAAAATTTAGGGTTTTTCAGTAGGATAAATTGTTGTTGTTGTTGATTATTGTTGTTATTATTATTATCCGAATAATAATAATAATATTATTATTGTTATTGTTGTTAGGAATGGCGATTGAAATTGAAGATGATGATGATCCACCGGATCCAGCAAACGAAGACTTAAAGACTTTCTATTTTCAGCGGAAAACGGAGTGCAGGCAGGGGATCCTTTGTCCGTTGGGCTGTACCAACAGATGGACGCCATCAACACTGTTGCAGATGAATCAACACTGTTGCAGATGACGACGGTCGTCGGGGTGCAGTCCGGGGATCCTTTGTCTATTGGAGATGAACCTGGATGGGGTGCTCTTGCTAGTTAAACCAACACTAACAAGAACTCCGGATCAGGTTCAAATTTTGCAAATATGTGTTTGAAGATCAGGTTCATCAAGCACTACAGATGAACCTGTGAACCTGGATGGTAATTTTGTATGTAGAACCGCCTCCTATGTGTTATAAAAAGGAGGTTGGTCTTAGTAGCAGCTTTGTTAATGTTGTTAATGGGTCAATATGTATGTAATCATATTTTGGGTCTTGGTGAATTAGTTTGCAAATATGTTAATGTAAACTTTGTTTTATGATTAATGTAATGGTTGTTATGATTAATGTAATGGTTGTTATGATTATTGTAAACTTTGTGTTAGTATGGTGTATGATTATGTAAAGCCCACTCCCGTACCGCGATATTGTCCGGGCATGTCCCGATTTTGCATTGGTTGTAGGCAATTTCAACGCCAAAACACGTCACGATAGGGAAGGTATCCCACATCTTATAAAGAAGTGTTAGTTCTCCTTCCCAACCGATGTGGGATCGTTACAATCCACCCCCCTTAAGGAGCCCAGCGTCCTCGCTGGCACAACGGCCCGGCGCTGGCTCTGATACCATTTGTAACAGCCCACTCCCGTACCGCGATATTGTCCGGGCATGTCCCGATTTTGCATTGGTTGTAGGCAATTTCCACGCCAAAACGCGTCACGATAGGGAAGGTATCCCACATCTTATAAAGAAGTGTTAGTTCTCCTTCCCAACCGATGTGGGATCGTTACAGATTATGGTTTGTTAGTGTTTGTTAATGGGTCAAAATGGGTAAGGTTTTTTTAACAGGTTTGTTATGGTAGCAGGTTATGTTAGCAGCTTTGTTAATGTTGTTAATGGGTCAAAATGGGTGATGGGTCAAAAGGTTATTCAATGCAATCTATATGGGTCAAAATGGTTTATGAGGGTTTGTTTTAGTAACAGGTTTGTGGTTATGGGTCAAAATGGGTCATGAGGGTTTGTTTATGTAACAGGTTTGTGGTTATAGTTAGTATACAAAATGGGTCAAAATGCAGCCTTTTGTAACTGGTTTGTAACAGAGTCATCATCCAAATGGGTCCCAAACATGGTCATTACATTAACAACTTCCAAATTGCATTACAATAACGAAAACAGTCATTACATTAAGACATTCCAAACCTTATTTCCTAATTTTCATTACAATAATAACTTACAAACAACAACCATAACAATCATCCAAGAAAAAAACAAGTATTTCTTCAACTTTGCAACTTCAGTTTCAAGCTTCTTGTTCGAATCCTGAAGGTTCTTGTTTGCAGATCGTAGCTCATTGTTTGAAGCTATTAACTCAGTGTTTGAAGATCTTAGTTCATTGTTTGAAGCTATTAACTCAGTTTGCAGATCGTAGCTCATTGATTGATGAAAAACCTTAGCTTCAGCCTATCCAATGAAACCTTTGCCACATTCAGATGCCTATGAACATTAAATTAAAACAAGTTAACTACCTTGTGCATAATACATATCAGATTTAGGGAAAAACTTACGTTAACAGGACATGAGTAGAACCTTCGACCAGGGTTTTTTGATGTTCCAGAGGTCCTGGTTACTGCAGCCCTACCCCAAACACAGTAGACCGACGAACTAGGGTTTGATGTGCTTGATGATGTCTGTGAAGCCATCTTTGATCGATGAATATAATTAGGGTTTTTTTGATGAAACGAATTGGGGGGCGGGAAGGTTTTTAATTGTTAAATTGTTGATGTTGTTAATATTACAGAAAAGGTCCTTTAAGATGATGATTGGCGAAAATACCCTCACATGCTTGGCACGTGAGGGTAACTTAACAGCAGAATTTAACACCGTTAGTGGTAAAGGTCGTTTTATGCAACCAAAAGTTCATTAAAGGATGTTTCCTGCAACCAAAAGTTCGATAAAGGATGTATCCTACAACTTTTAAAGTTAAAGGACTAAACCTGCAATTTTGGGTAAACATAAAGGACGTTTTCTGCAATTTTGTCTTTAGAATATCTTTAAAAGGAATGAACCTGAAACCATACTCAACACCTTCCCACCCAACAACATGGCTGACAGTAGTACAACGATAAAAATTGATTTTAAAATCATGTGCAACAACACTGTAGGGGTCCTTGTTTTCACCAACCCCGAATTTGGACAGAACAACAACATCATCTTCGTGAAGTTGACTGTCAAAAACATGCACCAAATAACCCTTAATTCACACCTGAATTTTATCACTTTGAAAATAACCATAAATAAATCATCAAGATGAATCACAACAACTTTCATAACATATACATATAACAATATGATGAAGATAAGAGAACATCATTAATCTCAAACAATCACAGTTATAACGTTACCTTCTCAGAGAAAAATATCAGCTCCATCTTAAAATTTTGATTCCATTTTCGTATGACTCTTCCCTTCATGTACCATAATTAATGATCCACGCTTCCCTATGTTAATTTTTAATTTTCCTCTTAAAAGTTCAAAAGTTAGGCGGCAAAATAAGTGCCAAGAGATGTCTAAAACATCTTATTATTAAGAGGGAAGCTCGATTAGTGGTTTGAACATCTATTCGTTAATCGAGATCAACAACAGATGTTGCTGGCCGCAACAATGTTACATAGATGAATGGCCCATCTATTTTCTTGAATATTTTAAGGTGATTAATGACATCATTATTTGCAACATACAAGTCACAACCTCAAATTTCCACTGCGGGGTTTTACCGTGAGGCGCGTGGCATACCAAGATCAATGTCAATAGTCGAATGAACGACCTCTGTATTCTATCATAATCGTACGTAATAAACCAAAAGTTTTCAAAGTTCAAAGTTTAATAGTTCAACGGAAGTAGTAAGTAAAGTTCATGCAACGTCTCATAGAAACAATACGAGTTTCCAAAACCAAACGTAATAAAAAAATGTTTGAAAAACCATAAGATAATGTTTATGATGCAAGTGAGACTCCAAGTGCATCCTAGCGGCAATACCTTTAGCGACCTGAGAAAACATGCTAAAGTGTGTCAACAATTAAGTTGGTGAGTTCACAGGTTTTAACATAAATAAATCCGTTTGTATGTTGTATGTTTGTCCTTATAGACTCACATTCGTTTACTCATTATACCCCAATGCTAGCTAGACATTAACAAGTTACTTAGCGTGCATAAACCATTGTTGACTGTTGGTAGTTGTTTGCCTCCCGCCACTGCCCATTAACGGTGATGAATGTCTAGGACAGTATGCACTTGCTCAACCTCTAGTTGACACAGATGGGGCTTGTCAGACTCAATAGATCTATTCACATCTCCTCACTATGTTGGTATCTTTGACACCCGACAAATTCAGGTAAATACTTTTACAAACATATAAGTCTACTTTAGCGAAAAAATTTGTCTAACGTACTTAACTAGGTCAGTTGAGTCGGTTTACATTACGTTTTGTCTAGGGTTCAATGATTCGGATGATCATTGCGGGTAACATACCCACACACGAGTCTTGAGTCCCGTTGTTGGTGAAATTACATGAATTGAATTAAGTGATAAACATGAGTTGTTCCATATATGATCTGCAATGTGTAAATACGTGTTTATATGATGTTTATACGATTAGACATACTTAAAATATGTTAGAAGTGCATGTTCATGTGTTAGAATGTGTTAACATGTGTTATAATGGGTTGAAACGACAAAACCGTAGAGAATTGGATTTCAGGATTTTGGTTCGATCTTGAGGGGGTTCGAACCAACATCCTTGACACTCATTCGACCAATGACAAGGTCGAATGAACACCCATTGACCCTTGAAGGGTGCGGACCAACTCTGACTATAAATACCACACTTTGCAACTTTTTCATCATTTCACAAACCCTAACCGCCCCTAAGTGCTCTCTCTCTCTCAACCCCGAACCTGTATGGAGGAGTTTTTGATTTCGTTTTTCAGATCCTAACATAAAACACTTTCTACATCATAAACAAGAGAAGATTCAAGGTGTGTTCTTGATCTAAACCCTTTTCAATCATCTTTCATTTGGAGGCTTAATTGCTGCAGAAATTCAGATTCATCAATTGAAACATAACTTATAAAATAATAACAAATGAATCGGAATTTTTGTAACATAAATGAGTTGAAGTTGGCAGAGTTAACATGGGGTTTGTTAAAAAAATGGTAGTTTAAAATAAGTAGAGGGAGGATTAGAATCCATGACTTGAAATTTTTAAAGTTTAAAAGACAGGAAGGTAACTAGTTGGTCTAAGTGAGATTTTTGGTAGGCGATTCTGATTTTCTATATATAAGGGAGTTTGCAAGTCCACATGAGACAAGTGATCCAAATTAATAAAAAACAGAATCAGAGTTTTGTACAAGAAGTTATGGTTATAAAAGTGCCTTCATTTCAGGTGAAGTATTGAAGGCTCTCATAGCAAGTTATAGTAATAGACATGTTTCATTTTTTTTATATTCTGGTTCAAAACATGACTACATGTGCAATGTATATATCTTTTAGTAACTAACTATCGATTTCATAGTAGTACGATGTGGAAGTTTATGTTTTTGGTGATGATGGTCCTTACAAGTACTATGCGTGCAGAAGATTCTAGGGGACCTACAAATCAGTCGGTGGTCATTGGAAATGTATTTTATTCAGTACATAGCCCGCCATGTAGACACAAGCGTAACGTAACTACAACTACCGGTAAATGTCATTGATTTTTTTATCCATATTATAAGTCATTAACATATTAGATCTAAATAACATTATATTCAAGTCATATATTCATATTCTACATTCATGGTTTTATCTTTGGATTTGTGCTCTTTGAATACTATATTAATCAGACATCATGCGTATTTGAAGCAACTTAAATTTAGTAAAACTTTGGTGATACATTGAAATTGTAGACTGTTAATATATTGATCTGATGATATTTGGTTGTGGAAATTATATGATAGATAAAACAACCATTGACATTTTCCTCTATATAAAAAAAATAAATCTTAAACATGATGATTAAATTGAGATATTAGTACTTTACAATAGTTGGTTAATGATATTGCTGTTGAATTGTGTTGATTAATGTTCTTTCTATTTTTAGTGTATTAAAACTATTATATAAACCACTATAAGTATAGAGGGGCTAGATAGAGGATGATGTTCTATGTTCTTGTGTTAATATTAGTTCGCCGATCATTAGATCTATTTAACGTACATCTAACTAAAAGAGTACCGATGTAATTATGTGAGAATTGCAGCTTCAACAAGTAAACTATCTAAATGCATACTCCATGATGCAGTTCAATTTTGGATGTCACTTCTACTAATGTATTTGTTTAAACTTTTAATTCTGATGATCTTTATTATCTTTGAGCCTCCCTTAATTTTAAATCAACACGCAGATGCAAATCAACCAGAGGTTGATCCACCAAAAAGGCGTGGTCCAAATCTTAACAGTAGTGTTGACAAATCCCTTGAGAATTTGCCAAAGGGTTCCAAAATTGCTTTAACAATGGCTAATGGTACGAAAGGATTGATTGGGACTTTAGCAACTCAGTTTGCAAATGAGTGTGGGATTGTAATATGTAGTATATGTCCTATGAAGTTTCATAAATAGGCGTCCATACCCACTGATAAAAAAAAATGTGATGTATGAAAAGTTAGAGGTAAGTTGTATATACTTATAATTTTAATTATTGAGAAGTTATTAACATGTTACATTTTCATTTGTATTGTAACATACATATATATTCAATGCAGAGAAAATTCAATCTACATTGAAAAAATAGAGTTTTCACGGAATATGTGGATTTTCAACTACATCGCCAGTGGAAATTACCCAAGGTGAGTTGAGTGGCCACTGGAAAAAGAAGGGAGGAAAAACTAATCCTCATTTGGCAAGATCAGAAACGAAATCCACTTGTCGGAGTCAAGAAGATTGGAACCATTTATGCGATTATTGGGAGTTAGAATCAACTCAAGTAAGTTTGTTCAATGCTTGAAATCAATTTATACAAACTTTTTCTTAACTGAATATATACTTACATACAAAAAGTAGTTTACGAACAAATAATGTCATATACATTGATGTGACTCCTACTGGATCATAGTTATTTGATTGCATATAACTCACTGACCCATTGTTTTAATTTTATAGAAATACAGTCATCAAATGGAAATCAATCGTGAAAAAAAAGTTATTACAGGTAGAGGGGGCTCCCGGTCAATCAATCACAGATTCCACATGGTAAGTTTTGCAGATTTATACTACTTTTTGAGGAGATGTAAATGATAATTTCTTTGGTGCTCGTTGTATTAGTATTTGTACTTTGAAGTTTTAACTCATTATAACATTTTGACTTTTACTATTGTTCCTTGAGACTTTGAGTATTGCTACTATTTTGCGTTATTTTTTTCTGCTAATTTCTTTTGGTTAAAAATATGCTTTAATGAATTAATATTTATTGCTTAATTTCTTTATGTTAGGCAGCTATTATTCATCATAAAGTGGATGCGGTGGCAGAGTTAATTTCTAAAGGGACAACTATCACTAATACCATGCATCACGAGTTAGAAAAGGAGGCAATTAAAAGCATATGTGCTAAGGAAAAAACAACAAAATCTGCATGGAAGGTAGGCGTTGGGCCTGTGACAAGGAAAAAAAAGTTTTTTGGATGACATCGGAACCTGGATCGTCTCAACAATCTTTAAGCAAGGCTGAAGTACTTTGAAATCAGGTTGCTTCACTAACAGAGGAATTGAAACAACGCAATGAAAAATATGAAAAGTTGTCAATCTTCATGAGCTCAAAGTTTTCGGATTTTGAGAGCTCAGTATCTGCACATGTGAGTAGTGGAGCGAATGATGAGCAAGTCAATGACAAGGACATTTTGAATTAGGAAGTGAGTGAAGACTTATTTTGTTAGTGTTTGAGTGATTTCCTTTTTAAAGTTTGGACTTAGGGGGTGTTTGGGATTACGTTTTGAAATGGATTTTTAGATTATTGTGTTTTAAAAACGCAAATAATCAGTTTTTAGTGTTTGCGGTAGAGTTTTGAAATGGATTTTTGGGCTATCAAAACACAATAATCTAAAAGCAGCTTTACCCCTTCTTTTTCAAAACGCATAATCTATTTTGAAAAATCAATCCCAAACACCCTCTTAATCTATTTAGTACTATTTAGTTATATGTTTGTTTAATCTTTTTAATCTTTAGAATTCACAAGATATAATGTTATGCTTTAAATTTATTTAGAATGTAATGATATTAACTTTAATACTCAAGACTGTTATTAGCCCTAAAAGGTAAATTTACTACAGATGGTTCATACATATTATAGACTATTAAATATAGTATCAAAGAATATTTTCAGTCTCTTAAAAAGTAAACCGGAAACAAGTCATAGCATTAAAGACTAGTTTATAGTCATGAAATTAACATATTAGGGACTGATTATTAGTATTTATAAAGCATATTCGGACTGAAAAAGGTCTTACTTGATAAAAAAATAGTCTCTAAAAAACAATATTCGACACTAAATAATAACTTCTAAGATTATTTTCAGTCCATAAAGCATAAATCAAGGAGTAAAATGATATTTTAATATAGACTAAATCTCAGCCTCTAAAAGAACGTATATAGGACTGAAAAAGTACCTGGAAGATACATATTTTCAGTCTCTAAAAAGCATATCCAAGACTGAATAACATGACATCTAAGACTATTTTCCAGTCCATAAAAGAATATATAAAGAAAAAAATAACATATTATCAGAGACTAATTCTCTGTCTCTACAACGTCTAATTAGAGGCTTTACATAGAACCCAAAGCTAATTAAATGTATTTGGGACAAAATACACAACATTTAGTACTAATTTTCATTCCATAAAAGTCTTGGTTTGAGGACTGAACTTCACTCACAAATGAAATGTATTTGGGACTGAAATGATGTGGTATGGGGGGATAGAATAAGGACTTATTTTATAAGTTTGAGAGACTGAATGTCAGTCCTTGTAGGTGTCATATATTTAGGACTAAAAGTTAGTTAATAATGAAAGTATCTAAGACTAACTAATTAGGACTGACTTGGGACTGGCAAAATCAGTCACCGATAGCCATTAGGGACTGATTTAGGAGTATCAAAGACTAAATTTTAAGTCCTTGATGGCGATCTTTTGTAGTGGGCCGATGTGGCTTGTGAATCTTTAAGAAGCTGATGTGAAGACTTTGCATCTCAATCATATTCATTTCCATTACCAAGATGCAGTTCAAGCCGTTCGTATTCATAAGATGGTTAGTTATTGTTATTCTATGAAGGTGCATTCGGGGTGTGACCGGTCGAAGTTGCCTTATTTTAAAGCTGGATAGAGAGTTGCGGATGGAAGATCAAGGTTGATTGTTGATAATTTTGTCTACTTGAAATTTTGAAGATCTAGATAGGTCCAAGGGGGAGTCTGTTAGTGCACCCTTCGGCTATGTCCCTAGCTTAGATATGTTATTAGGATCATGTATGTACGTTTTGAATGTTATCGTGTTGCATTTTAGAGGTTTGGGGGTATTTTGGTTTGTATAAGTTCAAACATATGACAGAGTCATGCGTCTGGCATCATCAGGCGTAGAAGTGTCCTCCTCTTGGAAGGTCCCAGACATAGGACAACAACCTCTAAATACCCTAGTCTAATGACCTTATCGTCAAGGATCATCCAAAATCTAAATAACCTAGGTAGCTAGGATAAGTAGGGTATCGAATCCATGAGGAGCATGTGGTTAGCATCACACTAGTTGTTTGTCTAACCTATTTACAAAACAAGTATGCAAAAAATTTATGAAATTGCTATTTTGAAGCTTGCTAGTTTTCTCTTTGTTTGTTTTGCAGGAATAATGGAATTATCTAATAATTAAGGTGACAATAAAATCTAACTAACAATCACTCCCGGGTTAGGATATGCAAGTAACTAGGATTCAAAAGCTATTATGATAGATTTGAAACATTCATTATGAGAATCACTAGGAAAGAGAATCAAGACTTAGGCATCAACAAATAGCTACAATGCCCCAAGTATGCTTCGTTACAGTAAATCCTATATGTTGAGTTATGGCATAGTTGATAGAATTCATCTTATGAGCTTAAAAACACAATGATCTTTAAACATGCAATAAGTCCAACCCAATACCAACACAATTAAGTTCAACAATTAATTCATCACAGATTACAATCACAAATAGATTTGCAAGGATACAAAAACCTTTAGTTATATAATGTGTCTAATCCAATATCCCAACTTAAGTGATAGGATTTATCTCACAAGTATAAAGATAACGTTGAGGCAAAACTCAATTGACAAGATTCAACTCTATGGTTTAAGCATACACGAAAGATACATAAGGTCCAACCCAACATCAAAATCTAATTGATGGAATTCATCCCCATGGCTCAAGCACAACATAAATATAAACAAAGTTCAACCCAATATCAATGCTTCATTAAGCACAACACTTGTTCCTTACAAATACACAATCAAAACAACGTTACAAATCCAGGAACTTACAATCCTTAACCCAGAAGAGATGGGGAACTTAACCAAGCATGGTTTTGGGAGCTTGAATGATGATGAAAAAGATGGAGAAAGTAGCCATGGAAGATCTTGGATGATGATGATGATATGGAATGGATTGAAATGGTGGAGAACCCTCAAAGAAGTGATTCTTGGTCCCCAAAATCGCCGTATGGCGGCTGGGTACGAGTTAGGGTTTACCCTCAAACCCCCCCCCCCCCCCCTCGTCAAATGGGTCAAAATCAAGCTTTAATTCTGCAAATGCCGTCGGCGACACCCATAAATGGTTGACGCCCAAACCATCTGTCAACGGCTTGGATTGACGGAAAAACTTGTTTTCTTCATAACTTTTTCGTTTTAACTCCGTTTTCCCCTACTTTCCATGTCTTTGAATTTCAATCATATATCATGTCATAAAAAATATCTTCATTTCCAATTCATGTATTTTCTCCAAAACGCATCCAATCTTCAATAGTCTCCCTCATGTGTTGGATTCTTCAACATTTAGCTTGTATCTTCGCCATTTTAGCACATAAAACTTGTGTACCTAGTTTCGCGCAAAGCTACACACAAAAGATATTAAAAGTACCAAAATAAACTATCTAAATGTGATTCTTTTGGCATCACATCAGTCTCAAACTTTGTGACTTTTGCATATTCTTAACAAGGTGCTGTCCATTTGTGTGGGTGTTCTTATCATTTCCATATCATTCTTAACATTATCAAGCACCTATAACAACTAACCGGACCATTGATTTTTCCTTTGATCCGGATACGTACATGGTAATCAAATCTTTTAGAATCACGACCCTACAAGAACCACATGAAAAACAAAATTCAATTTCAAACCCTAAAGTATATTTCTCAAACGAATGATTGCAATATACGTATAGGATTTTGCGCCAACCTACACTATTGGATCAAAACCACTATAATGAATCTACATGGCTCATTCTAGGGTAAAATATCAAAACAAATAATTGATCATTTGGAGAATTGCTAACTAAACTATTTCACTATTACATCATTGGATAAATAGTAAAACCTAACAAACTATGAGCATTACGATGTGGGGTTGTAAGGTGGTGATTGAAGGTGCCTGTGATGGAGACTATTGTAGAGATAGTGAATGATGGGATTTTTTTTTTAATAATGATCTTTTAAAAAGTAAGCATGCCACATCATTAAAAAATAGATCATGGCAGCCAAAAAAAAAGAAAACAAAAAAAAGTAACTAGGTCAGGGTTTAATTTGTTTGATAGAGTTAATGGAAAATAAGTTGAAAACTATGTGTTAATAATTATTTTCTTAGCACGGAGTGCTCCCCGTGAAGAAACGAAAGTAGAGATTATTTAAATACAAGAATGTTTATCATAAACAAGGTACATCAACATTAATTAATCTTAGACGGCCGAACAAGCATGTGTAGTGACTTAGTAAACTAGTTTGATTTACTTGGAGACAGAGAGGAAAGTTATTCTATAAATGGTCTTACCATATAAAAGGGCTTTAACGTTAAAAGTAAAGACGATTTTTTCTGTTTCTTTTTTTTTTTTGAATTTTTTTTACATCTTGTTAAACATGTTTTTGAGTGCTGAAATAAAAAAGAATATTAGTGCCATTTCTCTTAAGTACATGATTACTTTAGTGCAAATTACACTTGATTACTCTAATAACTTAATTATGCTAATTTTTTATATTGTTCCTCTAGAAAAACATGTTTAAGCTGATGGGAAAAAAGTTTTAAAAAAAAATCCCTCTTCACTTCTCATGTTTAGTAGGCTAAACTAATTTTTTATACGTGGTAGTCGTGAATGATTGCCCAATCGTAACCCAAGTTCAATCCATGATTTAGTTACCTGAAAAACATGCACAAAAAATTTGTCAACAAAATGTTGGTGAGTTCAAGGGTTTTGTAAACCAAATTTAAAGTTTAATGAAATCCTTGAATGACCTATCATTGTCTAGCCAAGAACAATGATGATAAACCGTCATGAGTCCATAATCAAACCTCGACGAGTGGTGCCTCGCACATTGCACAATAAAGGCAATGAATCGTCATAAAAGAAATGCAAGAACTCTCATATCGTATAAATCCGGTTAAAGCGACTAACCAAGAGTGGGGGTGTCAACCCAATAGATCTATTCAAGCATTTCTAGGCTATGTCCATAGCTAATGGTTATGATAAACTAATAAACGAGGGCTTTGATGAGTACTCTAAACATATCATCTCATGTACACCGGTCAGCTAGAAATTCATTCTAAAACTAGTAAACAATGCATGCTTTTTCCCAAAATAGAAAACAGTAAAAAGGGGCCGTGAGAACTCACCTCAAGTCCGCGTGTAGTCTAGTAAGAGCGTATGTCCGATAACTAGGTATCTCGACCTATACGTCCTATATACATACATGGTACCTTAGATCCAAGTATAAATAATCCATGATACTCGTGGTTCACCCAATCTCTAGCGGTATAGTTGGTTTAGACTTTCTTGGCGACATCTTAGTTGCTTGAAAATAGTATTTTTTTTAGGAATATAGATTCTAGTTTCTAACACATGTTTTCCATTATAAAACATATGTTCTTTCTTTGAAAACGAGTTACATTATGTTCAACTACACTTGATTCTTGTTCTGTATACACAAAGCCTTTCTTGGGTGTGTACATGTGTATGTATATACACACGCATATATGTATCTATGTACATGTATTTCCATACATGACCATAGATGTCCATGTTTATGAGGTGTACACTTATCCACACATACCCATATATGTATGTACTTGGGTACATTCGTACACATCAATATCTATGTCCATGAGTTTGCTATACACTTACATACACACTATATATACATGGTAGACACACACATAGTTCTTGCCTTGTACATATATTTACACATCCTACACATTATTGTTAAAACATAATATCATCTTAACTCAAAGCTACTAGGCATCTATGTATATATCTACCCACGCATACATATATCCTAGAGATAACATACTTGTTTTCTACATTAGGCTCATGTTTCTAGTGAGGTTAACATGTTGGGTGAACACTAGTATGTTGCAAGTTATAAGATAAATTTATGAACAATAATATAGTTAGTAGTTCATACCTCTAGTTTGTCTTGAACTTAGAGGGTGATTTAGGAACTTGAGAGAGTGTTATGTGAGTGTGTGTTGAGAGAGGTGTTGAGTTGAAGGTGCAAGTGTTTACTGGAGCCCTTGGGGTCCTATTTATAGAGGGAGAGTTCTTGAATGTATTGGTTTTTTATAAAGGAGGGTGTTAAGGGTTTTCAACAAAAAAGGTTATGGTATCAACAACGGCGGTTGTTGAGGGGTGAGGTATGGTGGTTCGGTGGTGGTTGGAGCATAGGTGGGGTTGCCTTCGTGTGAATGTGTGCATGGAGAAGATATGTTGGGAAGGAGAATAATGAGGAGATAGGGGCTAGGGTTTTAAGGAAGAAGGGAATGAGGAGGAGAATAGATGAGTTATAGTTATACATCTATTAATGATTAAAAAAAATTAAAATAAAATAGTTACACCATATTATGCCACGATGAGGCTACCAATGAATGCCATTTCTTTTATATATATTAATAATTAATAATAATAATTAATAGATTGTTTGAAGAAATTGTAAATTAACATCTTATATACATGACCACTAAACATATGACGTGTGGTCTATGACGTAGTATAAAATATCTATCAATGCTACTTGCTTAGTGGATATTACCAAGTCTCGTTTGAAGACTTCTAGCCCGCCTATATATACGAACAATTTGGAACGTATGCACCACACCACCTTCATCTTCAAGTTCTTCAACATTAATCATGGAGAACAATAGAAGCAAGCATGTTCTTATGATCACTTTACTTCTCACATTCACCACCATTTTAAACCACTCACTTGTTGCCACCGAAGAAACCAAAACATATATTGTCCAACTAAGCTCTCCCCCTGACCAGACCGAAGATCTTGAGAGCTGGTACAAAACATTCTTGCCCACAGTTGCTCTAGACTCGGATGCGAAACCACAAATGATTTACGCATACCGCAATGTGCTCAAAGGGTTTGCCGCAAAACTGACTGCTGCCCAAGCAAGCCAAATCGAAAAATTAGATGGAGCTATATTAGCCCAACCTGAAAGAGTATTGTCGTTACATACAACGCATACTCCTAACTTCTTGGGGTTGAACAAGAATTTTGGCTTCTGGAAAGGTTCAAACTATGGGAAGGGAATCATTATTGGTGTTCTTGACTCTGGGATTACTCCTGGTCATCCTTCTTTTGATGACAAAGGCGTAGGCCCTCCGCCGGCTATATGGAAAGGGAAATGTGAAGTGGAGGGGTGTAACAACAAACTGATTGGGGTTAGAAATTTTGTCAGTAGGGGAGCTGATTCCCCACTTGATGAAGATGGACATGGAACACATACATCGAGTACTGCCGCTGGAAACTTTGTTGAAGGTGCTAACGCGCTTGGAAATGACAAAGGGACGGCTGTTGGGATGGCTCCACTTGCACACGTAGCAATGTATAAAGTATGTAGTGAGACTGGTTGTCGTGAGAGTGATATATTAGCGGCTATGGATGCAGCTATTGAAGAAGGTGTAGACGTGCTTTCTGTCTCGCTTGGTGGACTGTCCCTTAATTTTTCCAGCGACAAGACTGCGGTAGGTGCATTTGCCGCGATGCAAAAAGGGATATTTGTGAGTTGTTCGGCTGGAAATGATGGGCCTTTTTATGAATCATTGTCCAACGAGGCTCCATGGATTCTCACAGTTGGTGCTAGTACAGTTGATAGAAAAGTAATTGCTACCGTGAAACTTGGAAACGAGGTGCTGCTAGATGGAGAATCGCTCTTCCAGCCTAAAGATTTCCAAGACACCCTCTTGCCAATTGTGTACCCTGGGATGAGTGGCGATACGAATGCCACATTCTGTGCCCCAGGATCCTTAAACAACACCGATGTAAAAGGGAAGGTAGTCCTTTGCCTGAAAGGTGGTAATGTAACACAAGTCACTAAAGGGAAGACAGTAAAAGATGCTGGTGGAGCTGCCATGATTCTCGCAAATGCGCAGAGCGATGGAGCAAGTACAATAGCCGATGCCCATGTACTTCCTGCATCGAATCTCAATTACAAAGATACACTTACAATTCTAGAATATTTGCGGTCAAGTCTATCCCCAGTTGCTACCATCATATTTCGTGGAACTGTCATAGGAGATAAATCAGCTCCTCAAGTGGCCTCCTTCTCGTCAAGAGGACCTAATTCTATAAGTCCTGGAATTCTTAAACCCGACATTATTGGGCCTGGAGTTAACATTCTTGCAGCGTGGCCTACCTCTCTTGACAACACAATAACAACCATCCCTTTTAATGTTATTTCAGGTACATCAATGGCTTGCCCTCATCTCAGTGGGATAGCGGCTTTATTGAAAAGTGCACATCCTGATTGGTCTCCTGCTGCAATCAAATCTGCTATCATGACCAGTGCTGATTTGATCAACCTAAAAAACCAACCGATTGAGGATGAAAGGGAGCTTCCTGCCAACTTGTTTGCTATTGGTGCAGGCCATGTCAATCCATCAAAAGCTAATGAGCCTGGACTCATTTACGATATCCATGCAGATGATTACATACCTTACTTGTGCGGATTAGGATACTTAAGCAAGCATGTTACAGCCATTGTCCAAAAACAAGTGTCTTGCTCAAATGTAACAAGCATCCCCGAAGCGCAACTGAACTATCCTTCATTTGCAATCACACTGAGTGGTGATGCAACAAAGTCAGTCACCAGAACCGTGACAAATGTTGGGGAAGCTAATTCGATTTACACTGTCAGCATTACCACATCGCCGGGAATGAGTGTCACTGTGTCACCCACTACACTCAACTTCTCGGAAGTTAACCAGAAATTGTCATACCAAGTGACATTCTTCCCTGTAGGATCTGGTCCAAATCGGTTTGCTCAAGGGGCCCTTGTATGGAACTCAAAAAAGCATTCGGTTAGGAGTCCCATTTCCATTGAATATGTCTGACTGAGCCGACATATATCGCTCTATATGACACTCAAGGGAAGCGTTTACCACGTATTTTCTACTTTAAATCTTATAATGTTTGCCAATAAAGTGTTCAATAAGTTGCATCTTAACTACTAAAAGACATCTGTTGTTCTGAAATTGTTGTTTGCACATCACGAAATGTGATGGTTGCTAAATAACTTATTTCTGAAAATTGTTGTCTTGTATTAAGTCCTTATAAAGTTTGAATTTAATAGATCTGTCTCCTTGCTTTTCATTAGTACAGGTATGGTTAGTAAAATCGAACTTACTGTTAGATCAGGATTTGCTCTAAACAAAAGCACTACAAGAGTTTTCCATCTGTAAATTACTAAGAAAGGCAGAATTAGACTAGACAAAGGACACGATAAAGACAAGAGCAAGTTACTTCACGCCCTAAAGCATATTTTTCAATAAGCAAGTAATCATGTTTAAAATAAGCACCACCACACACACCCATTACAAGGAAAGACTAACACAAATACTTACATAGCTACCCCAACATACATTGTTGGTAGATAAATACTAGAACTAATCTACATGGTTCATTCTAGTATGAGAGTTAATACAAACCATTGATCTCTCTAAAACATATTGACAATAAACTATTACATGACTGGCCGGATAACAAGGTAGAGAGACCAGTGGGTGACCCAGAAATTTTTTTCTTGGGGAGCGGAAATTTTTAGATCTAGATCGCCATCGCAAAATACTTAAAAATTGGTCCGTTTCAGATCGATTCATATGATAAGAAGATTAAACCAAAATTAAAGTTTAAATACATAATAAAAATATGTCAATCATCAGTAGAAGTTCATAACAGAAATACAGTACACCTACAATCGCACTCTAAAACCTTCAATTTTTAACCTAGCAATAATAGTAAAAAGGGGTCGTGAAACTCACCTTAGGTTGCGTCTTCTTAATAGATGTAAAGCCAGATGCAATTTTTTAAAAAAATTGTTTGTACCAGTCGGTTGAACCGGTTATACCGCATACCAGTGTAATAGCCGGCATGAATCAGCCTGATAATTCAGGGAAATGGTAAAAAGACTTGAATCGCTAGTAAATTCCGATATACCGGTGTATACCACTATACCAGTAACCGTATAAGGTTAAACTTTGAACTGGTTTTTTCAAACAAAAGGTTGCTTATATGTTACTTATCGTTAGGGCTGTTCATGAGCCGAACCGAGCCGAGCCAGGTCAAGCTCGCGCTCGGCTTGGTTTTAAACCGAGCCGGCTCGGCTCGGCTCAGATTTAAAACCGAGCTGAAAATCAAAGCTCAAGCTCGGCTTGGTTTTAAACCGAGCTGGCTCGGCTCGGCTTTGTTTGGCTCGAATTTAAAATGAAAAAAGAAAAATTGGCTTTCAAAATTCAATAATCTAAAATATTATTCAACAGTTAAAAATAACACATTTAAAATAAGTTCAACCTAATATATTACAAGCTATAATCAAGTTCAAAAAATACAAAATAAGTCTTAAATTTTAACGGAATACAATATAAGTTCATCAGCATACGAATTAACCTTTTAAATATGCAATAAATGTCTGATTGAACTCCTAAATACTAACCTATTTGAAATCAAAAGCAGTATAAAGTTTGATAACTTGACTACTTAGACAATTATCATTATGCTATGGTTTATTTAAATAACTTGATTAGTTATAACTTCAATCCCAAGCACACAATCCCCATGCTGCTATTACCAAATATTAAACATAGGGCTGTTCAAAACGCTTGGCGCTCGCCGATCGCTCGCCGCTCGCTCGGAATTTGCTCGGAAATTGCTCGCTCGATTTTCCGCTCAGTTGTATATGAGCCGATCGGCTCGGTTCGGTTTGTAAATGAGCCAAGCACGAGCAAAGGTACGCTCGGCTCGGTTCGGCTTGAATAAATTTTTATTTATTTATTAATAAATATACACACAATTTACAGATAAATTTATGGATTTATATATAAGATTCTATTGGATTTGAGTCAGTATATGCAAAAAAAATATAACCAACTCACTTAACACAATAAAACAATTAACACTAGATTTAATAGTAAAACAATAAGTCATGAGGTGAGAGTCTTGACTTCTTTATGTTAACAGTCGTCCATTGCTAATTGTCGTTTGATATCACACCTACGTCACAATGCAATAACTATTGTCTAACGTATGCTCATCACCTCACCAGCCTTAATCTAAGCCTCGTCTTTGGACACTGGGTTCTCAATATTAGTGTTATCATCGGACATATTGACCTTAGTTGTCACCCGACAACGAAAACATCGAAGGAAACATCCCAATTTTATAATCGTCCATATTATTCTCCGCTCGATTCTTGCTCGGCGTTCGCTCGGAAAATTTTCGCTCGAAGAATGCTCGTTCGGTTTTTGGCTCGATTATAAACGAGCCGCTTCGCTCGGTTCGGTTTGTAAACGAGCCAAGCACCAGCAAAGCTCCGTTCGGATCGGCTCGGCTCGTGAACAGCCCTAATTAAACATGTAACATATTCTCCAACTTTTTAAACATTTTTATAGTATATTATATGTATATAACAAAATATATTCAAAATTAGAACTATCTGAGCCAAACCGAGCCAGCTCGGCTTGTTACGAACCGAGCCGAGCTAGGCTCACTTTCTAACCGATCCGAGCTGGCTCGGCTCAGTTTCAAACCAAGCCATATCGAGCGAGCTTTTTTCGAGCTAAATCCGAGCGAGCTTCGAGCGAGCTCCGAGCCACGAGCTTTTTGGACAGCCCTACTTATCGTATGTAATTTTAGTATATTTTGATTATTATTATTATTAACTACTTCTTGTTGGGGGTATAATTCTAAAGATAATATTTACTTGCACTTTTATTATACATCTTCAGGATACCAAGGATGATGCTGAGTTCACAATATAACTATGTATTGTATTATGTGTACATCTTGAGGATGGGCTAACAGTTTACCTTATTTTCATTTAAAATGCAGGTATTGATTAGACGGGTATAATATCTGACTAAGTCTTCCATGATTCTGGGGGACTTGGTTGGTGACCGTTTGTAGCTCTTGTGAACGTGGAGGACTCGCAAACGGCTAGTAGACTTAGTTGATGATATCCCAGATATTTCGGGATGGAAGTTGTAATCTCTTACTATAAATAGGGGTGTGGGGAATGATCATAGGACACAATTCACCTGGTATCTTTTCACTCTCTCGCTATTACTCAGCTACCACACACTTACACAACAAATATTGTAATCGTAGTCGATCGTTCACCACATTTCCGAAGTTGTACCAATTATATTTTTACTTAATAATAACAAAGGCAGGGGCATTAGTATCCTCCCGAGGTTTTGTGATGACTTTCTATATTGATCAAGGGCTTTCCCCGTACATCGAGTGTTCTTGTGTTTTTTGATTTCATTTTTAGTAGCATAGTCAAGTTCTTTTATCAAAGTTCCATTCTGAGGATACAACTGTTTGTTTAATCTTGTTTCCTTTGACATCCTGATCATAGTTGTCATTTTATTCTTTAATATCCTGAACATAACCATTTCCAGAATATAACTGGTTTCACATCTAGCAAATGTCTTTAGCACTCTACCTCACATTTCTAATTTGGAATACAAAGTTAATTTATTGTTATTTATTTTTGACCAAAACACTTCTTTATAATTATTGTAGAAAATGAATAGTAATACTTTTGTTGATGAGGATGGCTATGATAATGAATTTTATCTTTTAAATGATCATGAACTTGATGTATTAAACACTCTAATGGCAAAAACTTATTATACCTTTTATATTAAAAAAATTGTTGAAAATTGAGTAATAGGATTCACTTTTGAATTATTTTTATATAATGAAATCATGTCGTATTGGATTATTTTTGAGTTGGAGTTGTATTTTATAGAATTATAGGCCTAACTCGTCAATTGGTTAAACTGTCCCATACAACCCGGTTGAACCGTTTCTGAGCCCAATCTGGTATGGTTTAAAGACAAGTTTTTAAAACATTGACTAGATGTGTGTGATAGTTCCAATTACCGGAAACCTGTCATAAGATGTCTATAAGTGTTTGACCGATAATATGTTGGTGTAATATCCCTTGGTTGTTTAAACCATGAATTTGTTTGTTTGAGTAAAAGTTTTGACTTTGACATGACTACAAAAGACCTGGCATCCCATTGGTGACCCACAATATCAGTTTAATAGTCACATATAAGTTATCAGGTAACCGTACACATAAAACACGTAAAGTTCCATGTTACGGGTCATATCAACATGTTTTACACCAACGGGTCATGATATACATGAAGGAGTCCTTATTTCATATGAAGGGGTCCAAACACAGGCGAAATCATTCTGGGCGAAGGGGTCTCATTTGGGGGCAAAGGGGACTCCTAGGGGCAAAGAGGTGAGCCATTCGCCCCGGCAGCTGTTGCAGCACTTTTATCGCGTGAAACCCCTCAAATCGATCCCGAAGCTTGCTAAATCATGGCTGATTAATATCAAACCAATATCTAGCATGCCCGCATCATGCTACATACTTAGCACATTAACGAATCAGGATTCAAGCACAAATAGCAAGTTCACCAAAAATGGCAAAGATTCTGAAAGTTTCACATCATGCATGTAATTGTTACCATGAACAGCGAAAACCCTAATTAAACCACTTAATCACGTTCATATCATCACGAATCTCAGTTACAACTATTCTAACATGAATCCTAATTCATTATCGTCATCAAAACAATCATGTCAACCCTAAATCTCTAGAAAATTCCCAAATGGGTCAAAACTCATAATATCTCATATTCAACCCACACACCCTATACATGCTTCTAACACTTCAACAATCATCATTTTAACATCAGTTTATCATCACAACAAAAAATAACACATACTCCCTAATTATAGATCACCAACATCATTCAAAAACTTGGGTTTTTATCAAAAACTCATTTAATGGTTTAGATCTTGTTTAGGAAACTTTTAGGAAGTTTTTTTTTTTTTATGAAAACACTTTAAAATTAGGTCTGGATAATTAGGGTTTATGAAAACATTATGAAAATGAAAGGAAAATATGTTGGATAGGTTGCACACCTTAGATCTTAGCTTATTTATGGATTTGTAAGTGTTTAGGGTATGAATCAATGGTTTTAGGGAAAAACTCGTTCTCAGAGGTTGGGGCTGAGAGAGAGAGCACTTGGGGGTGAGTTAGAGTTGCACAAATGACGAAAACGGGTTAAGTATGGTATTTATACTCGCTGCCGCTTTGTCCCTGCTGCACAAGGCGAATGGTTCAGCCCTACGCCTACCAAACATAGCGAAGGGGTCCCCAGGCTTGATCTCTTCGCCTGTTATCCCTCCTCTTCGCTTACTCCTATGCCCAATTCAAAGTCCTTAGCCCCAAACCTCCCAATTTGCATTCGGTATGCGTATTATCATATAATTTCATGTAAACACGTATTCCTAAGTTACCCATATTGTATTATTGTTTCACCAATGACAGGATACGAGACTCGTGCGCGCGTGTTTCCGGTTCTGCGAATCACTAAACCATGGACATTGTGTGTGTAAACCAACTCCCGATGATTCCCTGAATCATCGAATCGACTCAACTAACCCAGTTAAGTTTGTTTTATAAATGTTTTGCCAAGGTAGACTTATGTGTTTGTTAGGAATATTAACATGAGTTTGTCAGGTGTCACAGTCTCAAACTTTGTAACTTTTGCTCATTTGTGCTATTACACGTCGAAGTGCTGCCCGTTTGTGATTGATTTGTCTGTGTTTATTTTTTTCCTATCTTTCTAACATCTCTATCACATCTAACAACAAACCAATCCGTTCATTCCGCCTTTGAGTCGATCACGCGGGTTGTATATCAAATTCTTATCCGAATCACGATCCTATGGTTAGACATGGGATGAGCCTTGGTATGTTAATATGTATGAGTGGAACAATACTTATGTAGTCATATAAATATTATAAGTATGCTAGGTTTCAACAAAATACAAATTATTAAAACAATTGGAGCACGGTGGAAGTATATCAAAACCATAAAAACACAGATAAGACAAAAGTCATATGATTCATCCATAAAGATGATTTCTTTGAGCTTATAGTACAATAAAAGTAACAATGTAATATAAATTTACACCTTTAGTCTTGATAGATGAATTCTGTCATTTTCAGATACCTTCTCTCCCATTTTGATATTTAATAGTTATGAAGAAAGATACGCTGGACAAAAATGGTATTTTATATATGTCAACATCCATTTTAAAAAGTTATAAAATTACAAATAAGAAAAACAAATAAATATCAATATGCTTATAAAGCTTTAGTTGACAATTGTGTGGAATATATATATATAGGGACAGGTTCAAATACAAAGTAATGAAAACGTGCGAAGTGTGCGAAGGCTCACTTGCACATGATAATTACGTAATGATAATTACGTAATGCCTTCATGAATATACAAAAACATTACGTAATTATCATACGTAATTATCATGTACAAAGTGCATGATAATTACGTAATGA
Source organism: Ambrosia artemisiifolia (assembly GCA_032199755.1). Lineage (NCBI taxonomy): Eukaryota > Viridiplantae > Streptophyta > Magnoliopsida > Asterales > Asteraceae > Ambrosia > Ambrosia artemisiifolia. Next base: position 46,205,204 of record CM063522.1, read on the forward strand.
GAATCACGTAATGATAATTACGTAATGTTTTTGTATGTTCATGAAGGCATTACGTTGTTATCATTACGTAATTATAATGTACAAAGTGCATTTACGTAATGCTTTCATGAACATACAAAGACATTACGTAAGTATCATTACGTAATTATCATGTACAAAGTGAGCATTCGCACACTTCGCACGTTTTCATTACTTTGTAGAATAACCGTCCCCTATATATATATATATATATATTATTTTCAGAAGAGAGTTTTATTGCGAGAAGTGCGAGAAGAAACCTAAATCTTAATTTTTATTGGTAATACTTCATATATTTTTTAAGTTCTTACTTTTTATATATCATTGTTTATGTTATATATACAAAAACCCATAAAATTAATGCAATCAAATGTTTTTTTAAGGTTTAAACTCTTTCCTACACATGTGTTATATTATGCGTAGGTAATGTTCCTACACAAACTTTGTACATGTGTAGGTTATATAAATTAATGAATACTTTATATACTTGTTTTATTTTTTAGATAGATGAATAAACAAAACATTTCAACAATTTTCTAATATTTATATTTTTTTTAAATGATAAAAATGAATTATTTATCTTCTTTTCGCACTTCTCGCACTAAAACCTCTTCTGAAATGAACCATCCCCTATATATATATATTCCACTTTTATTTTTTTAATTAAACTAATATAAGACATAAATATCGAATATTAGTAATATACAATTTGAAATTTTTGAAACCAGTAACTGTAACATATTATTTAAATAGTGTCTCTCTCATTTATGTTTTTTTTCTATTTAGATTCTATATGTTACATTGTAACATAACATATACATATAACTACAAGGATTTTGTATGTGAAATGTTGTAATATTATGTATGTGCAATGTTCAAGAGCAATTTTCAATCTATAACTAGGGTGTATCCCCCACGCTGCGGGGACAGGGTCTGTAAAAATGAATATTATAAACTCGTATACGTGCATAAAATATAAAAGGCTTTGCATAGTTATTGTCAATGGAACCCGACATTTTAACATCTAGTTTTTTAGGCAAATAATAATAATAACATAAAGATTTGTAGTTTAATTAAGGTTTAAAAAAAGTAACTATTGAAGTTTTTATACTTGTTCGTATTATAATTTAGTTGTTTGTAGTCATGATTTATGCAAACTTTATTCACTTAACAATGAGTGCTTTGTATGCAACCCACCCACAACAAACCATAATTCTAAAACTAACATAAACAAAGCTATCAAAACAGCAGCTTAGTGGCATAAAGACAACTGCAAATTCGTTACAAATCGTCACGCATTGATCTGCATAAGCCCAAAGCGATTGACACACATATCAAAAAGCCACATTTATCACTGCAGAGTTGCGCATGGTAGCGCTGTCAAAAACATACTTTTGTTCACCAACATAAGAACGACGTTTTTACCTACCTAGTTACATAACATACTTCATATTGTCTTACCTTTTTCCCAAAAGAGATAATGTCTTATAATTAGCAGTCACTACAACTTGTGCTTCTTTGTTTTGGTGACAGTGGCGTTGTCATCATAAAGCGATCTCTTTACAAAAGACGTGGTACGGGGTCTTAGTGATGGAGTTGATGGCTATGTGGCGGCAGAGGCTGGCGGTGTTGAGGATGGTCGTGTGGAAGATGAACTTTCGCCGCTATATTTTCCTACCACGAAGGCGTTGTTAACAGCGCAGTGCATTTCGTTGTCTTTTTGAATCTGGATATGATATTGTGTTTCCTGATTTTCAATCTTCAAAAAGGTGTCAAACGGGTTGCTCATTGCTAAAACCTCATCACATGTCTTGTTTAACAGCTGTCTTGCAACTTTGTCAAAAACCGTTGCCTCAATGCTTCCGGTACCATTTGTAATCGTGGTGGGGAGTCGGAACCTGTAAAAGCACATATTAGGTTGTTTTATGGGTATGTAAACATGAACATAATGTAATTACATGTTGTTAGCCTTTTCAAGATTCCCGTCACGTGTACAGTGCCAGCTTGATTTCTTTTCATACACACACTGATGACATGTTGGACAGGCCTTATAGTGCTATTCTTTGTGTGCATGAACTTCACTTATATGACCATTGATGACAAAGGTCTTGCCCTGTTGTTATAATGATATAAGGATAATAGTTAAGTTGTGATTAGTTTTAACATTGATGTTATACTTACATGTGCTTCTTTTTTTTCTAGCTGTAAGATGTCTAAAAGAGTAGTGGTTTGTATGGCGACTGCTGCTGCTGCAGGAGCGGCTGGAATTCCAGATACATACAGGTCTTGTAACTGTCCAGTTTCAACGGCTGTTGGATTTAAATAGACATGTGTACCATTTGTGCATTTCAACTGTAATGTGCCTGTGTCAAAGCAGTTGTAATTGTTGTTTTAAAAACACGTTGTCATGCCATTATGTCACAATTAATAAGAATATAATTTTACCTATGTAATCCTGTACCATTAGAGCAGAAAATCCAACTATAACCTGTTCTTGGGCCGATTCAATTTGTTTTTTGTTGTACCTGATCGACGAGTTAATGATGTGACTCCATAACGCCACTGTTATCGGCTGGTTACTGAAAATAGAAATATTCTCTTAAATTGAATACTGTGTATGCACACAATATGTGATCAGGGCAATTAAAATGTGTTGAAAAGATGTACAAACCTGCCATCTGTTATGGTCATGATTATATATGGCTTGTGATCTTTAGTTGTACCATGTCGAGTGTCTTGTAAAATGCCTATGTAGTCTGTCAATCAAAGGGAGAAAATGAATGTTAGCATGTATTCAGAACAAAACGGTGTACGAAAAAATCTATAAAAGTGTTTGTTACCAACAACACCCCTGGTTTTTTAAGCTGAATGTCTAAACGTTTCCGCGTAGCAAATTCATAGTACTCTTTCTGAATATCCTCTCTGTCTGGAAGAGGAGAGAATATAGATGTGTTTCCAATGCGTAACATTGCTGGATGTGACACGTCACTTGTGTACTCGTCAGCTTCCACGCAAACATAACCGTCAAGGTTGTAGCATGACCCAAGTTTCAGTTTTGACTTTACAGCGTCTCTTTTGTTGCCTTTCACCATTGCCTGGATTGCACCTCCCTGTAATGTTTATTTTGTTAACTTTATGAAAACCTAATAAAAACGTTTCTATTATGACAATGTTTCGTTAAATACCTAACTATCCACCAGTAAAAAATGATACTCATTCTCCCTGTTTGTTTTCAGGCACCCATTCCCGTATTACACGAACGTCCAAAGGTGGTGTTTCGCCTTTCGCCCAAAGCTTGAATATGCCTGTGCTGTCCATATTTTACTTCCTGAAAGCATATAGTAAATCTAAACAAATCTGGTTACTGTTTCTCATACCCTGGCATAACTTGCCACTCAGTTGGTTGACATAAACAAACACAGAAAAAACAAAGTGTCTTAATGATCACACAACTGGGCCTCACATATCACATCAGCAAAGTTTTAAAAATTAGCAATGTAAACACGGTTGACATTAGAGAAAATCAGTAACATAACTGTCGAATCCTCAAAAAGCATAAACAATCAATCCTACCTCAATCATCAAAACTATACTTACAAATTCATTCGCAAAGAAAATTGATAAAAGAAACATAAGGCATCAAATATATTCTAGGAAGCAGAGCAGTTAAAACTTTGGTATCGATTATTGAAAACCTATTTAATATTAATCTGATTTAGCATGTCTTTGTAAACAATATTTAAAGTGGTGCTCTTGTGGTCGTCGTTGTCGTCTTTTGTAACTATTTTTAAAGAATCTGGAGAGGTAGCTCTCGACAGAGCAACATAAAGTTAGCCATGACTAAAGATTGGCTCTGGCAAATAGACGCCAACTTTTTTTAATGACTTGCCCTGGCTCTTGTTAATAGTCATTGCATAGCAAGGTTTTATTGGAAACTGTCGCCTGGTAAAGACGAAAGGAAGGTCTTTTGAATTGTGGACAAAGTTAATCCGCGGAATGTAAACTCTATGACCAATGCATGTTCCTGTAATTATCCTAGCCTCAACAACATGCGGCGTCAACTGCGACACTAACAATCTGGTTCCGTTACACAAACCATTTTTTGGATCAACATTGCGCATCAAAATTACAGGGTTGTTTTTTTTATCTGTAAACAATGAGGTGGTATGCCACTGAAATTAAGAACGTTTAACTACTCCACAGGGTACATACCCTCGACATCTTGTACATTTTTGGAATGCGGAACCATGGAATCACTACTCAAGTATGAAACGCATACACCTGGTGATATTGATTGCACCATTTTGTTTATCTCATCTGCTGTCTCATTCTTGGGACAAATAATCGCTCGTTCAGCGACTGATGTTTGCGTGGGGTTTTGCAAGATGTCATCATCATAAATGAAATGAATTAATTCATCCAATCTATTTCCATCACCCTGTATCAAAAATTGGTCTGGAATTACGATTCGCTTGATATCTTTTTCTAATGGATCAACTTGTACGCCTTCATCGCCATCACCAATTCTCAAAAGACATGATGCAAAATCCCTAAGGTGTTGTTGATCTGCTGATGTTATAGCAGCGGTTGTTAGGCAATTCTCAGTCGGTTGAAATACAGTCATATATTTCCAAAAGTAAGATTGTGTCAAGCATGATCTAAGAATTTCAGCCTTTGAACATTTAGGCTTCACTGGCAAAGTTTTCCTAAAATCACCTCCAAACAAAATAGACTTCCCACCAAAAGGTTGTGAAACATTGTCTGTGAGATCCTGCAACGTTTTATCAAGTGACTCAAAGCATCGCCGATCGTTCATTGGCACCTCGTCCCAAATTATAAGACTTGTTTCTAGTAGCAGATTGCAAAGACTAGTTTTATTTTAATATAACAAACTGATTCTTGGGTCAGCTCTATGGGTATCTTAAACCGTGATTGTGTGATGTCCGTCCCGAAGGCAGTAAGAGTGAGGCAATACCTGATGCTGCAACGGCTAGCACAACTTGACCAACTGATCCCAACGCAGCAATTTAAGTTCTCCAAAGATACGTCTTACCTGTGCCGCCATGACCATATACGAAAAACATGATTTGGGTAGACGTTTTTTATAGAATTCATAACAGCATCATATATTATCATTTGTTGAGGGTGTAGTCTTGAATGAAGCGATACATGTTCATCTCTTAATGCTTGCCTGTCATAACTTTTTTCCTCTAAAAGTATGTTGTTTTGCAAAACAGACACAACAGACAAATCAGGAAGCGGCAGCTCAAAATCTGCCAGAGATAAAGGTGTTGTGTTTGAGTTTAGTATTGTTTCATCAATTTCATGTAAAACAAAATGTTTCAGGTCGCTGTCGTTCCTCACATTGGAGCTGCCAACTGATACCTGGCGTACATTGTAATTAACATCATCTGACATACATTGCCAGTTTTGTTCCCACAATTTTAGAGGATTTGAAATATCGCAATACAAAAGAAGGTATACAAACAAAGCTCTAAGTTCCTTGGCCGAACCCCACTCAGCAGCCTCACTAATAGCAGTGTGCCATTCTTTATCATCACCAGTTAGACCAAGCTTCTCACACGCCCCCCTAAAAGTTGGCATTACAACGCCATCTACTGTTTGAACATCCGCATAAGATTGACACCCTGTTTGATAAGTCAGCAGCAGCCTTAGATAAAACAACTCGCCAATTGTTGGATGCACATACGATAGCCTACCAACCGAAGGTTTCTGCTTTGACAACCTACGCATCCACGTTTTACCGCTGGTGTCCCATTTAAATTTTGAAAGGTAATCAATATAACACAGAACCAAGCCTACGATATCTGCAGCCTCTTCTTTACACGCCTCTTTTTTATTACTAACAAACCACTCTGTCAACATTGTTTTCCCCACATTCGGAGAATTAGCTACTTCCGACAGCTTTGCAGACTGCCTAAACGTCAGGTTTTGTTTACCCTCGAGATGAACTGCTAGTATTTAAACTGTCGGGCGTCGACGATGTATTGGGAAAGTAAATATTCTCCACGCAGCCTCTTGAGGACATATAAACCGAGCATCCACATAGTTGCTGATTTCATCAACTATGACTGTGTCTTTTTCAGTTGCATTTTGCAATGTATCATCAACACGTGTTAAAGAATATCGAATCCTATCGGCACCCTTTTATATATACTTGAACAGATACTTAATCATCATTAACCACCCGCAGTACTCAACATTTATATGGGCATCAAAACGACGTAACAACACTGCATTATAAGGAACCACATAGCCATTGTTAAGAGGAACACCATTTTTAATGTATGAATACGCAGATGAGCACCTCCTGAAATGAACATAGCTAGCACTATCAAAACGCGTGGCTGCTTCATACGGATTTGGGAACTTCTTTGAACAAACACCATCTTTCATGTGAGGTGAATATTGTCTAGCCAACCCACACGGGCCATGAAGCATGAAATCTGTAACTATCCTATGAAGTAATGGCTGAGCTATCGCATCTGGCAGTTCAGAAGATATATGTTGATCAAGTTGTTCAGGAGTACGTATAATATGCGCACTAGACACCCATAACAATGTATAACAATATGGAAGACCTCTTTTTTGGAACTCAATGGTGTAAAGATCTGTGACAACATATTATGGTCAAATTAAAGCAGGGACTGGTATGTATGCTAAAGAGTGAATTATATGCAGGGAACATCAATATCTGCTGTCACATCTCCAAACGGTTTTGCTTGTCTAATGTATTTAATAAATGACCAAACTTTTAGTTGGAAAACCCTTGCAGCAATGTCTGGTCTGTCCTGTGCACCTGAGATGCTAGCACGTACAATTTCTTTTGTGATTTTTGGCCAGCGAACGTTGCCTGTGAAGGATATAAAGTACTGTGGATTTCCATAGACACGACACAATGCAAGTGCATCCAGATAATGTTTATACATATATCTAGGGCCACTCGTAAATGAAGAAGGCAAAAAGATTCGCTTGCCCACATCACAGCCTTTTACATTACCCTTTGAAATTGTATCGTGCACACCATCCAAAAACTCACAATGAACATCATTCTGCTCTAAACGTATGTACTGAAGACGACATTGTTCAATACAAACATACACGTCAACCAAGTACCGTTGAAATAACCTTGAAGCCTTTAATAAATGCGTATACACATTATGACCATCATGAAATTGATAGCTGTAATATGTTAGCAAGCACATACTATGATCATCAGCAGGCACTAAACTTGGCTCTTCATTTGCTACATCATCAGGCACTGTTGTTGCAGCCTGAACTAACAAGTGTTCTGGTGACCAGCCCTGTTCACCACATGGGAACAGCAACGGATATTGAAGAGGCATGTATGACGCATGCATATTACTCACCCTATGTGGTGTGTTATCTTTACTTCTAATAATAATATCAAAAGATTCAGCACCTGGATTTGCATCAAATATGATCGCACCAATAGTGCTTGACGAAGGTTCATCATAACGACGGTCAGTTGCACGGCTATAAAGCTTTATTGCGAACTCTGGTATTTCCAACAGTGCATAAAATTCACTTGCAGATTTAAAAAGCTTCACATACTCATTCTCTAGCTGTAACATGCAGGCAATAGCCGCTACCACATCCGGGAATAAACAAATTTTATCACCGACGGTAAATAAACGAAGCCCGTTTTCAACTTCATTCAACGGGTCAAAACTATACATTTGCTAAAATGTGGGCTTATCACCAGGAGCTGGACATAAAGCTCCTAACCAATGTGAAATTTGACCTACAACTTTAAACACATAAGGGCCCACACCTTGGTTAACCGACTCATTAACTGTGGCACCAAAAGAGGTCATGGAAAACATCGAATTATAGGCTGGTATATTCATGAGGAAGTTCGGATCCGCAAACAATGTTTCATTAGAAGCGGTGGGTCTGATGGGTATTCAATCTGCACCTTTCCAGCTTTGCAGCATCTATTAAATGTTGGAGGACAACTTTTGGGAGACGATGTTAGTCACTCCTCAAGCCAAAACAAAGCGCCACAATACTCACAAACCTCTCTACAGGACCCCATATCAACATAATCAGGCGATTGCAAAAACTCAGACGCAGACAAAGTGCGACATAACCTAGATCGCAACATTGAAGCTCTATAAGCAGTTTGGCCACTAGATGGGGTCGTTTCCTGCAAAACAACATCAACACTAGCAGTTCGCCATCGCTTTCTACATGCAGCAGATGAACAACCAACACTAGCATCATCAGCTGACACAACTGGGTTCGGTTTTTATATAGAGCCCGACATATACGACGATCCAACAGTAACGTTATCAGACGCCATACACTCGTCTACAATCTCTTTACCACTCCGTCTCCCACACGACGATCCAACAGCACCAGACGCCACTATCGCTTGATCACTGTCTTCACCACCACAATTCCCACCCAACGACAATGAAGACATTATAAAAAAACCTACATTGTACAAACAAAGCAATAAACGACAGTATAGCATAATACCAAACAAACATCATCCACAAAACAATTGATGCTCATACGATTGCATGACATAATAACACACCCGATAACAGTTAAACGAAAACACATTTTTATTAAGCACTTCAAAAACGTTATACAAATCAAATAACATACAGACATGCAACATGCACAGCAAAGACGCAAAACACTCTAACCATACAAACACCTTAACAACAACAACGACATGAAATCTTGGTTGTTTAAGCATTTAAACAAACATAACATTAATCAAACGACATCAACAAAAGTATCTAAACCAGAGATTACCTTCAACTGCTACTAAACAGAGCAAAAGAAGAAAGAATAAGAGCCCTGGTCGCGAGAAGCAAAAAAAATAAAAAAAATCACTAAAAATTCTTTAATCGTAATATAATAGCACTAACTAAACACGCAAAGCAAGCTTAACACCTGTCTAGACACCTCATCAGATTAGACACGTGGCGAAAACAGTTAATTAGATGAGCTAAAATTAATTATCATAAAAAACGGACGCCCAAGGACTCGAACCCGGGCAAATAATCAACAAACACAGTGGCCAACCACCAGGCCAACACTTAAAACCTGTTTGTAAACCAAAACAATTGTATAAAACCAATACTTATAAGGTGGGCCCAGGCAATTAATACGAATATTGTTCATTAAGCATGGGTATTAATATATTTATAATGGTAGAGGATCCGGTAGGAAAATTGTTTTGAGTAGGAAGTGTAGGAAGTATTTTCAACCATTAGATCAAATCTAATTAAATCTTTAGATGATGGGCATTTTAGACTTTTTGTCTATTTTTTTATTTATTACAAACCCACTAAATTAGCAACTAACATCTAGATATTTATAAAGATTAATCATCATAAATTAACTAATTATTCATTATTTTTCATAAGAATCATAAGATATTCATATCAAATAAGTTGATCAATACCTAAAAACTTATTTGATTCTTCAAACATATAACCTATCTCTATCACTTTTTCAATTATTCAAGTCATGGCAGAAGGTTAACATCAGGAGTGTTTTATATTAACGTCAGGAGTGTTTTATAATAACATCAATAGTGTTTAATATTGAAACTAAACACAGTAGAAGTGTTTTAAAACATTCGAAGTGTTTTAACAGATACGAATCATGTTTAGTAAAAAAAACACTATTATTCGGTTAGATCAGCAAAAAAAAAAGAGAACACTATTACTTTAAACCCACAATTATAGAAGATGAAGAATAACCGATGCAAAGAAGGTTTTGTGGTTCTATTTGTTTTTTTCTTTTTGGAAGATGAACAAGTTTGAATGTATGAGAGAGAGGGGGCATGATTTAAGGGTGAAAGTCAAATGGTTTCTATATCAAAATACAAGAAATGACATTACTACCCTCATTTAAAACACATATTGGACCATCATACCCTTAATTATTAAAATATAATTAGTAGAAACTTAACAAACCCAAACTTTTAATCTCAACCATCAATTTCTAGATCCAATGGTTGAAAACACTTCCTACACTTCCTACACAAATCAATTTTCCTACAGGAACCTTACCCTATTTATAATAATGATGATTTCTTTAAGCTTATAGTAAAAAGGGTAAAATTTTAAAATAAATTTTACACCTTTAGTGTTAATAGATAAATTCTTTCGTTTTTAGATACCTTCCGTCCCATTTTGATATTTACTAATTATAAAGAAAGATAAGTTAGACAAAAAAAATGGTATTTTATATATATCAACATCCATTTTAAAAAGTTATAAAATTACAAAAAAGGAAAACCAATAAAGATCAATATGGTTATATAGCTTTAGTTGACTATTATGTGGAATATATATATATATATATATATATATATATATATTCGAGTTTTATTTGGTTAATTAAACTAATATATAACATAAATATCGAATGTTAGTGATATATAATTTGAAATTTGTAAAGCTTGTAACTATAACTAGGGTGTAAACAAGCCAAGCCGAGCCCGAGCTTGACTAGGCTTGAGTCAGCCCATCATGCTCTTTTTAGGATCGAGCTCGGCTTGGCTCGAGGTGCTTTAAAATAATTTTAAATAACCTAAAAGCTCGGCTCAAGCTCCCTTCCGTAGCTTAACCGAGCAGAAGCTTGGCGTGACCTCAGATAACCAATATTATCACTACAACAAAATTAATCTAATGCAACCCCGACAAATAGTTGCATTAGGCCTTAAAAAAGTTGTATTATGCCTAATACAACCTTTTGTGAAGGGCTGCATTAGTTAAAGTTGTATTAGACCTAATGCAATCTTTTTTATACCATAATGCAACTTTTCTGAAAAGGTTGCATTTACTGTTCAAATGCAACCCTTTTATAATACAACCTTTTTATTTGGTAATGCAACTTTTTTTACTTTTAAATACAACTTTTCTAATACTCAAATGCAACATTTTCTAACTCAAATGCAACATTTACTACACCCAAATGCAACCTTTATTAGATTAAAATTCAACCATTGTGTATATATATACATTTTACATTGCGTGAACAGTTTTAATTCCGCATTGGTCTCTTTGGGCGGCTATCCCACTTGCCAGTATTTCACTGGATGCTCAAGTCTTGCTTCTACCTACACACACAAACACACTCTGGTCCCTTCTCTCCATTTCTCTTTCTCTAACACACTACCCATTTGAACGGGATCTAAAACGTTGAAGTCGCCACCGGAAAACCGATCGTCACACTACAATCGCCTTTGTCACCCAACAAACAGTAGAAGATAGACCTGTAATGGCGGTGGTGTGATGGTGTTGCGACGATGTAAGACTACCGGTTCTTCAAATCGGGTAGGACGAGAAGAAATAAAGTTGCATACGTCATCATCGGAGGCTTACGTTCGCTAACAATGGAGGAAGGTGGTAGTAGCTGTATTGGCTGCGTTCAAGATAGCAGCGTATAGAGTGTAAGGGGAGAGACGGTGAGGGTAGCGAGAACAAACAGTGGCGACATCCTTGAGTTTTGGGTTTTTTGTGTTGCTCGATGGTGCTGGTGGGAGGTAGAGATAGAGATAAAATTAGACAGAAGAAGAAATTTACAAAGTTGACACTCATCATTAATTTAGTGCATATTTAATAATAACATGGAATAAATAAAGAGAGAAAAAGAATTAAAAGCTTGAAAAAGAAATAATAGTTCTAAAAATAACTGCTAATTGCAAATTCAATATGACTAAAGTGTGAGAAACTGAAAATTCCATTATTGTCACGTTTGTTTTATTTACGTTTCATTGAAAAAAAATCAAAATCGAACGGGACAAATATATTTGAGTTTTTTTCCCTTTACCCAACGAACCAAAGGGTTGTTGTCTGAATATTGGTATTCATACCGGGTTTCGTTTTTAATCCGTTTTGACGTTGCTTTTTGTTTTGTTTATACTAATTCATTTTACGTTATAACTTCTGTTATATTAACAATAAACGCGAATTATGACATCGCCGCTTCATTGTATTAACATTTAACGTGAATTACGATACTGCCGCGAAACGCGGGTCAAATACTAGTTATTATATATTTAGTATAAATTTGCAACCAAGTTTAAATCAAATGCAACGCTTTTCTAAATTTAGTTACAACAAATGTATCCTTTTATCTAACAAAAATAGAATAGATAATTTCATATAATAATTTAACACATGTTCAATACAATGATAAAAAGTAACGAAACCTCCTACTACGAAACCTCCCACTGATATCTAAGATCTTGAAGTACTACAATAGGTAGCTTTTTCAAAATACTTCGCATCATAGCTTCAAAGTTTGCTCCTTGGCTATCAAATTCTTTAAAGACATGCGACTTTCCTTAATCCAGATACAACGCTTCTAGATACAAATAACATAATTGACTCAGCTAATAGAAAAGTCTAACTAACAAATACTAGTGATAGATAAATTGCAAAAATAAAAAGAAGTGTTTTCTCTTGAACCTACCTTTGTGTCCCTTATAAGCATTTCCAATAGTCATGGTACATATATAACCAATAGCGATCCAAACTCATGGTATAATAGTTAAACTGAACCTATTGCTTTTTCTAATTTTGGCAGTGTAATTGATCTTCAACTAACGCATCGTCCTCATCTTCTAAATCATCATGGCTAGTATCCCCTTGTATCTGATCATCATTATTTTCAAATATTGTATGGTCCATATCATCATCTTGGTCACTATAACATTGTCATTGTTAAATACAACACTATCAGTAACTAAAAATTACTAAAACAAAAAGTAAACCACCTTAACCACTAAACAAATATACCTTAAGATCTCATAATATACCCCTAGTCTCCATCTTCCACTAAACCTAATAGTTCCATGTGTACTTCATTAAAATTAAAAATGATATAAGAGAACATCATATAAAAAGTAGTTGTATGACTGAATTTGTTATTACTCATTAATTAGATGAACTTCAAATCACGAAAACGATAACTTGATATATGTCCTCCTCCTCATCATCATCATCATCATTATCATCCTCCTCCCCATCATCTTCCACGTCAACCTAAACCAAACGTTTCTTAATTCACATTTAGTAAGTAGGCTTTTCCAAATTTTGTTTGAATAATCCATTTTCCCTGTCCGTTTATTACCTGAAATTAGTTCACCCATGCTAAGTGTTGCTTTAAAATGGTTCTTTTTTATTGTGTTTGAATCCGAGATTTTTGGAGCGACCACTTGATGTTGCTTTGATAGTTTAGCAATTTTATTCATGGACATTGGTACAATATATGGTGAACTATGTTGCTATAACAAATGTTTATTTTTGTTAGAAACGATTGTTTATAAACATAAATAAAAATATAATGATCAACTTACCTTTTTTGATACTTTCACATTTGTATCAACTTCTGGATATTCTTCCTCATTGTCATCACCATTACCATGAATATAGTCTGCCTCTCTCACTCTATGGTATGCCTACCTTTCAAATATTTATTTTCTTTGTAGCTTTGATTTTCGTTGCTTTTGTTGCCATTTAGACATGTTTAAAGTAAAAAAATGCAATAATAGGCAAAATTTTATATCATGTAACTTTTCTTTGTCCTGGAATAAAAGATGGTTTTTATGTTTGATTAAAAAAAATTATCTTATACGTAATATGAAAATTTTGAAATAAATAGATCTTTTAAATTCAGTACTATCTATGGTATACAAAAATTCTTAATCATTGGTGAAGAGCATTATTAAGGAGCTTTAATACCACATGTAGTGTCCTATGGGAAGGGCGTGGAAGCAGCAATCAACACCCAAAACGTCGGGTACACCACCCCCTGGGCGTTTTGGGGGCTTTTTTGTTTTGGGCGTGTAAATTTCCCGATGTGGAAGTTTATTCTTTTTCGAGGGCCAATCAACTTCTGCCATTTGGAGCGGAGGGCGTGGAACTAGTTCCACTACGCTTGGTCTAAATATGAAATCTTAAGATAAAGCTATACAATCTTGTACAAAAAGAAAAGTAGTTATGATATGGTTATCTTTCTTTATAGATATGGACCACAAATATGCCAAGTGTACTCATTCATTTGTAAATTACGCATATTTAGTTACATTACACTGTCTTCAAATCGTATAACCCCTCTCTTTATATAATTTATCAAGCAGGCACCAAGCATATTTTTTAACAAGTTCTTATCCTTTAGAAGAAAACAAAGATATCTCAATTCAATGAACTCAAAAGTCAATAGACAATTGATGAATACCCTTAATCAATATTGGTAATCATTCCAAAAGCATGCGATTGACGGGTACTTTTTTGTTAATAAGCAACAAACAAATGATGATACAAGAAACTCACGAAGTGATATGGAGAACTAAAGGAGAATAGCAAGCGGTTTAGCAAAGTAATGTAGATGACCAACATGGGGCGGTTTAGAAATCCAGCAAGGGAGAAGAGGCAGAGGCGGTTTATAGAACAATTAGGTTTTAAAACATTTATTTTGGATTAAGGCGCTAATATTGGGGTAATCACACATTAGGAGGGAATTTTTTATTTTTTTTAAATAGCAAACTTTACTCCATATATTACGAAGAAAAAAGTACCCAAATAAACAAATATTTTAAGTTTGGTATAGATTTTGATAGGGGTGTAAACGAGCCGAGCTGAACCCAAGCTTGACTAGGCTCAAGCTCGGACCATCATACCCTTAATTATTAAAATATAATTAGTAGAAACTTAACAAACCCAAACTTTTAATCTCAACCATCAATTTCTAGATCCAATGGTTGAAAACACTTCCTACACTTCCTACACAAATCAATTTTCCTACAGGAACCTTACCCTATTTATAATAATGATGATTTCTTTAAGCTTATAGTAAAAAGGGTAAAATTTTAAAATAAATTTTACACCTTTAGTGTTAATAGATAAATTCTTTCGTTTTTAGATACCTTCCGTCCCATTTTGATATTTACTAATTATAAAGAAAGATAGGTTAGACAAAAAAAATGGTATTTTATATATATCAACATCCATTTTAAAAAGTTATAAAATTACAAAAAAGGAAAACCAATAAAGATCAATATGGTTATATAGCTTTAGTTGACTATTATGTGGAATATATATATATATATATATATATATATATATATATATATTCGAGTTTTATTTGGTTAATTAAACTAATATATAACATAAATATCGAATGTTAGTGATATATAATTTGAAATTTGTAAAGCTTGTAACTATAACTAGGGTGTAAACAAGCCAAGCCGAGCCCGAGCTTGACTAGGCTTGAGTCAGCCCATCATGCTCTTTTTAGGATCGAGCTCGGCTTGGCTCGAGGTGCTTTAAAATAATTTTAAATAACCTAAAAGCTCGGCTCAAGCTCCCTTCCGTAGCTTAACCGAGCAGAAGCTTGGCGTGACCTCAGATAACCAATATTATCACTACAACAAAATTAATCTAATGCAACCCCGACAAATAGTTGCATTAGGCCTTAAAAAAGTTGTATTATGCCTAATACAACCTTTTGTGAAGGGCTGCATTAGTTAAAGTTGTATTAGACCTAATGCAATCTTTTTTATACCATAATGCAACTTTTCTGAAAAGGTTGCATTTACTGTTCAAATGCAACCCTTTTATAATACAACCTTTTTATTTGGTAATGCAACTTTTTTTACTTTTAAATACAACTTTTCTAATACTCAAATGCAACATTTTCTAACTCAAATGCAACATTTACTACACCCAAATGCAACCTTTATTAGATTAAAATTCAACCATTGTATATATATATACATTTTACATTGCGTGAACAGTTTTAATTCCGCATTGGTCTCTTTGGGCGGCTATCCCACTTGCCAGTATTTCACTGGATGCTCAAGTCTTGCTTCTACCTACACACACAAACACACTCTGGTCCCTTCTCTCCATTTCTCTTTCTCTAACACACTACCCATTTGAACGGGATCTAAAACGTTGAAGTCGCCACCGGAAAACCGATCGTCACACTACAATCGCCTTTGTCACCCAACAAACAGTAGAAGATAGACCTGTAATGGCGGTGGTGTGATGGTGTTGCGACGATGTAAGACTACCGGTTCTTCAAATCGGGTAGGACGAGAAGAAATAAAGTTGCATACGTCATCATCGGAGGCTTACGTTCGCTAACAATGGAGGAAGGTGGTAGTAGCTGTATTGGCTGCGTTCAAGATAGCAGCATATAGAGTGTAAGGGGAGAGACGGTGAGGGTAGCGAGAACAAACAGTGGCGACATCCTTGAGTTTTGGGTTTTTTGTGTTGCTCGATGGTGCTGGTGGGAGGTAGAGATAGAGATAAAATTAGACAGAAGAAGAAATTTACAAAGTTGACACTCATCATTAATTTAGTGCATATTTGATAATAACATGGAATAAATAAAGAGAGAAAAAGAATTATAAGCTTGAAAAAGAAATAATAGTTCTAAAAATAACTGCTAATTGCAAATTCAATATGACTAAAGTGTGAGAAACTGAAAATTCCATTATTGTCACGTTTGTTTTATTTACGTTTCATTGAAAAAAAATCAAAATCGAACGGGACAAATATATTTGAGTTTTTTTCCCTTTACCCAACGAACCAAAGGGTTATTGTCTGAATATTGGTATTCATACCGGGTTTCGTTTTTAATCCGTTTTGACGTTGCTTTTTGTTTTGTTTATACTAATTCATTTTACGTTATAACTTCTGTTATATTAACAATAAACGCGAATTATGACATCGCCGCTTCATTGTATTAACATTTAACGTGAATTACGATACTGCCGCGAAGCGCGGGTCAAATACTAGTTATTATATATTTAGTATAAATTTGCAACCAAGTTTAAATCAAATGCAACGCTTTTCTAAATTTAGTTACAACAAATGTATCCTTTTATCTAACAAAAATAGAATAGATAATTTCATATAATAATTTAACACATGTTCAATACAATGATAAAAAGTAACGAAACCTCCTACTACGAAACCTCCCACTGATATCTAAGATCTTGAAGTACTACAATAGGTAGCTTTTTCAAAATACTTCGCATCATAGCTTCAAAGTTTGCTCCTTGGCTATCAAATTCTTTAAAGACATGCGACTTTCCTTAATCCAGATACAACGCTTCTAGATACAAATAACATAATTGACTCAGCTAATAGAAAAGTCTAACTAACAAATACTAGTGATAGATAAATTGCAAAAATAAAAAGAAGTGTTTTCTCTTGAACCTACCTTTGTGTCCCTTATAAGCATTTCCAATAGTCATGGTACATATATAACCAATAGCGATCCAAACTCATGGTATAATAGTTAAACTGAACCTATTGCTTTTTCTAATTTCGGCAGTGTAATTGATCTTCAACTAATGCATCGTCCTCATCTTCTAAATCATCATGGCTAGTATCCCCTTGTATCTGATCATCATTATTTTCAAATATTGTATGGTCCATATCATCATCTTGGTCACTATAACATTGTCATTGTTAAATACAACACTATCAGTAACTAAAAATTACTAAAACAAAAAGTAAACCACCTTAACCACTAAACAAATATACCTTAAGATCTCATAATATACCCCTAGTCTCCATCTTCCACTAAACCTAATAGTTCCATGTGTACTTCATTAAAATTAAAAATGATATAAGAGAACATCATATAAAAAGTAGTTGTATGACTGAATTTGTTATTACTCATTAATTAGATGAACTTCAAATCACGAAAACGATAACTTGATATATGTCCTCCTCCTCATCATCATCATCATCATTATCATCCTCCTCCCCATCATCTTCCACGTCAACCTAAACCAAACGTTTCTTAATTCACATTTAGTAAGTAGGCTTTTCCAAATTTTGTTTGAATAATCCATTTTCCCTGTCCGTTTATTACCTGAAATTAGTTCACCCATGCTAAGTGTTGCTTTAAAATGGTTCTTTTTTATTGTGTTTGAATCCGAGATTTTTGGAGCGACCACTTGATGTTGCTTTGATAGTTTAGCAATTTTATTCATGGACATTGGTACAATATATGGTGAACTATGTTGCTATAACCAGTGGCGGATCCGGCCAGGATTTTTTTTCAATGGGTTCAGTGTTTTTAGATGCTCCAATTTTATAAAACTGGATATAAATTTTTTCGCTCGGTTCAACGGTTCGGGTCGGTTTTTTATGCGTTAACAGTTGTTTTTAACCGTCTATCGTCTACAGTGGCGATTCTAACATTTTTGGAGGCCTAAAGCGAGCTCTAAATTGGGGGCTTCCAACATGTAAACTTATCACATAAGGGCAAATTTGGGGGCTTCCATAGATTCTAACATATGAGAGTTATCGTTCTAATATTTGAAAAGAGCAACTCAATAGCTAAATTTCTAACTATCTCACAAATTAACCATCGTGATACTATAGAATAACATAAAAACAACTATTACTTTAAAATAAATTAGAACATATAATTAATATCATCATACTTTGCAAATTGGTTGACTAAGACCGACACTTTTTGCAAAGGTTTGTATTGTACAAGAAACGATGATTTTTTTAGTAAATAATACAACCCTATTTAAGGGTTGGGTTCATTAAGAAGAAAAAAAATGTAAACCTGGACAACAGGTTGTTTGAAGGAGCTTGGGGAAGGACAGGAGAGGGGCTGTGCATTTTGGGTCTGAAGGAGCTAGTGCTTTAGGTTTTAGGAGCTAGTGCTTTAGGTTTTAGGAGTTTTAGAATAATATAACCCTATGTTTTAAAAGGTGGAAGACTTAACCATTGAGCCACTCATGTGATATGGCAATGGGTTCATGCCAATTTTTCTTATGGGTTCATAGCTCATTTTTAATATATATTTCTACTAAAAATCGAAAACCGAATGGGTTCGCCTGAACCCGTAGCTGCCTTACTAAATCCGCCCCTGGCTATAACAAATGTTTATTTTTGTTAGAAACGATTGTTTATAAACATAAATAAAAATATAATGATCAACTTACCTTTTTTGATACTTTCACATTTGTATCAACTTCTGGATATTCTTCCTCATTGTCATCACCATTACCATGAATATAGTCTGCCTCTCTCACTCTATGGTATGCCTACCTTTCAAATATTTATTTTCTTTGTAGCTTTGATTTTCGTTGCTTTTGTTGCCATTTAGACATGTTTAAAGTAAAAAAATGCAATAATAGGCAAAATTTTATATCATGTAACTTTTCTTTGTCCTGAAATAAAAGATGGTTTTTATGTTTGATTAAAAAAAATTATCTTATACGTAATATGAAAATTTTGAAATAAATAGATCTTTTAAATTCAGTACTATCTATGGTATACAAAAATTCTTAATCATTGGTGAAGAGCATTATTAAGGAGCTTTAATACCACATGTAGTGTCCTATGGGAAGGGCGTGGAAGCAGCAATCAACACCCAAAACGTCGGGTACACCACCCCCTGGGCGTTTTGGGGGCTTTTTTGTTTTGGGCGTGTAAATTTCCCGATGTGGAAGTTTATTCTTTTTCGAGGGCCAATCAACTTCTGCCATTTGGAGCGGAGGGCGTGGAACTAGTTCCACTACGCTTGGTCTAAATATGAAATCTTAAGATAAAGCTATACAATCTTGTACAAAAAGAAAAGTAGTTATGATATGGTTATCTTTCTTTATAGATATGGACCACAAATATGCCAAGTGTACTCATTCATTTGTAAATTACGCATATTTAGTTACATTACACTGTCTTCAAATCGTATAACCCCTCTCTTTATATAATTTATCAAGCAGGCACCAAGCATATTTTTTAACAAGTTCTTATCCTTTAGAAGAAAACAAAGATATCTCAATTCAATGAACTCTAAAGTCAATAGACAATTGATGAATACCCTTAATCAATATTGGTAATCATTCCAAAAGCATGCGATTGACGGGTACTTTTTTGTTAATAAGCAACAAACAAATGATGATACAAGAAACTCACGAAGTGATATGGAGAACTAAAGGAGAATAGCAAGCGGTTTAGCAAAGTAATGTAGATGACCAACATGGGGCGGTTTAGAAATCCAGCAAGGGAGAAGAGGCAGAGGCGGTTTATAGAACAATTAGGTTTTAAAACATTTATTTTGGATTAAGGCGCTAATATTGGGGTAATCACACATTAGGAGGGAATTTTTTATTTTTTTTAAATAGCAAACTTTACTCCATATATTACGAAGAAAAAAGTACCCAAATAAACAAATATTTTAAGTTTGGTATAGATTTTGATAGGGGTGTAAACGAGCCGAGCTGAACCCAAGCTTGACTAGGCTCAAGCTCGGCTCGTCATGCTCTTTTGAAGCTCGAGCTCAAGCTCGGCTCGGTTCGAGTCTACTATTTTGAGCTCGAGCTCGGCTCAAAAATAAAACTTAAGAGCTTGAGCTCGGTTTGGCTCAGCTCGAGGTAATTGAAAAGTAATTATAAACAACCTAAAAGATCGGCTCGAGCTCGCTTCAATAGCTTAAACGAGCAAAAGGTCGGCTTACCAATATTTTTTTTTTAAATTGAACATGTTCAAATGGCAAAATCGCATACATAAAAAGATAATATAACATTTGTCTTGACTCGTTTAGGCTTGCAAGCCTAAACAAGCTTTGTATGTAAGGCTCGAGCTTTGTCTCGATAACTAAAAAGTCATATTTCAGACTCGAACTCGCGCTCGGGCTTGTTAAGGCTCGGCTCATTCGAGCATTTTACCGAGCCGATCTCAAGTAGCTCTCGAGCTGCTACGTGCATTTACACCCCTAGATTTTGATGAAAGTTATCACTCTCAAAATTAGTAAACAAATCACGAAAATAATAATTTGGCTTAAGATATTGTTATCATATAAATTCAATCTAAAAAAACATATCCATGTGTAAAATTATCATTGTTCTTTTAGTTCAAAACATAGTTCTTTAACTTTTTTTCTGTAGATCGACGAACGTGTCACCCGACAATCACGAGGGTTATATTCAAGGTGCGGAATCCCTTGAATATGTTCTAACAACATAAACAAACTTGAAATTAAGATAAGCGAGTAATTATCACACACAAACGGGTCAAAAGATTAACGTTTATATCATTAAAACAGAGCTCGAGTGTTACAATGATCAAACCAAGCAATCTCGGACCAGGGGAGGGTGTTTGGAGAGTGTGTGTGGCAAAGACTAATGATTAGGGTTATGATTAGGCATATTTATACCTCTCGGATACGTACAGACCCCTGTAGACGATTAGGATGCTATGCTACATATAGCTATAGGCGATTAGGGCCTAATCGCCTATACTAGCCTGCTAATCGCATGAACAGTGGTGTTGGATAGGGTCTAATCGCCTATCCATACCCTGTAATCGCCTTCAACTTATATCACACCCAAAAACGCGTATAAACGTCTCCAAACACCCGGTAATACGTCCAACCATCATATATACTAGCCTAGGGACATCATGTACTAACAGACTCCCCCTTGGACCAGGCTAGTATACGTACAGAGATTGCAAAAGACAACGTTCATAACATGGCAAAACAACTTTACAGACTCGAAAAAACCGAATACAGACATAACAAAACAAACAGCATCTTCAGTCTTTACTTCAGCTTGACATTGTCCTGATCCTCGTAAGTCTTGACCAGTCGCATCCAGCATGAACTTTGTTAGCATAGCAGAAGCGAATCACTCTCTAAAACTTAATTGTTTGATCCGCTTCATCAGGTAAGTGCTGGATCGGATACAGGTACATCGTCTCCACATCTTTCTCTGAACAGTTGATAAGCCACATCGGGTCCCAAATTCTGATTTTTCTGCAAGGTTTAGGAGTGTTGCTCAAGACGATCACTGCCTCAGTAGTCGTTGCATCATAGTGCCAATAGTAGAGCTTTGAGGAAAACTCTTGTTCAACTAAGACGATTGGAATCTTCGATACACACTTTGGTGGCTTGATCTTATGTTCCCAAATCGGACTCTTGGTGATCGGATGAATCTTGTCTGTCTTGAAAGACTTTGGATACTGAGGCTTGAGTTCATCCCATCCCTTTTCACTTTCTCTTTTCAGCTTGGTGTAGAAACCTTGAAGAGGAGGAGCTTTTTCCTTGTACAAAGGATAATCGAGTCGAACCAGATCACGAATGTACCAGAAGGGTAGACTGAGAACTTTCTGAAATGGTTCAAAGTACAATATACCTTCCTGCCATTTAACCCCGAGCATCCTGGTGTGACTGATATAAGCCCAGCTGATCACGTTACCTGACATCTTCGACAGACGCTTCTTGAAGATAGATGCCCGCTCAACTGTCTTTTTCTTCTCTTCAGGTTTGAACCATTTGGGATATTTCTCTCTGATCTTGTCCTGTCTTACTTTGACTTCCTCAGGAACTGGAGTAGAGTCAGACTTTAGTTTCTCTTCAGCCTCATGTATCATCTCCTCAGTAATGTTAGGAATCCCAGTGCCCGAATCACCTACAACATACTCTGGAGTTGGCACACTAGTTCCTTCTTCAAGATTGACCTCATTGTTCTCTGGATGCATCTCTAGTGGAGGATTTTGACTTGCACAGGAAGATTCTCCATGTGCGAAGCCGTACACCTGTTCCATGTCATCTGATGTCATCTCAGGAGGTATCTCGCCTTCTTCTAGATCATATTCTGGCATAGCAGGAGGAGGGAGTAGGTTGCCTTCATCATCATCATCGTCCTCGTCATCATCTTCTTCTTCTTCACTTTCTTCATCATCATCATCATCACCAGCACTAGCCCCAGCTTCTAAACCTTCACCACCAGTGAGTCTAGGTTGAGTTCCAGCTAACTCATTTAACCTAGTCCTCAGTTTTGTGTTCTGCTTCTTATACTTGGTGATTCTTCGCTCATTGTTGACATTAGCGAGCTGAAGTTGGCTGTACTTGTCTTCAACACCTGTAAGTCTCTCCAAAGTGCTTTGGTTTGACTGTATCAGCTGCTGGTGTGATTCCATGAGCTGCCTATTTGATCCAATGATCTGCTGATTAGACAGTGTAAGCGCGTCGACAGTCGCTTGCAGCTCTTTGTTAGACTGAATTGTTTCACCGATCAGCTCTAGCATCGCCGTCTAATTCTCTTCAATCGTGGCATTCTTGCTTCGTAACTCAGCCATCTCACCTACTTGTGCAGCAACTATAGCAGTTAGTTCGCGGACTGGGCGTTGAAGTAGTTCGTTTGATGCAGATGCTGAGGAAGACGTAGGCTGATCAGTAGACTTGGAAGCTGACTGTAATACCTGAAAATTTAGAAACCCTAGAGTAATAAATATCGATTTATTATGTCGGGTCCAAAATGAGGTTACTACATGGTTCAATCAATTAAATGATTAGTGACAAATAACCAAACCTATTATTTAATATGTATTATTCATAAATATTGTATTTTGAACTCTGTAATTAGTATAGTGAAATTAGATTAAGTAGTTTTGTATAATTTATATTGAAAATTTATTTGAAAATGTTAAAAGACTTGTTCTTTGCAAAAATTTAGTGTAACTGATATGGATCATGCCTTCCATTTTAACATCATCATTAAACCGCAAAATAAAATTCCATCTCCTTCAATAGCTCCTTGCACAGTGACGAAGAGACAGGATGAAACGACCAACCGTTTTCTTATAACCACACAAATGATTCAATAACCACAAGTAATTACAATTCAATTATCATTTAAACTAATTTATTTAGCCAACGAGACCGAGTGGAACATTGTCTTTATAACCCAAAACCACACCGATGAACAACTTCGATACCCCTCTCGGCTACCTCTGTTTTATACTTTTATGTTAACAATAGTGAGATTAGGAGAGTCACTAGCATGCAAATATAATGGATCACTAGAATCCAACTTACTAACCATAGTAACAGGAAGACTGGGAATAGGACTTCCCTAAGACATGTTATCCTAATCAGTAATAATCACACTAGCACAAACAAAGACAAAGCTGTGTTAGTGACAAGACTCCAGGTTCATCACTCAAAAGGTGCCTGGATAAGTATAAAACAGGAGCCACAAAGCTTAGATCTAACACAAGTAATGCAAACAAAACAATAGTAAATATAATATAAACGTGACAAATGCACAATGTATCACTTAACAAATCAAGTATACACACAAGTACAGTCAAGAAAACACCAAATCATATTTGATTAAGGGGTTGTTTGGTTCACCTCTGAATGGTTCCATTTAGAGGTAACCTCTGAATCGGTCAGAGGTTAAGGTGTTTGGTTGTGAAGACGCAACCTCTGAATGGCTCAGTTCAGAGCTGAATGATTCAGCTACCACTAGATGCTGAATGTAAAAATGACTCATCTTGCCCTCCCTTCACCTCTAATTACCACAGCAGCCATAGTTATCATCATTTTAGACCTCAACCTCCATATCACCTGTCACTATAAACCCCATAGTTGCCTAAGACCACCGATGACCACGTGCCGGCGTACGGTGAGGAGGCGTCGCTGGGCGGCCATTCCTCACTTCTTCCCCATCGCTCGTCTCTCTCTCTCCCTCTCTTCCTCCTCTGTCTCTTTCTCCGGTTACTCTCTCTCCTTCTGCATCGGCACCTCCCTTTCGTCCTCCCTGTCCTCGTGCCCTCTTCTCCCTCTCCCTTCTCCCGTCTCTATCTACTCCTTTGTTTTTGTTATGTGGGTGTGTGTTTTGTGTGGGTTAAAGAAAAAGAAAGAAAAAAAAAGGTAAGAGAGATAGACAGAAACTTTGGTTTGTTGACTGATTGTGTTTGTGGGTTGAAGAAAAAGAAAGAAAAAAGAAAAGGAGAGCACATGACTATGACCGACGGTGTGATATATTTAATGTATATAATTGATTTATTATATTTTTTTATAAAAAAGAAAATGAAGGGTAAAAAAGTAATTTTGTAGAGTTATTCAGAGGTCTATCCAAACAACCCTTACTGACTTATCACTTACTGGATTAGAGCCTCTTACCCATTCAGACCTCTATCAGCACTTATTAGTTCAGCACTAGCCAAACAGCCCCTAACTACATAGTCAAGACACAAGCTCAACCACCAATACTCCTAACCCGGCCACACACTTGTAGACAGAAAACAATCTAAAAATGTAAACACAAGTGAAACGATCTCACCGAGTTCACCCAAGTTACGGTTTCTCCATGAACTACTATCCTTTGATTCAGGCTAGGCTTTTTTATGACATCAAGAACATCGCTTTCAAAAACTCCTACAAAGAATCCACATGTAACCTTCTTGATGAAGACTTTCACCATATCTTTTCAATAGCAAGAGATCGGTATCAGTTTTCGAGAACAAAACACCACAGCTTTGAGTTCTAGAATAACCCCAGATTTTTTCAGAACCGCCGAGATAATCAAGACTTCTTGACTAACCCTCAAGACTCATAGCGGAAGATAAACAAAACCCTAGAACTGAAAAGTACTAACAAATCAAACCCAGAAAGAGAGATCTTTTACAAAAAAAAAAAAAAAAAAAAAAACTATAGAAACAAAACTCGAAAGAGAAATCAACAAAACTATAGAGAGAAACCCTAGAGGGATGTTAGTGAATGAAACAAAATACATGCGAAAGAGAATGAATAAAGATTCTTTGTGAAGGCTCCTTGTATTTATAACCAGGCTCACAAAGTCGTTGTAACCGCTAACCGCTGAGCTCATACATAAGCCTACAAATGTTTAGCATGAGTCCACAGCTTTTATCTTCTTTGAGCAGGCCCAGTTTATGTATCTTCTTAAGCCCAAATCTGCTTAACCTTGTTATGTATATTTTTTACAATTATCAATCTATCCCCGATCCTACATGTGCAAAGTGGTAATCTGATTAGAATGAAAATTAGCTAGAATACATGGTGTCCTATTTGTATATATATGCGTATAGAAAATACAAGGATAACCAAAAGCTAACAGAAAATACAACTGAAAATAAATAGCAACAGTGGCTATAACTCTAGCTAAGTGGTTTAACATGCTCATTAAGTCATTAACATCAGTTAAACATATTTGATGGAAATGGGACTCCGAACCGACTGCTTTATGGATTTCCATTCAAGGGCCCCTTCAACAAACTGATTTGGAGCAGATCCTATAGTGGTGAATGTCACTTGGTATGACAATTTTTGGTTAACTGCCGAGAAGATGAGTGTAGACGGTGACACGGTAATACTCATGCCTGGTGCTGTGATAATGTTCACAGTGTAGGATGAATTCGCATCCCCGACATTGGTCACAGTTCTGGTGTATGATTTTGTCACATTACCACTCAGTGTGATTGCAAACGAAGGATAGTTTAGTTGTGCTTCGTGGATGCTTGATACAATTGAGCAAGAAACTGGCTTTTGGACGATGGTTGTAACATGTCGGTTTGAGTATCCTAATCCACATAAGTAAGGTATGTAATCATCAGCATGGATATCGTAAATGAGTCCAGGCTCATTAGCTTTGGATGGATTGACATGACCAGCCCCAATAGCAAACAAGTTGGCAGAAAGCTCCCTTTCATCCTGAATCGGTTCGTTGTTAAGGTTGGTCAGATCAGCAGTGGTCATGATAGCGGATTTGATTCCAGCAGGAGACCAATTAGGATGTGCACTTTTCAATAGTGCTGCTATCCCACTCAGATGAGGGCACGACATTGATGTACCTGAAACAACGTTAAATGGGGCATTTGATGAAGTGTTATCAATGGAGGTAGGCCATGCTGCAAGAATGCTAACTCCAGGCCCGATAATGTCGGGTTTCAGAATTCCAGGGCTTGCTACATTAGGTCCTCTTGATGAGAAGGAGGCCACTTGAGGAGCTGATTTATCTCCTATGACAGTTCCACGGAATATGATGGTAGCAACTGGCGATGGACTTGACCTCACGTATTCAAGAATTACACGTCCGTCTTTGTATTTAACATGTGATACAGGTAGTACATGGGCATCGGCTATTGTACTTGCTCCATCGCTCTGCGCATTTCTGAGAATCATAGCAGCTCCACCAGCATCTTTTACTGTCTCCCCTTTTGCGATTCTTCCTATGCCACCACCTCTTAAGCAAAGTACTACCTTTCCTTTTACATCGGTGTTGTTTAAGGATCCTGGGGCACAGAATGTGGCATTCGTATCGCCACTCATCCCAGGGTACACAATTGGCAAGAGGGTGTCTTGGAAATCCTTAGGCTGGAAGAGCGATTCTCCATCTAGTAGCACCTCGTTTCCAAGTTTCACGGTAGCAATTACTTTTCTATCAACTGTACTAGCACCAACTGTGAGAATCCATGGAGCCTCGTTGGACACCGATTCATTAAACGGCCCATCATTTCCTGCTGAACAACTTACAAATATCCCTTTTTGCATCGCAGCAAATGCACCTACAGCGATGAAATCATTATAAAAATTAAGGGATTGCCCACCAATCGAAAGCGAAAGCACATCTACACCTTCTTCAATAGCTACATCCATAGCAGCTAAAATATCACTCTCACCACACCTAATCTCATCACATACTTTGTACATTGCTAAATGCGCAAGTGGAGCCATCCCAACAGCCGTTCCATTGTCATTTCCAAGCGCGCTAGCACCTTCAACAAAGTTTCCAGCAGCAGTACTTGACGTGTGTGTTCCATGTCCCCCTTCATCAAGTGGTGAACCAGTACTATTACCGCTAACAAAGTTCCTAAGACCAATCAGTTTATTGTTACACCCCTCCATTTCACATTTCCCTTTCCATTTAGCCGGTGGAGGGCCTACGCCTTTGTCATCAAAAGAGGGATGACCAGGAGTAATCCCGGTGTCAAGGACCCCAATAATGATTCCCTTCCCATAGTTTGAACCTCTCCAGAAACCTATATTCTGGTTCAAGCCCAAGAAGTTAGGAGTATGCGTTGTTTGTAACGACAATACCCTTTGAGGTCGGGCTAATATGGCTCCATCTATTTTCTCAATTTCGGCCGCTTGCTCAACAGTTAGTTTTGCTGAAAACCCTTTGAGCACATTGCAGTATGCGTAAACCATCTGTGGTTTGTGATCTGAGTCTGCAGTAGTTTTGGGCAAGAATGTTTTGTACCACCTTTCAAGATCTTCGGTTTGGTCAGGAGGAGTGCTTAGTTGGACGATGTATGTTTCGGTTTCTTTGGTGACAACAGGTGAGAGGTTTAAAATGGTGGTGAATGTGAGTAGTAAAGTGATCATAAGCATCTGCTTGCATCTATTGTTCTCCATGGTTGTTGAAGAACTTGATGATTAAGTTGAGTGTGGTGCAACGGTTCCACATTGTTTGTTTATATAGTTGAGTTCTAGGGGGCAAAAAGTCTTCAAACGAGACTCGGTAATATCTGTTATAAAACAAAAGCAAAGAATTGATATAATACAATTAAGCAAGTAGCATTGATAAATAGTTTTGAGTATGTCATAGCTCACACGTCATATGCTTTTTAGTATACTTATTTGTCAATGTCAATGGTCTCTCAGCCTATGAGCACAAAATATTTATTCCGTTGAACAGTTGCCGTTTCAGTCTCCTCTTACAAAGTGGGCAATATGTAAATTTTTGACTTAGATTTTAGGGGATGGTTTTTTTTCTTTTTCTTTTCAAGTATCTATAACCCAAAAATTGAAACCCTAAGAGCATTCACAGCCCGTTCCCCATCCCCAAACATATAATTTAAGGAAGAATTATAGTTTTCTAAATTTACCTCTTACTTAGGGATGGCAACGGGTCGGGTATGGGTCGGGTTTGGCTAATACCATACCCATACCCGGTTATAAAATCTCATACCATAACCGTTCCATTACCCGTCGGGTTTTTGTCGGGTATTACCCATCGGGTATAGAGCATACCCGCGGGTATCGGGTATACCCGTTGTTATTTGCATGTATATATATTTTTATTTTCTTTTATAGTCTTATGTTAAAAAAAATCTAAAATATATGAAATTGTAATAAGTAACATATATATTATCATCACCATTATAATCTTTGAAACATTTAATATGTAAATATATATTATAGTATGAATTTTGAAAACAAATTATATATTTCATAACATATAAATATAAATAATAATAATAATGTTATTTGAATACATATTTTATACGAAAAGTTTATTTTTCAAATAATGAATTTATTAGAATGAAACATTACTAAAAAAATAGTTAAGAAAAGTTATATATAAAACTTAAAAGTCTTCGGGTATATATTTCGGGTGAACGAGTATTTAGTTTCGGGTAATCGGGTCGGGTATCACCTAATACCATACCCGTCCGATATCCGCAAAATATTTATTTTCCAATACCAAACCCCTCCCATACCCGTCGGGTATCGGGTATACCCGTCCCAAATGCTTCGGGTTTCGGGTATACCCGTCGGGCTCGGGTTTTTTTGCCATCCCTAGACTCTCACTTTTTAAAAGTCTCTCACCTCCCATTCCCCATTCATATCCCTTGCAAGTTGTTTTTATTATTATTTTCTTTCTTTACAACCAACATCAAACCACTCCACCTTCAATTTGTATTATTTATTATTATTAAATAAGGTGGAGGAGGTATGGAAGACCCCATATATGGAGGCTCAACATAGGTTTTTTCAAATTTTAGAAATGAGGTATGAGGATAAGGGTTAGGATGGAATGAGTTTTTGTGAGATTTTCTTAAATTTTAAGAATGGGGGTGGGAATATGGGATATGTTGTTAATGCTATAATAATTAGTAAATAACAAATAACACAAAGTATAATTAAAGCATAATAATAATATATTCTAAAAACATGAAAAATATTATATGTTTATTCTACACGTATCGAGATTATCATACTTTATTCTACACGTATCGAGATTATCATACTTTATGCTACACATATAGAAAATTATCATTCATTGTAATTAGGTTTGATTTAAAAAATATATTTTGAATACGAATTATCAGTTTCATTTATTTAACTAATTTGGGAAGGGGGGGGGGGGGGTTTACAATAATTTAATAATCTAACATTAAATACAATTATATAAACCATATAAGTAAACGAATTATGAGTTTCATTTATGGTTTTACACTTGTGTAAAAAAACGGACACATTTATATAAACCATATAAGTAAATTAATATTTTATTTAATATTTTATTATTCTTCAATTTACAACCACAAATTATTCATTATTAAATAAAATAAGTGTGTGATTATAAAGTGAGTTCGTTAGTTCTCTCAACTCAACATTGTTCTCGTTTTACCATGTCCCTATATATATCACACAAAGTATTTAAATTTTATATTTTGCCTTTTATGATACTTTGTGGTTATAATATTATATTAAACATTTGGGTTAAATAAACGATAATTAAGTCATATAAATGAAGAAATTTATTTAAATAACGCAAAGTTAGAGAAAGATGGCTATTGGAGGGGGCAGAGGCCAGGATCATAACCGTTTATTCATTCTTATTTAAGTCCACATGATTAATAGAAAAGAGACTGATGTTGATGGATAGTCTAAAAAACGGGGCATATTTATGAGATTGATAAGATAATTTGTGGATAGGATACGGGAATTGTATTAGTTGGTATCCTATTTGATTTTCCAAAACCAAACACCAAAATGTTTTTAATTTTTATGTTAGTTTAACTCATCTATTGTAGTGCTTCTAATAGTTGATTCGTCATAAAATCTAACATTTTTTTTGTATGTTTCTTAATGATATTAGGCTATATATGCGGCCATATGGGGACATGGGACCATGGAGTAGGGCTAGCATATCGTGTCAGACATGACCTGTTAAAACACAAACACTGAGTAAGTTAATGCGAACACGAACCTGCTTAGAACATGTTAACACGATAAGACACGAACCTGTTATAAACATTAACCATGAAAGCATATCCACAAACCTTTAAATGAGAGATTGAGCGACGTTAACGCTGAGAAGGGGGACGGGTTGATGGCGAACCGGTAATGGGTGACGATGGATAGGGACGGTGGACGGGTGACAATGATGGCGGACGGGGACGGGGATAGTTGAGTTGAGAAGGAGGATGAGGAATGACTGAGAGGTGTATATGTATGTTTTCTGTGATTTGAAATTGAAAATTAGAGTTTCTTCATCTTTAGTTTGCATATGTATAAGGTATAACCCACCTAGGGGTGCAAACGAGCCGAGCCGCTCGCGAGCTACTCGAGCTCGGCTCGGTAAAAAGCTTGAAATGAGCCGAGCCTTATCGAGTTCGAGACGAGCTTGAGTCTAAAACAAAGCTCGTTTATTTACCGAGCTCGAGCCTGGCATGTGAAGCTCGTTAGGCTCGTCAAGCCTTATCAAGCCTAGTGTAATGTTAGTTTTTTTATAATATTTAATAATATTTACCATCATTTAAAATTGTTAGTAAACGTGCCCTGAGCTCGAGCTTCACTGATCGAGCTCACGAGCCTAAACGAACTATTATTTATATTATTTTTATTCAATGTATTTACTAATTGACAATAAACGAGCCGAGCTTGGGCTTGAGAATAGGGGTGTTCATCGAATCGAATAACGAATTTTCGAATTATTCGAATCGAATTTTTTGAATAATTTTTTTTTACTGAATTCGTATTCGATTAAAAGCTAACCAATTCGTATTTGAATAAATAACTCAATTTGAATTCGTATTAGGAACTCGAATTCGAAGTGAATTTGAATAAATTCGTTTAAGGTTAAGGCTTAAGTTATGGGCTTTAGTTAGGCTTGAGCTTGGTAACGGGCTAATTTATGACTTAGGTCAAATTCATAGATTAGCCCATGTTCTAAAGTTATGGTGTGTATATGATATTACATATAATAAATATGTATTATTTTTATTCGAATTTTGAATCGAATCGAATTTAAAATCATAAATTCGTATTTGATTTACTGAACTCGAACTTAATTGAATCGAATTCGAATTCTTGATCATCGAATCCAATTCTTGATAATCGAATCGAATTAATTCGAATTTTGAATTTTTCGAATTCGGATCGAATTCTGAACACCCCTACCTGAGAAATTGTCAACGAGCTGAGCTCGAGCTTTGAAAACAAAGCTCGAATCGAGCCGAGCTCTTATAAGTCAATCGAGCTCGAGACTGGTGAAGCTCAAGCTCAGCTCGGCTCGCTTGCACCCCTAACCCCACCCCATATATTTTTTCTTGATAAATATTACTAACATGTCTTAACGGGTGCTTAACATGTTAACAGCTCTTTAGCATGTTTAGACACGAAAGGTGTTATGGTCTCATCATGTCGACCTATTGATCGATGTCGTTGGGTCGGTCAAAAATAAGTAAAATATAGTATAGTGAAAGTGAGTCGTCTCCACAGGGAATTGGTGGAAAGTATAGTTTTGTAAATTAACTAATAAAATTAAAACCTAATTGTTTTGTTGTTTGCTTTGAAATTTAAGAAAATGAATTTAAGAAGTTGTAACAATAATAGAAAAGAAATAACCCCCTCCGAGCTTCCGGTTCAATGATTCACCCAAACCTGGTTAAGTGATAGGATACCACATAGACATGGCTTTGTTGAACGATTTTAAATCAAGTGATAACCGAACACAAGTTTTTAATAATAACCTGTACAATTCAATTACCAACCCACGTGAATCAATTACCATCCCAATAATCAAACTGCTCACGATGCAAGAAAACCGAATGCGAATGATAAAACGATAAGTAATTGAAACACACGTGAATTGTTTAAATGATTGAAATCACAAATATTCTTCAAATTAATGAAAAACAATCCAAACACCAAATCAAACAAGTTAAAGGGTTTCACAAACGAACCGTGCACCCGGAGGTGGTTACAGTAGTGTTTAGCCGCTCATCTTGTTCATAGTGGTTGCTTCCATGGATGATTTGGATGATAGATTCATGAAAGGAATGAATAAAATGTGTTTAGGAATGGTGAAATTCGTCCTAGAATGGTCCAAGACGGCTAGCGTTGAAGAGCTTTTCGTTTTTAGGATGGTTTATCTTTAAATATGGTGAAAACCCAAAAAATTCGCATATGATCAGTAAATAGCGCCAGGTGGCGCCACTTTTCACCCATTTTGGCGCCAGGTGGCGCCACCTCACTCAAAATCCCTGATGTGCGCCACTTTTGGCGCCACCTGACCCTGAAATTCCCAAACAGGGCGCCAAACCTTGTTTTCTTCATAAAAACTTCGTTATAACTCCGTTTTCTTCGATTCTTGCGGCCACGTCTTCGTATTTCAGAGCTCTATCATGTCATCCATTTTAATCTTCAGGTCCAATCCATAAATTTTCTCCAAAACACATCCATTATTCGTGTTTATCCTGAAACATTCCGAACTTGCGTAGTTATCTTATTCATCATATATAATCATCAAAACCACATAAAAAACACACAATTAGGCACATTATTGAACATTCATTACCCATTCCATCACCTATTTAAAACACGAAACCTGTTAAGATCGTGCATGTTTGTGTCGTGCTATCATGTTCGTGTTCATCACCATGAAATCATATCACTATGAGAAAATGGTTTGGCAAAGTCTTTAGTTGACAAAGGAAAAGTAAACCTTGCTATTCTTGTTTGTTTTTTTAGTATCCATTTGCATATCACTATGAGAAAGAGAATGAAATGAAAACAAGGTGGTGGTGACGGCGATGGGTTGTAGTGGTAGAGGTGGGTGGTGGTGGTGGTAGCAGTTAGTGGTGATGAAGGGTGACAAAGAGAATGAAATGAAGAAAAAAACAAGGGGGTTGGATAGAATGGATTTTGAGGTTTTTAGAGGAAATGGAAAGGAGGAGGTAATGGATGATTCCGTTACCTTGACCAACCAAACACCTCTTTTTTCATTCCATTGTAATACTCCATTCTATTTCGCATCTCATTCCTGCGTATCAAATCTTACATCTTAGTGGGAAGTCTTGCGTTAAATATCAAACAAGGAGTAAATTAGAATAAATTTAGTGTAATTTGGGAGTGAGTAAAAAAATAATAATTATCACAATTGGTAATGTTTACGATGATATGTTATCTAACACTATAATATTGTTTGTAATAATAAAATCATGTTTGCTATAATGATTACCTCACGAGAAGGAAAAAATAGAAGAATATTCATCACCATGAAATCATATCACTATGAGAAATGGTTTGGCCAAGTCTTTAGTTGACAAAGGAAAAGTAAACCTTGCTATTCTTGTTTGTTTTTTCAGTATCCATTTGCATATCACTATGAGAAATGTTTTTTTTTTAGTAAACCTTGCTATCATGTTTACTATAATGATTACCTCACGAGAAGGACAAAGTAAACTTGTTTGTTTGCTTAACTTGACGTAATGGGTTAAAAGCAAATCGGAGAAATAGAAACCGAACCGAACCAAGTAATGAAAATCACTTGGAACTTGTGTCTTGCCTTTTGAATGTCATGCAAAAGATAAATACAAACATCATTTCTGTAGCATTTTAACCATAAAATAATCCCGATGACCTGAAGAACACCTTCAAAGATAACCAGATGAACTCAAGAGTCAAGACCACCGCGAATGAACAACTTGATATTTCATGACAAAAAACATAAGCTTCCACAGTTCCACATATCCTTGGTCACTATCTCACCAATTGATATTCTCAATTAAAATGCCGATTTAGTTTCTACCCATGTAAGTCCCCATGAATCCCACACAATATAAGGACTAAAGACTGTACCCAATAAGGTTTGTCAAGTGGTCTTGGGTCAGTTTCTCATATGTCAACCCAAACGCCAATATTAGATAACATATGAACTTACACAAGAACATATCACCAACCACCTCCTCAAAATGTTCATCCCACTCTCATATATATACTTGTTGAGTTATCTAACACGTTCACATTAGCCGATTAAATTATAAAACATAATTTAAACTCTCTAAAATGTGTCACAAAATAAATGCGTTGTGACAAATTTAAACCAATAGGTTTACCAATTTCAGTATTTAACCAAACCTACGTTGAAAACATAATCCAACAAGTTCATCTTCCTAATTTTAATGAAGTACCAAACTTAGGAAAACCAAATTCATCGGACACATCAATTTGTAAACAATAAGCACGATGTGGTGTCAACAAGGTGATTCTACCTAATTTCAACAAGCAATGAACACTATATTGAGCATCTCATCCCAATGTCAAGTAACTAAGTCCAAAATAGCATGAAGAACATTACCTCCAAAAATTAGTAAAGATGGAAGAATATTTTAGAGTGGCGGAACCGGATGTAGTATCAAATATTTTCGGTACTCGTATTTATAATAACCCACCATCAATTTTTTTGCATTGGGTCTGTTGAAAATATTCGATCTCTCGATCAACACACCAAACACAAACAAACTGCAAGAGATAAAAATAAACGAACACGAGAACACAATGATTTACGTGGTTCGGTCAGCTGACCTACATCCACGGGCTGCAACCAGGATATTTTATTATTGCTTTCTGCCTCACTCGTGATAAGGAATTACAAGTACAAGACAATATATTTATAATACAAGATTAGGGTTTAACCCTTGGGGAACAAGAAAACTAATTATGTTCTAAATAAAACAAACGGGCCGGACCCTTGTCTTTAATTAATCTGCCAATTAATTGTCTTCTAACCCAAACCCAAATCAAGGCTCCACAAAGCCAACAATCTCCCACTTGGAGGCTTGATAATCTTCAAACTGCCATCTGTTGTGAACTTGTACCTCATGTAATCTTCCTCATTTTTCTGGTTGCAGCGGCCTTCTCATCAGTTAACCTGAAGGCCCGTTGAAGCTTCCCCGAGCTCCAACACATCAGTTGTGGCTATGTCTGCCACTAACCCTCTCCTTGTCTCTACCGGCTCCCACTGACACGAACTGCCGGATCCTGAAACACTTTGAGAACAAACACTCTCCGAATAAAGCAGATAATCACCTGGAGAGACTTTGACAGCTGGAATACTGGTTCTCTTACCCCATTGCCGTCTAGTAACTCTGACTGAAGCACAACTCGTGCTCCCACTGCCACGAAAACCCCTGACTGGTAGTTCTGAACCTTTCCTAGCACGCTAAACCTGAATCTTACTTGTGGCTCTGGGTTTATCATCTGCAAAACAAACCTTCTTCTGCCCACAAGACTCTGTGAACCCGACTTTGTTTCTCTTCTGAACTGGGACGGTCACTCCCTCAGACAATAAACTAACCATGTAATGCGAAATCCGCTTTCTTCCAAGATTTCCCTTGATAACTTTCCACTGCCCATTCCCGAATTTAACTTCATGTCCCTATTCATCCAACTGGCCCACTGAAATCAAGTGTTTCTTTAAGCTTGGAATCACCCTGACATCCTTCAAAGTCCATGAATCGGCTGAAGTTACTATATCCATATCACCCATGCCCGTAACATCAAGAATATCATTGTTCGCCAGTCTTACCTTACCAAAGTCACCTTTCTTCAAATTCCGTAATGCTTTAGTGCTGCGGGTAGCGTGAAATGAAGCACTAAAATCCATGACCCAGGAATCCACATAACTCTCTACACTACATATTAATGCGTCATCATCTGAGCAGTCTGATGCAGTGTTAACTTCTTTCTTCTCGTTTTGACATTGATTCCTAAAATGTCCAACCTCTTTGCAGTTCCAACAAGTCACATCGATTCGAGCCCTAGAGTGACTCCTCATCCTGTTCTTGCTCCCACTACCTCTGTTATTCTTCCTTCCTCTGCTAACATTCAGTAATTCACTTGATGATCCACCTGAATTTCTTCGTCTGACATCTTCGCCCAGAATAAGATCCTGAATCCCATCAAAAGTGAACTCGCTGGTAGAACTAGTAATCGCTGTAACAGTCCCTGACCAACTATTTGGTAATGATGATAACAGTAGTAAAGCCTGAACCTCATCCTCGAATTTGATACCAACTGACCCAAGTCTTGACAAAATCGAGTTCAAGTTGTTGATATGCACTGTAACTGAACTTCCTTCTTTCATCTTCATGTTCACCAGTTCACGTATCAGGAAAACCTTGTTAGCTGCCGAAGGCTTTTCGTACATATTAGAAAGTGCATCCATAATCCCACGCGCTGTGGTTTCCTTCAGAATGTTGAACGCAACATCCTTCGTTAGCGACAATCTAATAACAGCCTTAGCCTTTTTAATCCAAGGCCTCCCACTTGTCCTGCTTTAACTTCTCTGGTTTGTCACCCAAAACCATGTCCAAATCTTTCTGAACCAGCAAATCTTCCATTTGCATTTTCCACCAACCAAAGTCTTTTCCATCAAACTTCTCAATCTGAAGTTTACCACTCTCAGACATTGTCTCAAACTGTGTAATTTCCTGACTTTGGATCTTGGTTAAAAGAACCAGAAAAAAATAATATTGGACAAACACAATAAACCAATAACACCACAATAATCACACCAAAATTATTCGGCTAAACTGCCCGACAACCGTAAGCCAAAGTAAAACCCAATAGGCCCGATAGTCAAAGAAACAAACTCGATCAAAACTGATCACAGGAAACAAAACTGAGCTACCACCCTAATCCATGACCCAATTAAAAATATATTC
The DNA here is from genome assembly GCA_032199755.1 of Ambrosia artemisiifolia. Classification (NCBI taxonomy): domain Eukaryota; kingdom Viridiplantae; phylum Streptophyta; class Magnoliopsida; order Asterales; family Asteraceae; genus Ambrosia; species Ambrosia artemisiifolia. The sequence goes on from CM063522.1 coordinate 46,242,772, forward strand.
TTAATACCTGGTCAAAGGAAAAATAAAAAACTCGATCTTGAAAAAAGTATTAATTGCCTTTTTCCTTTTTATTTCTTTTGTTTTATGCCTCACAAAAGAATGAAAACAACTTGCGGAAGATGCTACTGCCAAAAAATCTTAAAGTGTCTTTTTTTGTTGTGATGTAAAAGTGGGGTTCTTCGAACTGAAGTCTCGAACGAAAGAAACGATTGATATAAATTTTAATAGCCTGCTGCCAAAAAAAAAAAAACTAACCGATCTATCTCTCGCGTTGTGTTTCTCCCGTGTGTAACGAGCCGTAGCTCTGATACCAGTTGTTAGGATTCGATCTCTCGATCAACACACCAAACACAAACAAACTGCAAGAGATAAAAAATAAACGAACACGAGAACACAAGGATTTACGTGGTTTGGTCAGCTGACCTACGTCCACGGGCTGCAACCAGGATATTTTTTTATTGCTTTCTGCCTCACTCGTGATAAGGAATTACAAGTACAAGACAATATATTTATAATACAAGATTAGGGTTTAACCCTTGGGGAACAAGAAAACTAATTATGGGCTAAATAAAACAAACGGGTCGGACCCTTGTCTTTAATTAATCTGCCAATTAATTGTCTTCTAATCCGAGCCCAAATCAAGGCTCCACAAAACCCAACATATCTCACCAATTGATATTCTCAATTAAAATATGCCGATTTGGCTTATACCCATGTAAGTCCCCATGAATCCCACACAATATAAGGACTAATAACTGTACCCAATAAGGTTTGTCAAGTTGTCTTGGGTCGGTTTCTCATATGTCAACCCAGACGCCAATATTAGATAACATATGAACTTACACATGACAAGAACGTACTTATCACCAATCACCTCCTCAAATTGTTCATCCCACTCTTATATATATACTTGTTGAGTTATCTAGCACGTTCACATTAGCCGATTAAATTATAAAACAGAATTTAAACTCTCTAACATGTGTTACAAAACAAATGCGTTGTGACAAATTAAGCCAATAGGTTACCAATTTCAGTATTTAACCAAACCTACATTGAAAACATAATCCAACAAGTTCATCTTCCTAATTTTAAGGAAGTACTAAACTTAGGAAAACCAAATTCATCGGACACATCAATTTGTAAACAATAAGCACGATGTGGTGTCAACAAGGTGATTCTACCTAATTTCAACAAGCAATGAACACTATATTGAGCATCTCATCCCAATGTTAAGTAACTAAGTCCAAAATAGCATGAAGAACATTACCTCCAATAATAAGTAAAGATGGAAGAATATTTTAAAGTGGCGGAACCGGATGTGGTATCAAATATTTTCGGTACTCGTATTTATAATAACCCACCATCAATTTTTTTGCATTGGGTCTGTTGAAAATATATAATAAATTTACAATTTTATTTCTTTACATAAACTTCGATATATTGCATAAGAGATTTTGTAGGTTGATTGGGCTAAGTTTATTTGGGCTTGTAGCTGAAAAGAGTTCAAGAGAGATGGAGTCCAAGAAAGATAGTCCAAGCATGAGAGCTTTCAAGTCCATTGGGCAGCCCAAGTTTTGCTCAAGAGTAATATCTGGACGTTGGATTACAATCCGTGTCTAAGCTTTCATCCAACGGTTGAGGAGTCTTCATGTTGTATTTTCTCAACCGAAGTTTCCAGAGGGATTATATATACCTTGGTTCTCTCTTCAGGTCTAATTTTTTGGTCATTTGATATTATTCTCTCGATATTGTTCAGAAGTCTTTCATACTCATCCTCTCAACTAATTAGGTCTAAGCTTGATTTCCATATTCATCTTGAATCTGTAAATCGTTGAGTCTGTGTAGATCTTTGTTGAAGGTTATTGTTTGTAATCTTTCTTTCTGTTGAGAGTGGTTGTGTGGAACAGCTTGTAACAGTTTGTATTTGTTAGGGTTTTAATCTTTTGGGTTGGGATCTTGAATAAAATCTTGTTTTGCAAGTTTATATCATGTTTTTAACATGGTATCAGAGCCTATAGGCTTTGATCTTGCCGTCTTTCGCTGATTCTGTTCTTTGGTCTTGATCCTGGATCTCTTGTCTTGTTTCAGGATCTGTTGGTAGTCGATTGGTCTGTTCTTGTTCTAATTGGAATAGATCCATCTCGATCTATACCATACGTTGGATCTTGAGTCATCTGGTCAGATTTAGGGTTCTTGATATTGTTTGGAGCTTAGATCTGGTGTGTGGACAATTGGAAGCTATTTTTTCTTTGCTCTCTGGTGTTGCAACCCTAAGTGAAGGTTGTAACATTACGAGTTGGTGGAGAACCCTAACTTGGGCATCCTCTTGGTGAGATTGTTCTGTTTTTACTGTTTTCTAGAAGTTTAGTCCTAGAAAGTCGATTATACAGGGCTTGAGTCCCTGTTTTAGCTTTAGGACTGGTCTAGTTTTTAGAGGCTCCCTCGTGAGGACCTGCGTCGGCACCATTGAGTGACAAACTGACGATCTGGATCACCCACGTGGCTCCGCCGCTGTCTGATTGTCTTTGTTTTTTGTTTGTGTTCTTGATTCTCCACTATGCATTGTTTGTCTGTGTAGTTTTCTAAGTTGTTCTCTGTGTGTTAGTGATCTGTGATTGTAATTGATCTGGTTAGTTTCCTTTGTGTTGGACTATTAGTAGTTTGTATCTGTTTGCTGTTGTAATCATGACTGACGGACCTAATAGTGGCCAAACTCCAAATAGTGGACAAGGACCTGTTCCTGATCCTAATAGTGTAGTTGTGAATAATTTCACCTTAATTTGCAAACTTGATGCTAGTGATCCATTATACTTACATGCTAGTGACTCTACTAATCTTACAATCATTAGTATTAAACTAAAAGGAACTGAAAACTACACTGTTTTGGCAAATGCAATGATTTTGGGTTTGCAAGTTAAAAACAAACTAGGTTTTATTAATGGAGAATGTGTTAAACCTACTGATGATATTGTTTTAGCTAGACAATGGGACAGGTGTAACTCTGTTGTATTAACTTGGATACTTAACTCTATATCTGAGGAATTATATATGGTCAAGTTTACTCCAAACTTGCTTCTGAGGTTTGGAGAGACTTAAAAGAAGCATATAACAAAATAGATGATTCTGTGGTGTTCAGTTTGTATCAGAAGATAAACTCTTTTAGTCAAAATGGTTCATCTGTGTCTGAATACTACCATAAACTGAATATTATATGGATGCAACTTGATCAGATTTTGCAGTTACCTTCATGTATATGTGATGCATCTAAAGAGTTCAATAACTATAATCACATGATAAAGTTAATGCAATTCTTGATGGTTCTGATAATGTGTATCAAACTGTTAGAACTAATTTGTTACTTAGGATTGAATTACCGTATGTTAAAGTGGCTTTTGCTTTAGTATCAAGAGAGGAGTCTAATAGGAATTCTAGTAATTCCAATAAGACTACTCCAATAGTTGGTTTTTTGTCTAAGGTAGGGCAAACAAGTGAAACTATTTTAAATAATTAAAAGTTCACTAAAGGTTCTAACCAAAGTTTGAAGTGTACACAATGTAACAAAACTGGTCATACAATTGAAAAATGTTGGGATGTGATTGGGTATCCCAATTGGGCAAAACCTAGGGGGTATCAAGGCAAGAAACCTGTTGTTAGTAATAATGCTTGTTCTGATTCTACTAATTCTGTTGCATCCTTGACTAGTGAACAAGTGTCTAAACTGTTGAGTTTATTGCATGATAAATCTACTCAATCTACCAATACCTGCAACTTATCTGGTAATGTGCTTTGTTCTCATTCTGTGGGTGCTAGTCTTTATTGTTTTACTAGTGCTAATGGGAAATTACTGGGCATTGGTTGGATAATAGATTTTAGGGCAAATGAGCACATGATTAATAGTGACAAAGATTTATTTGATTACATTGATGTTTCTGATTTAAATATAAAGGTTAAACATCCAAATGGAACATCTGCCTTGGTCACTAAAATTAGGAAACTAAAGTTAGCTGAAAATATTATACTAAAAGATGTGCTTGTTGTTCCAGAATACAATGTGAATTTGTTGTCGGTTCATAAACTTGCTAGGGATAACAAGTTATTTATTGGCTTTGATGAAAATAAGTGTTATGTTCAGGACTTAACAACAAAGAAAGTCCTGGTGACTGGTAGAGAAATTGATGGTTTGTACATGTGTGGAAACTCTAATGTGTCATCTAAGGTGTGCTTTAACAGTGTTAGTATGATCAATATGTGGCACTCTAGATTAGGACACCCTGTCAGTCAAGTTCTGAACATAATCAAACCTGATTTAAAAATCAATAATATGAATAATGAACCATGTGAAGTTTGTCAAAGGGCAAAGCAACACAGAGAACCTTTTCATTTAATCATGTCTATGTGATTTAATTACTCCAAACTATCGCCTATTGGCGGATAACACTCCCAACTATCACTTTGGCCAATATCACTCCCAACTTCCAACTTATTTTCTTTCATCACCCCAAAACTAACGGAGGTCTAACCTGGTTAGTCTTCGTGGCCAAAATGTAAAAACGAAAACTTTGGGACATTTTTGAAACTTTTTATTATTATTATTATTATTATTATTATTATTATTATTTTTTTTTATTTTTTTTTTTTTATTATTACTTTTTAAAGTTTATAAACCCAACCCCCCCCCCCCTCATTTGTTCTCTGCACACACAGAAGGTCACCGGTGATGGTGACCGGTGGCCGCCGCCGCCGTCCGCCGCCTCCTCTCCGGTAAGAATCAGAACCCTCATCCTCCTCCCCTGTTTCTGGTTCGGTAACCTTGTGATAACCCGATAACCCTTCTGTTTCTAAAATTACACAGAGAGAGAGTGTCAAACTCCCAGACCAACAACCACCTTCCACCACACCTTCCACCACCGCTGCACCACCCACACATTCCACCACCGCTGCACCACCCACCACCCCCTCTTTCACTCTTTGTGACAGACCAAAACTTCAAAACAGCACCACCATCACCCTCAAAACTTCATCTCCATCCTCACCACCACCACCATCAAAACTTCAACTCCATCCTCACCACCACCACGATTCAAGGTTGAGTGTTAACACCCACAAGGAAACCAGACCAAAGCTGTTTTCTTGTGAGTCCTTGGACCGGAAATAAACTTATAAACCACCTGAAATTCAAAAATCCCCAATTTTAGATGACTAAACCCTAGAATCCCTATACGAATCAATTGACCACGAATCTATTCCTGATCAAACGTTTAACCTTAGGGGTTTTGATCTACGAACCAAAACGAGTAACGTAGATCGAGAAACGTATGGATTGCTCACGGGATGAAGATGAACGGAGCTTGGTCGGAGAGTTTGAACGCCGGCGGGTGTGGACGGTGAAGGGTGGTGGTGAGGTGGTGCGAGTGTGGACGGTGAACGGTGGAGGCGGTGGTTGTTGGGGGGATGATGAGGGTGGTCTGAAGAAGAAGAAGAAGAGAGGAAAGGGGGGGGGGGGTTGGTTCTGGTCAACTGAAGAAGAAGAAGAAGAGGACTTTTTATAATAATAATAATTAAAAGTTTCAAAAATGCCCCTTTAAGTTTTGTTTTTTATATTTTGGCCACGTAAACTTTCCCTTAAGTTTTGTTTTTTACATTTTGGCCACAAACACTAACTGGGTTAGACCTCAGTTAGTTTGGGAGTGATAAAATCCAACAAGTTGAAAGTTTGGAGTGCTAATGGCCAAAGTGATAGTTGGGAGTATTATCCGCCAACAGGCGATAGTTGGGAGTAATTAAATCCATTTTCCCTTTTTATTATCTTTGAACTTGAAATCCGGAGTGGATTGCTCTTTTCTTATATTTTTTTTCAAATCAATTGAAGTTATCATTGGTTTTAATAAATCAATCCACTGCTAAAAAGATCATGTCAAATTAATTTTAAAATGCCATTGATCGTTAAGGCGTATTCTCAAAGTACCATATCTATTACTCTGGGAATCAGACCGTGATTTGGTAATACGCTAATTTGTCCACTATTAGTAGATAAAATGATTTCTTTCACTTCTGAATCCCAAACTATTCGTTAAATCGAACGAAACTTGTAGTGCTAACCATATGCTCCTTGTGGATATGAATTTACGATACCTTACCCTAGCTACCTAGGTTAGCAGGTAAATGGATCATCATATAGCTACCAGGTCATGGGTAAGGAATTCGTCTTGAGTTTAACAGTGTTTATTGGAAGTAAAACCTTAATCATTGGTCCCTGTAAGTGTCTTCTAACTCTTGGGTAAGTTCATCATCAATAAGTCGTCCGCTCGTAGTTCTTTCTAATAAATCGTTGTTGCTAAAAAAACTAAAATAATTATAAAATTAATATGATAAGTATGATTTTACTAACCATGTATCCAGATTTATACTTATAAAAAGCATGTAGATATATTTCTGCAATCCAAACAACTTTAAAATGGTGCAATCTAAGAAAACAATACCAAGTTAATTAACGACCATCACATTCATGATGTGCAAATAAAAATTTCAGAACAGTATCTAAAAGCAGTTGTCTTCCAGATGTTAAGATGAAACAAATTGAACACGTATCAGTCCAACGTTAAAGGAATCAGAGTGGAAAATAAGTGGCAACCGCAGCCCTTATGTGTCGATAAAAGCGATATATGTCGACTCAGTCAAACATATTTGATGGAAATGGGACTCCTAACCGAGTGCTTAATGGAGTTCCATACAAGGGCCCCTTCAACAAACTGATTCGGAACAGATTCTACAGGGATGAATGTCACTTGGTACGCTAATTTTTGGTTGACTGTCGAGAAGACGAGTGTAGAGGGTGACACATTGACACTCATGCCTGGTGTTGTGATAATGTTCACAGTGTATGTTGAATTAGCATCCCCAACATTGGTCACTGTTCTGGTGTATGTTTGTGTCTCATTATCACTTAGTGTGACTGCAAATGAAGGATAGTTTAGTTGCGCTTCGGGGATGCTTGTTACATTTGAGCAAGACACTTGTTTTTGGACGATGGTTGTAACTTGCACACTTGAATATCCTAATCCACACAAGTAAGGTATGTAATCATCAGCTTGGATATCGTAAATAAGTCCAGGGTCATTAGCTTTTGATGGATTGACATGGCCTGCACCAAGAGCAAACAAATTGGCAGGAAGCTCCCTTTCATCTTGAATCGGTTGGTTGTTTAGGTTGTTTAAATCAGCAGTGGTCATGATAGCAGATTTGATCCCAGCGGGAGACCAATCAGGATGTGCACTTTTCAATAACGCCGCTATCCCACTGAGATGAGGGCAAGCCATTGATGTACCTGAAATAACATTAAATGGGTCGGTTGTTGTCGTGTTGTCAACAGAGGTGGGCCATGCCGCAAGAATGCTAACTCCAGGCCCAATAATATCGGGTTTTAGAATTCCAGGACTTGCTTGACTAGGCCCCCTTGAAGAGAAAGATGTCACTTGAGGAGCTGATTTATCTCCAATGACAGTTCCATTGAATATGATGGTAGCAACTGGTGATGGACTTGACCTCAAGTATTCTAAAATTGTAAGTCCATCTTTGTAATTGACATATGATGCGGGGAGTACATGAGCGTCGGCTATTGTACTAGCTCCATCTATTTGCTCATTTGTGAGTATCATAGCGGCCGCACCAGCATCTTTTACTATTTGACCTTTAGTGATTAGACCTACGCGACCACCTCTAAGGCAAATCACTACCTTTCCGTTTACATCAGTTTCGTTTAAGGATCCTGGCGTGTCACAAAACATGGCATTTTTACCGCCACTCATCCCTGGGTATACCAAAGGCAAGAGGGTTTTTGTGAAATCTTTAGGCTGGAAGACCGATTCTCCATCTAGTAACATACCGTTCCCAAGTTGCACTGTTGCAGTTATCTTTCTATCAACCGTACTAGCACCTACCGTGAGAATCCATGGAGCCTCATTTTCCATTGTTTCACTAAAAGGCCCTGAATTTCCTGCAGAACAACTCACAAATATCCCATTTTGCATTGCGGCAAAAGCACCTATAGCCAGCAAATCGTCATAAAAAGGAGTAGATTCTCCACCAATCGAAATAGAAATCACGTCTACACCTTCTTCAATAGCTGCATCCATAGCAGCCAACATATCACTCTCACCACAACTAATCGTGCCACATACTTTATACATTGCTATGTGTGCAAGTGGAGCCATCCCAACCGCAGTGCCATTAACATTTCCAAGAGTGCTAGCACCTTCAACAAAGTTTCCAGCGGCAGTACTCGACGTATGTGTTCCATGTCCATCTTCATCAAGCGGTGAATCAGTTCCCTCGCTAACAAAATTTCTAACCCCAATCAGTTTGTTGTTACACCCCTCCACTTCACATTTCCCTTTCCATTTAGCCGGTGGAGGGTCTATGCCAGTGTCGTTAAAAGAAGGGTGACTCGGAGTAATCCCAGAGTCCAGAAGGCCAATAATGATTCCCTTCCCATAGTTTGAATCTCTCCAGAAGCCTAAATTCTGGTGCAATCCCAAAAAGTTAGGAGTATGCGTTGTACGTAAAGACAATACGCGTTGTGGTCGAACTAATAGCGCTCCATCAAGTTTTGCAATTTCCCTTGCTTGCTCAACCGTCATTTTCGCTGCAAACCCTTTGAGTACATTACGGTATGAGTGAATCATTTGTGGTTTGTCATCAGAGTCTAGAGCATTGGTGTGTAAGAATGTGTTATACCAATGTTCATGATCTATGGTTTCAGCAAATGTGTGGTCATGGGGAGAGCGTAGTTGCACAATGTATGTTTCGGTCTCTTTGGCGACAATGTGTGAGAGGTTTAAAATGGTGGTGAATGTGAGAAGTAACGTGATCATAAGAGCCTGCTTGCTTCTATTGTTCTCCATGATTGTTGAAGAACTTAATGATGGATGTGGTGCATTAGCTAGTTCAGGATTGTTTGTATTTATACTTGAATTCTAGGCCGGCTTAAAGATTTTAGTCGACACTTAGTAATATCCGTTGTAAAACTAAAGAATATGACGAATTATATGAGCTTAGGTAGCATCGAGAAAAATTAATTTAGTAAGTGAGATACTCCCAAAAGTCACATCTTTTAAATATATAACAAAAATATAAATAAATTTCTTTAATAAAAGCATGTTAATTAACCATTAAAACTATAAGAATAATCTTTTGAATGTTGAGAATTTTTTCAAAAAACTAAGATTTTGACAATTGGGCAAATGTGGGTTCAAATCGTTGAAAGTGCAAGGTAAATGTGAAATTAAAAGTGATAATATGTTTGTCGTTAAAAAAAGGACAAGTAGTTACCATGTTATTGAGAACTTTCTTAAGTAAAAGAATCAATGGTTAATATAACTAATTGCATTATTAGAGATAAGAAATGTTGCACCCAGTCACAAAATCTGTAATGAGGACTAAGACAAAGGGTGTGGATGATGAGAATGATATTAGCATGTTGATGGCGCAGTAATTGGTTGGCTTTGCATGCCGCTGGTTCTGTTTTTAGACGCGGTTTGTTGGGATGCCATGGCCAAGTCACACACATTCGTAAGGGTCTTTCTAGATGATAGAAGGTAATTCAGTAACACTTTTTTAAGAAATAAAAAGAAGAGGTTGCAACTTTTATAAGGTTGCAGGGGTGTGGAGTGGCGCCGGCCCACATCAGCCATTTAGGGAGCTTACACCCCCCCCCCCACAAACCCCTACAAGGGGTGTTATCGTAGCCACCGCCAGTCCCTTAACGGGCATTATTGGTGATCATGTGGCCTCTGATATGCCTGCTTTTAGTAATTAGAAAATATATCATTTTCTCGATGCTAAAAACTTGATGTTTTAATTCCAAAACATTGTTTTGGGAAAAAGACTAATTTTTACTAAACCGTTAAACAAGTTTTAAATTTATAAGTAAACGATAATTACTTAGAAACTAAAACCAACACATAGGCAGAGAACCTGACGTGTATAGTATAGTTTTCTAGGGTAAATACCGAGTATCGTATTCTAGAGAACACACTTTCCCCTGCTCAACCTTTCATCACATTAACTAATCGGGTTTTGAAAAAGAAAATAAAATGGAGGGGTTCTGAAAGAAAAATATGGTTTTTGAAAAATGTTTGGTTTTAAAATAAAAAGATACAAATAGTAGGGATAGCAAACATTCACATCTCGGGGACCCTGTGTATAAATAGTCAATTTTATTGTAGTAGTATTAAGGTTAATTATTGATGAGAAGGACAGGGGTGAACGGTCCCTTCAGAGTTGGGGATGAGAAAAAAAATAAACAAGAGATGACGTTTGGCAACTCTATGGGTCATACACAGGGGAAGTGTACGAGTCCCCAAAAAGGTGTCTTTGGACTACTGGCATGTAAGCCGACGTTCTCCTGTTGACAATGCAGTGTTACCTAACTCACAGTACCGTGCACCTTTTTGAAAAGTTTGACTCCTGCTTTTTAGGCACTTTCCAAACCATCGTCAAGTCGCTCGTTTAATCATTGGGTCCTCTAATTTATCTTCTTAAATTAATGTAGAGGCTTAATTCTGACCGGGAATCCCTTCCACCTCAGTTAGCTCTCGCTTTCTGTACCGAAGGATCTCTCTTATAGTCAGCATGAGCGACAACGTATCCTCTAAGAAGTTAACGGCTTTATACTCACGAGAACTAGATAAAATATTCTTGTTTAATTTATCTTTTCAAAGTGACAACTTGATGATTTATTGATTAGATAAATTTTAAGTTTGGTTTAGTGATCATGTGACTTAACAATCCCAACCCGTATCCTCCCGAGATGATTGCAGTCCTTAACAAAGGTGGAACATAGACCTAAGGTGTGCAATCCGAAGATCACTTAGAGGGCGTGCACAATCTAAGTTACTATCCTAGTGTACAATTGCCATCAGATCCGTATTTATTATTTATAGCACGTGTGGTTGATTTACAAACCTAGTTTAGCGGGTGTGTTCAATCCGAGTCACTATCCCAATGAACAGGCACCGTAAACGTCAGCATTAGATATAGTAAACTCCATGCGTACGTTACTTGGTTTCCAGTACGGGTCGCTAGAGATGAAAGATGTTCCCACTCCTCAGCTAAAATTCTCTTATTATTTGTATGAGAATTAGGGTTTGGTTATTGATGGATTTTTCAGCACATTTTTGGAACGCCTGATCTATTCAATCAGATTTACAATAAATCCAAGATTCGATCAGTTGTTCCAGATGAATCACAAGCTTAAAGACCTAAAACCTCAGATTTTGGCAACCCATTAATCGAGATTTCGGTACTAAGACCATATGCCAATGTTGCTGGATAAGCACTCAACTTTAAGTCATTAATGTTTATATCACTGTGCCAACATTGAAATGATTTTCAGGCCTACTGGTATATGACTTGTAAGCCTGACTATCAATTGCACTTACGGTTTGGAGAAATCAGACAGTTTTATATTTTTCTTACAACAAAAACTCCTTTTCGATTTTTTTATGTTTTTGTGTTTTTCTAGAATTTTCTCCCCATAAAATTCAAAAAATTTAAAAAAAAACTAAATCTTTTTGGATCTTCTGACAGAAAAACGGTTTAAACAAAAACTGATTTTCGATGTGGTTTACTCAGATTTTCCCAAAATGCCTTTTACCTTTCAAAGATAATCAAATTTAGATTTGTCAAATGAGTTAGTAAAATTTTTGGCAATTTGGTAGTCAGTGTGGACTATAGTAATCACTGGATCCTTAGTGATTGATATGGAAGTTACAATACTAATATGAAAATGGAGGAGATAAGAAAACGCAAACCGTAGTTACGCATGTGTGATGATGGATCCATTGAAGAACGTGAAAACAATAGCTCGATGCAGCAACTGGATTCGGCTTCGCAGATTGCAGGAAACACATGTGACAACCTCCTATGAACTGATATCCACCCGTTGTGGATACAGCTTCGACATTGTAAACACCATTGATAAAATCACCAAAGTTAACAAGATCCAGCTCATCACCATTAGGGTACCATAGACCTTCGGTCGGTAACCCTTTAGATAATGAAGGAACCGTTCTACAACCACCCAGTCCACTCTTATTCATTACTAGCATCCGTTGTTAAGTCAAAACACTGGGTCATGATTTTAATCTCATCAAACATTTCTCTTCTTTCTTCTATCACAACAAACTCCCTCATTTGATTGGCTAAGGTTACATATCCTCCAAGGATGTTCTGATCAAGTTATCAGAGCGATATGTCACCTATTGTGTGCTAAGATGCCTCACTGTCAACAATCAATGATTGCTAATAGTTCCTCCTGGAACATCCTGCAGACTCGTTTAAAGATTAGTTCTGGAAGGGGGCCATGCCTTGATTGTCATTGATCAGGCTTGGTCATCAATCATTGGTAGATCCATCCACCCACTGTGAGGAGTTGGAGTAGGATCCCCTGATGATGAACCCTCAGAAGAATTTACTGATTTAGGTCTCCAAACCTGCTTGATTTTATCTTTGAAAACTTTTGGTTTTGCAGGTTTGTGTTTGGCCTTAGATTGTGCCTTTAGTTTGCCCTTTGGACTAGCCTTAGGGTTTTTATTAGGCTTTGAGACCTTAGGTTTTACGACCTTCTCAATTTTAGGCTTTGGACATTCAACAACAATTCTTTGTTTTCTTTTAAAGGGGTTTGGTCTCTTGTTTGGATAATAATTATCATTAAAATGTTGCTTTGGAGAGCCAAAATAATTTTTATTGTTGTTTCTTGGGGTTATGCTAGCCTTCATCTCTCTCAGATAGGGACATTCAGATCTAATGTGTCCTACCTCGTTGCATTCAAAACATGACCTCCACTCTTCATAGTATTGAGGTTCATACTGAGAATACTATGAGCTATATTGAGAAGATCTCGGGCTAGATGAACTACTGGAAATTTCAAACTTAGACTCGCCCACCTTCGGTCTCCAAACTTGTTCAGGCTCAGCCTTTGGAGACACTGGCTTGACAAATTTGGGTTGAGTCTTAGGGCTCACTAGCTGGTTTGCATGTTCAGTTGCCTTTGACTTACCCTTAGATGATAATGTCTTTGGGTTTGTCTTTTGGGTGTTGACTTTGGCGGGCTTTGATGGTGCACCCTCATCAACTTTTTGTTTTCCTTTGTCCAGTTTATGAATCACCTTAGCAACATGCTTTGGTGATTCAGGTGCTTTATCAGATGAGGGTCTGGAGTTCACAACAGTGTGTACCCTGCGAGGTCTAAGATATAGACAATTCGATACAATATGTCCGACCTCTTGGCACTCAAAACATGTTCTCCATTCATTTTGGTTTTGAGAGACATGATTTGGCTGCCGAGGAGCTTACACATCAGATTTGCAACTGGAACTTTTGGATTTGGAGGAACTAGCCTCATGATCATGTGATCCTTTTGTCTGAAGTAACTCAAATTAGAGGTGTTCTCAAAGTCCACCTGATTAGTTCTAGTTATCTGACAAATTTACCTAGCTTTGGAAGTTCTCCATGTCTTGTCCAGAGGATATCTCAGTGCTTAGGATAACGAGAAATCATGTTTTTCTTTTCCAGAACATGTGGTGGACGTTTTACCCGATTAGCCTGGCCACCAGACGACTTCTCATTACCCTCATCTGAATCAAAATCAAAATCAGAATCATGATCACACTCGATATGATTCTCAAGAGAGATCATGTGCTTCTGTTTTTTATAACCAAGACCCGGTTTACTGTCCTCCTCCTCACTAAGATCATTATCAGTTTTAATTAAGCAATAGTTATCATTCTTGACAACTTTTGTTTTCTTAGTTTCAGCAAGGTCAACAACTAGGGGAGCTGTTACCTGAAACTGTGTGGTCTCAGTCTCCTCTGGTGACTTGGAATAATTGTCATGCAAAGTAGGATGAACTGCATTGTAACCTACCCGAATCCCAGATTTTTCTATGATTTGACTATCAACGATATGATCTAGCACATATCTTGAGTTAGAATAACTCTCCAACTTCCTTTTGATGGTTTCATAGTCACACCATGCTGCTGCTAATGCTTTCTTGGTTTGTTTCAAATCAGTGATGTAGATGTTAATGGCATCTTGTTTTTCAATGCTGCATTAGCATCAGTGCATGACCTCAAATCACATACCAGACTCATGTTGTGTTCTTTGATTAACTCTAGCGTAGCTTCATATTCTAAACATTTAGCACAAACATGCTCGGAGAAGTTAGAACTTACCTTAGTATGCTGCCCAGTCTGATTTTCAGTTGACTGAATTGAAGTGTCTACATCACTCTCCTCTATCTTTTCTTCTTCTAAATAATCCTTTCCAGATGTTGAACACCCTCCATCTATGCTGTTGGTTGAATCACAACTTCTTTCATCAGCAGATGATTCACTTCCATCACCCAATCCGTCTTCATAAGTCATTGAGCTTGAACCGGAGCTTTGACATTCCTCACTTGAACTCTCATCTGATCCACTGCTCCCTTCCTCTGAACTATGAGCAATGTTTGAGGATTCTCCTTCATCCCGAACTCTTGTAATCCCTTTACAACCTTTATCCACACGTTCAACCAATGCTTTGATTAACACTGTCTTTGCCGAATCCTTGTCACAACTTCAGTTTTCGTCTCTCCCACATGGATCATTTGGACGCTTTGCGATTGATTCGCTGATGTGACGAGTGCCCATGGATTTGTGATGTTGACCTTTTGTTGATGTGTAGGTGAAGAAAACGGACAATAAGGAAAAACATACGAACGTGTGACTTGAGTTGTTATCGTGGTGTGATTCCAAAGATTGACTTCATGTGTTCAGCTGTATTTGGGTTCGCCTAAGATTTTCAAAAATTTGACTAACTCTGCAGTGGATACGTATGAAAATATGTCACGCGTATGAAATGAACAGTACACGTGTCAGGTATGGAACACGTATGGGAGAACAGTACACGCATATGGTGATAATGACACATATCAAGGGACGCGTATGAAGTAGTAGACACATAGGAAGACATGGACACGTATGGGGAATACAGTACACGTATGGGTATGACTGATGACGTGTGAGGTAATAAAGGCGTATAAAGTGATGACACGTATGAAAGGATAACAAGTATGACAGCTTACGCGTATGGAACAATGGAAGTTTGGTACGTGTTCAAAGGCACGCATATGGGCTCATACGCGTGCTCTCTTATGTGTGGGTGCTGCAGAATCAAAAGTATGAATGTTCATCATAATTTAATCAAATTTTTGGGTGATTTTGGGTATTATGATGATATGGTTTTGTGTAGGTAATAATTCCTAACAAATTTGCAAAGCCCAAATCAATCCAAAAACATGAATTATAATCCAAACTTCACAAGAAAATGAAGTACACAAAACTCATGGGGTTTTTCTTTTTTATCAAACATTCAGATCTGGATGAATCTAACATTCTTTAACCCTTGAAATAGATTCAATTAGTGTCTAAAACACTTTTGGATGACGATTGAATGATCAGGTCTCACAAATCATTCCATGATCATGATTTTAGTCCAAAAACTCATATTATTCATAAACTTGAAAAATTTCACAAAATTATCAGATCTGATCCGTTTTTGTTGAAATTTGATTTGGTTTTGTATAAATACACTTTCTAAACATGAATCCACAATCAAATCTCAGATCCAATCATCAAACACACATCAAAATCAAAGAAAACCATGTTTTAAGCTATAAACGGGTCAAAATCGGTTTTCTGAAACAATTGCCTTAAAACTTTCAGATCTGAGGCAAAACCCCTATAACAACACGCATGATATGAGCCTCGACTCTGATACCACTTATAGGATCGACAAGAAATTAGTATCGCGCACGTTTCGGGTTAAAGGCGGAATCAATAACCCAATTAGTTGTTATAGGTGAGTGTTTATGAAGATAATAAGCTATAGAGAGCACACACACAAAGGGCTGCAACTTGTATTGAATGGCAAAAGTTTTTCACGTGTTACAAGGCATGGGGTATTTATAGTCTCTCCTCCCATCCGCCTACACTGTTCACACGTATGGCATCTCATACGCGTATGAGAGTGTAAAAATGACCAAAATACCCATGTTCACTAAAATACAACCCGCTAACATCTAAAACGCTATACAATCATGCTTACGACTATTATTGACTTATCACTAGCTGGGGACATCCACGAAGTGCATTAACAGCCTTCTCTCTTAGTCACCTTCCCTTCCCTCCTAGTCATCAACCGAGCAGCTAAAGTGTTGTCCACATAAGCGTAATCCGCAAATTAAAGTTGTGGATTCACCATTTGCACAATTTGACAACTGACCCACACTAGTTGCACAATTTTCTTGTACTGTGGCACCATTTTATAAAAAAAATCGACATGTATATGTACTTTATTGCAAGAACAATATTGTAGGACACTTTACTAAAGTGCTAGCTTAGATTGTCTTATGCTAAACCAAGTCTAAAATTTAGAGCCTCCACATTTTTTTTGGTGAGTAGTGTTTCAGCGGTAAATCCTGTGTTGCAAAACGACCACCGCCCAAGATCAAATCCCATAAACCTCTACTGTAAAAAGTTACTTTTTCCTTAAACGCTAAACTAATCCAAACATCCACATCATCTGCCTCAAAAGCACTTTTTTATTTAATTAAAATGGGTTTAAATGGTAGGGGCCCACTTTTTTTGGTCCCGACATATCCGCTAGAGCGGACCTCTCCTCTACACACCCAATCATCCAACTACAACCCAAGTTTGTTTCTAAAGTCCGGCAGTTCCGGATGGGTTCGTTTAAGAGCATTGGAGATACTAGTGTTTGTAGAGACTATACCCTTAACGAATACTTAAATAAGCATAATAAATCATCTACCGCAAGTTGTTTGTTTATCATTACCGAAAATAATATTAAGTTCAAAATTTCTATTATAATCATATTCATGACTTGCAATTGTAAAAATAAAATCTCATAACTTTATCAAAGAACTCAATTAACTTGTAGTGGCGATGATGAAACAACATAAACACTTGTTCATCACACTTAATGAATTCACGGTACAAAATATTTCCTAAATGCAGTCGTTGAATCACCCAAAAAAAAAGCCATACATGTCTGCTTACTCAAACATATTTGATGGAAATTGGACTCCTAACTGAGAACTTAATGGAGTTCCATACAAGGGCCCCTTCAACAAACTGATTTGGAACAGATCCTACAGGAATGAATGTCACTTGGTACGACAATTTTTGGTTAACTGCCGAGAAGATGAGTGTAGAGGGTGACACAGTAACACTCAAGCCTGGTGCTTTGACAATGTTTGCAGTGTAAGATGAATTAGCATCCCCAACATTGGTCAATGTTCTCGTGTAGGATTTCGTCATATTACCACTCAATGTGATTGCAAATGAAGGATAGTTTAGTTGTGCTTCGGGGATGCTTGTTATATTTGAGCAGGAAACTTGCTTTTGGACAATGGTTTTAACTTGTGTGCTTGAGTATCCTAATCCACACAAGTAAGGTATGTAATCATCAGCTTGGATATCGTAAATGAGTCCAGGGTCGTTAGCTTTTGATGGATTGACATGGCCAGCCCCAACAGCAAACAAGCTGGCGGGAAGCTCTCTTTCATCCGGAATCGGTTGGTTGTTAAGGTTGGTCAGATCAGCAGTGGTCATGATAGCGGATTTGATTCCGGCAGGAGACCAATCAGGATGTGCACTTTTCTGTTGGAGTATAGAACGATTTGCAGCGGAGTATTTGTTAATCAAAACACACTAGAACAATTGAAGAACGAATGTAATTAATGATTGAAGGCAGAATCGTATGGTTTCGAATGGAATGTTTATAAAACAGAAATAATATGAATGTTTACAAGGATATTTTGGATTGTGATATTTACAATCTTGATAAGAAAGACATGAAACATGTTAGTCCTATATATATCCTATCAACCGATGTGTCTTGTTGACAGTTAATGGTTGAATCGTTGCGTCTGTTTGTACTTGAATAACTGCCACCGGTTGAAAAACTTGGCGCCAAACAACTAACATTTGATCAAGGGTACTTCTGTCATTTCACTTGTTGTCCCGCCAATTTTGTTTCATATCCTTCTGCTGCTACATTTCGATATAATGATCCAGTTTGTCTCCTGTTATTGCAGCCAATATACTCCTTGTTGTAACTGTTGTGGTGCAGCCTTGATTCGATTCATATTGACCCATATCCTATCTATGCTATTATACTTACAACTAATGTTTACTTCTAATAACATACATACTACTACATACATACGATTTACAGAAATATATTGTTCGAAATATACAAGATAAAAGCATAAACATAAGTTATATTTATCATTCTAACACCCTCCCTTAAATATAACTTGGCTTCATTGACGATCTTGGTAGGGAGTCCATTGCTTCTTTTAGTGCTTCTTCAACTTGAGAGAAATCAAACTTGCGTTTCTTGATGATTTTATTTGCTGAATTCCAATCTCCTCCCATGTAAAGAGCATAATCCTCATGCATATTTGTTGAGTTCTTGTGAAGCCGATTCAATAGTTGTAATACTATACCGTTTTTTCTAACTTCACTACATCCAACATTATCCTTTTCATCTTGATTTGCGATATCCAAGGCTGTTTTGTACACTTGATATTGCCATTCTAGGACATCCAAATACTTAGCATAGAGGATCCTTAACATATCCTTGTCTTCATAATCTAACCCCAAGTCTTTCGCTATTACCACCCAAATATTGTACTTTGATACCCTCTCATGTCCACCCTCTCTTTTGACCAATATATAAAGATCAAATAGATTCACTTTCTTGCCCTTTTCGACCATGGGTGGGATAGGCCGATTTGGTACTTTTAGATAAAAGTTTAGAAACCAATCGACCATTCTAAGAAAATGATCTTTCAACAAATCCCTATGAGCCCACGGGTATTATAAGTGATCTATGATGTTTAAGAATTCAATGCATTTTTCCATAGAATCTATTTCAAGATCATGAACCGATTCTTCCATTTTCTTTATGTTCTCTTAGGCATTGAGGGATAATTCTTCAAAGTACTCATTTAAGTACTCATTTTTCTTTTGTTCATGTTCATGATCATCTCCTAATTCCCTCAACATAGATTCTTTATCATCTTTTATCATCTTGAATCGCATACTTTCATTCTTAAACATGTGGTGGATACTACACATATTCCCATCAATCTTGACTATGAAACCTTGAAGTTTTAATTGGGGTAGACTTAGAATGTTGTCATCTAAGTCATTTGAGTAAAAAACATTTGGTATGATTAGTGTATTGTTTTCGGCTTCTACACTAACCATGCCAATACCCCTTATAAAAACAAATTCATTTCTTAATCTACTTTCTACACCAAAGGATTTCTTTAGTTTGAGAAAGTAGTCAAGGTTTCCACTTATATGATTTTGAATATTGGGACTTACATACCAAACATCTCTCCAAGTACCAAAGCCGGATCCCTTTAAGATGTATTCTTCTTCGCAGTGCAATCTTTCTTGAGGGTAGTAACTTATACCCGTGTCTATTGCATCTTTTATTAGTTGTGCGCCTTCATCTCTCTCCCTTATAGGACATATACTTATGATGTGACTCGGTGTGTGGCAATAAAAACATGTTCTTGTTTCCAATCCCTTTCTTCGCATTTCTGCCTTCCTTTCTCTTCGGTTTTTATGAATGTTTCTTTGATATATTTCTGGATTCCCGTATGAATTTACTGATTTCTCGGACATGATACAAACTGACTTATTTAATGAATAAGACTGATTTGTGACTTGTTGTGAATCTGTGTAGAATTTTTTTGAGAAACAGTATTTGATGGAACGAAACAGTGCAGAAATTCGAAAACAAACAAAAGATTATTTAGAAAAGAAACTGTTTTGATCAACAATCTGGCTCTGATACCAGTTTTGTTGGAGTATAGAACGATTTGCAGCGGAGTATTTGTTAATCAAAACACACTAGAACAATTGAAGAACGAATGTAATTAATGATTGATGGCAGAATCGTATGGTTTCGAATGGAATGTTTATAAAACAGAAATAATATGAATGTTTACAAGGATATTTTGGATTGTGATATTTACAATCTTGATAAGAAAGACATGAAACATGTTAGTCCTATATATATCCTATCAACCGATGTGTCTTGTTGACAGTTAATGGTTGAATCGTTGCGTCTGTTTGTACTTGAATAACTGCCGCCGGTTGAAAAACTTGGCGCCAAACAACTAACATTTGATCAAGGGTACTTCTGTCATTTCACTTGTTGTCCCGCCAATTTTGTTTCATATCCTTCTGCTGCTACATTTCGATATAATGATCCAGTTTGTCTCCTGTTAT
Source organism: Ambrosia artemisiifolia (assembly GCA_032199755.1). NCBI lineage: Eukaryota > Viridiplantae > Streptophyta > Magnoliopsida > Asterales > Asteraceae > Ambrosia > Ambrosia artemisiifolia. The sequence goes on from CM063522.1 coordinate 46,263,141, forward strand.
TGCAGCCAATATACTCCTTGTTGTAACTGTTGTGGTGCAGCCTTGATTCGATTCATATTGACCCATATCCTATCTATGCTATTATACTTACAACTAATGTTTACTTCTAATAACATACATACTACTACATACATACGATTTACAGAAATATATTGTTCGAAATATACAAGATAAAAGCATAAACATAAGTTATATTTATCATTCTAACACCCTCCCTTAAATATAACTTGGCTTCATTGACGATCTTGGTAGGGAGTCCATTGCTTCTTTTAGTGCTTCTTCAACTTGAGAGAAATCAAACTTGCGTTTCTTGATGATTTTATTTGCTGAATTCCAATCTCCTCCCATGTAAAGAGCATAATCCTCATGCATATTTGTTGAGTTCTTGTGAAGCCGATTTTATTAAAATTCCAGGACTTGCTCGATTAGGTCCCCTTGAAGAGAAAGCGGTCACTTGAGGAGCTGATTTATCTCCTGTAACAGTTCCATGGAATATGATGGTAGCAATTGGGGATGGACTTGACCTCAAGTATTCCAGAATTCTAAGTCCATCTTTGTAATTTACATATGATACAGGGAGTACATGGGCTTCAGCTACCGTACTAGCACCATCTATTTGCGTGTTCATGACGATCATAGCAGCGCCACCAGCACCTTTTACTATATTTCCTTTTGTGATTCTTGCTGTGGCACCACCTCTTAGGCAAATAACTACCTTTCCTTTTACATCAGTATTGTTTAAGGATCCTGGGGAATCACAAAACGTGGCGTTTTTATCGCCACTCATCCCCGGATATACAAGAGGCATGAAGTTCTCTGGGACATCTTTAGGCTGCGAAAGTGACTCACCATCTAGTAACACGCCGTTTCCAAGCTTTACAGTAGCACTTACCTTTCTATCAACTGTACTAGCGCCAACTGTGAGAATCCATGGAGCCTCATTGGACAACGATGCATTAAAAGGGCCAGAATTACCTGCGGAACAACTCACAAATATCCCATTTTGTATCGCAGCAAAAGCACCTACAGCGACCAAGTCGCTATAAAAAGGAAGGGATCGTCCACCAATCGAAAGAGAAAGCACGTCTACACCTTCTTCAATAGCTGCATCCATAGCAGCCAACATATCCCTCTCACCACAACGAATCGTGTTACATACTTTATACATAGCTATGTGTGCAAGTGGAGCCATCCCGACAGCCGTTCCATTGTAATTTCCAAGCGTGTTAGCACCTTCAACAAAGTTTCCGGCCGCAATACTTGAGGTATGTGTTCCATGTCCCACTTCATCTAGCAGTGAACCGGTACCATTGCTAATAAAGTTCCTAATACCAATCAATTTGTTGTTACACCCCGCCACTTCACATTTCCCTTTCCATTTAGCTGGTGGAGGGTAATAGCGTTACATAAATTAAGGCGTGATTACATATGTATTTATTGTGTATTATTTGTTTCCTAGTATAGGCTATCTTTGTACCCTATATATTGTATATGTTTTTATCAATAATACTCAAGATTGAGAGTCCTTACATGGTATCAGCCAATTAGGCGATCCCCTCCTCTTTCTTCTCTTCGGCTCACCCTAACCCTATTTTCTTTTTTTTCTTCTGCCCACCGGTTATCATTACCATGGCCGCCTCCCCTTCAACCCTCACCACCAACAACCTTCCCCTCCACTCCCTGCTCCACTTCATCCCTCACAAACTGACCGCCACAAACTACCTTGCATGGACACAGCAAGTTTCCCTTGCCCTTTCCATGCACGATCTTCTTGGCCATGTTGATGGCTCGTCCCTCATCCCATCCGAAACCATTATTGAATCCGATACACCTATTCCAAACCCCAAGTATGCGGCCTGGCTTACTAATGATCGTTCCGTTTGCCTTCTTCTCCAATCCTCCCTGTCCGAAGAAGCTATGTCTGAAATCATTGGCCTCTCCAATGCTCGTCAGATCTGGCTCGCTTTGGAGACTGCTTATAGTCAGCGCTCCACTGATCGGATGCATATGCTCCGTGATTCTTTACGAATGCTGCAGAAAGGCTCTTCGTCTGTCACCGACTTTGGTCGCAAATTTAAAAACCTTTGTGACCAGCTTGCGGCTATAGGTCACCCTGTGCCTGAGACGGATAAATGCCATTGGTTTTTATCCGGTCTTGGCCCTGCCTTTGAACACTTCTCCACAACCCATCGTGCCTTAGGCACCCTCTCCTTCCGTGACCTCCTTGGAAAAGCCGAAAACCAGGAAACCTGGCAAGCCTCTCTTCACGGCCAGAGTGTTCCTCAGGCCTCTTTTGTTGCTCAGCATTCGAAATCCGGTAACCCTTCTCGCAACTCTCCTAATTCTTCCTATGATAACCGTGGTCGTTCTCGTGGTCGCGGTGCAGGTCGTGGCAAAGGCAAGCGCCAGCCCCACTGTCAACTATGCAGGAAGGATGGTCACTATGCAAACTTGTGTCCAAACCTTGCTTCCTACGCGCAACAAGCCGCTCCTTCTGACGCTAATCTGGCACAGGCGTTTCATGCTCAGTGTAATTTAACTGAGGAATATCCTGACTGGACAGGTGATACAGGTGCGTCTGCCCATATGACACCGTCTGAACATGATCTTACCCATCCTTTCGGCTCCCCCAATAACGACTTTGTTCGTTTCGGGAATGGCCAAACTTTGCCTGTCACCAAAATTGGAAATGCATCCCTCACTCCCAATATACCCTTGAAAAACGTTTTAGTTGTGCCTCATCTCACTAAACGTCTTCTTTCTATTAGTAAACTAACCAATGACTCACCTGTTGATGTTTTGTTCTCTAATAAATTTTTTCATATTCAGGATCGAAAGACAAAGGTGATCTTGGCAAAAGGGACTTGTGAAAACGGGCTCTATGTCTTGCGTGAAGGCAACCATGCTTTTGTCGCATCCTACTCTACTCATCATCTCAAGGCTTCGTTTGAACGTTGGCATGGTCGTCTGGGTCATGTGTCTTTTGATATTATCTCTAGATTACATAAACTTGGTTCTTTGTTTGTAACTTCGTTACTTCCTAAACCTAGTATTTGTTCACCTTGTCAGTTATCTAAAGCACATCGTTTACCTTTTGTTTTGAATGATAAGCGTTCTTTACATGCCTTGGATATTATTCATTGTGATCTTTGGGGGCCTTCACCTGTCACGTCCACAAATGGTTATCGATTTTATGCAATATTTATTGATGACTATTCCCGTTTCACATGGTTTTACCCACTTAAATTTAAATCCGATTTTTATGCAGCTTTATTGATTTTCATTCCTTTTGTGCAAAATCAATTGTCAAGAAAAGTAAAAATCTTTCAAAGTGATGGGGGCACTGAATTTACCAATCATAAAGTTCAAAAATTTTTTCATGAACAGGGTATTCACCATCGCCTGTCGTGCCCTCATACACCTCAACAAAATGGTCGTGCTGAGCGCAAGCATCGCCATATTACTGAAACAGGTCTTGCCATGTTATTCAATTCTCATGCTCCGGCTACGTTCTGGACGGATGCCTTTTCCTCGGCCACATTCATCATCAATCGCCTGCCTACTCCTTTACTTGATTACAAGTCGCCTTATGAAATCTTGTATCAAACCCCTCCTACTTACTCCACCTTTCGAGTGTTTGGTTGTCGTGTTTTCCCTTACTTAAGAGATTATGCCAAACACAAACTCTCCCCCCGTAGCTCTGAATGCGTTTTCCTAGGGTACGATGCTCATTATAAAGGGTATCGCTGTCTAGACCCTACTACCAAACGCATTTACGTCACTCGCCATGCTCAGTTTGACGAGGACACCTTTCCTTTCAGTGGTGTTACCAAACCGATTGATGATGCCACTTTAGTGTTCTCCAACTTTGATGAATCTTTGCCACCCGTACCTCTTTCGGATCCGCCTCATATCCCTCCCTTGTCATCCGAACCCGAGTCTCCAGTTTCGTCCACACACTCTTGTCCTTTGTGTCCTACCCACTCAACCTCCTTCAACCCCACTATTAACCCACCTGCATCGGCCCACACCCCATCCCTATCCTCGGCCCAAAATACTTCACCCACCAACACGGCCCAATCATCCACCTCCCATCCACCCGACACTCACCCTCACTCTCCGCAAAACAACACTACTGAACCACCTCATTCGTCCCCCATCCCTCAACCCGCACCTAACCCTGAACCTAACCCGGGACCGTCTGATGAGCCGATGCCATCTCATCCAATGAGGACTCGATCAAAAAGTGGGATTTTTAAACCAAAATATCATGTTAACTTGTCTGCTTTTTCAGGACCATTGCATTTTTCATTGTTTGCAGCTCATGATCCTCGTGGCTACAAGTCAGCAGCTAAGCACACCAAGTGGGTTCAAGCTATGGAAGAGGAACTTGCTGCCTTACGTTCTAACAAAACATGGGTGCTTGTTCCTCGTCCTCAGGGTAAAAATATTGTTGGCTCGAAATGGATTTTTCGGACAAAGTATAAGGCGGATGGCTCTGTTGATCGCTACAAGGCTCGTCTTGTTGCTCAGGGATTTACACAGGTACCTGGTCTCGATTTTTCCCACACCTTCAGCCCGGTGGTTAAGGCCTCCACCGTTCGTGTGGTTCTCTCTCTCGCTACTATTTACGATTGGCCCTTGCGTCAACTGGATGTTCGGAATGCTTTTCTTAATGGAAATCTGACCGAAACAGTGTACATGGAGCAACCAACTGGTTTCATTGATCCCAAATATCCTGATCATGTCTGTTGTTTGAAGAAAGCTCTTTATGGTTTAAAACAGGCCCCTCGGGCCTGGTTTCAACGGCTTAGCACCTTCTTGATCGCAAATGGTTTTCTGTGCAGTCAAGCTGACACCTCCCTCTTTATCTTCAAGCAAGGGACTGCAGTGATTTATCTTCTCGTTTATGTTGACGATATTATTATCACTGGTAGTGACCAGGCGCTCATCGCTAAGTTTGTCTCTCGTCTTCATACCGAATTCTCCATTAAAGATCTGGGTTCTCTGGGATATTTTTTGGGCTTAGAAGTAACACACTTGCAGTCTGGCTTATTTCTTAGTCAGGCCAAGTATGCTCATGATATTCTTGCTCGCGCTGGCTTATTGGATGCCAAACCAGTTGCTACTCCTCTTGCTACCACTGACACTTTTCTCACAAAAGGTACCCCATTTCACGATCCAACATTGTATCGGTCGCTAGTTGGAGCTCTTCAGTATCTCACCATTACTAGACCGGATCTCTCCTATGCTGTTAATCAAGCCAGTCAACATCTTCAGGCTCCCACTGTATCTCACTTTCAGTCAGTTAAGCGCATCCTGCGCTATGTGAAAGGCACCATCTCTTTTGGCCTAACATTCAACAAACGGCCCAAAATTGACTTAGTCGGCTATTCTGACGCGGATTGGGCTCGCTGTATTGAGACACGGCGATCAACTTATGGTTACTCGATCTACTTGGGTGGTAACCTAGTGTCTTGGAGTGCAAAGAAGCAACCGACTGTAGCCCGATCTAGTTGTGAATCTGAATACCGGGCTATGGCTAATACTGCGGCGGAAATCATTTGGCTTACTCATCTCCTTCGTGAATTATATGCACTTCCTGCTGATCGCCCTACTCTTCTTTGCGACAACAAGAGTGCCATTTTCCTAAGTCAGAATCCCGTTGCACACAAGCGAGCTAAACACATTGATATCGACTACCATTTTGTGCGTGAACTGGTCTCCTCTGGTCGTCTGCACACGAAATTTGTTCCATCCAATCTTCAGGTCGCGGACATCTTTACCAAGAGTCTCTCTCAGCCCTTATTCGAGAAATTCCGGGGCTTTCGATTGCGGGGGGGTAATAGCGTTACATAAATTAAGGCGTGATTACATATGTATTTATTGTGTATTATTTGTTTCCTAGTATAGGCTATCTTTGTACCCTATATATTGTATATGTTTTTATCAATAATACTCAAGATTGAGAGTCCTTACAGAGGGCCTATGCCTGTGTCGTTAAAAGAAGGATGACCCGGAGTAATCCCGGAGTCCAGGACACCAATAATGATTCCCTTCCCATAGTTTGAACCTCTCCAAAAACCTAAATTCTGGTGCAATCCCAAAAAGTTAGGAGTATGCGTTGTATGCAACGACAATACCCTTTGAGGTCGTGCTAATATCGCTCCATCTATTTTCTCAATTGCTCTCGCCTGCTCAACCGTCAGTTTTGCTGCAAACCCTTTGAGCACATTACGGTATGAGTAAACCATTTGTGGTTTCTCATCAGAATCTCTAGCAACTGTGTGCAAGAATGTGTTGTACCATCTTTCAAGGTCTTGCGTTTTAGCAAGTATGTGGTTAGGGAGTGGTCTTAGTTGGACTATGTATGTTTCTGTTTGTTTGGCCACCACTAGTGAGAGATTAATGACACTTGAAGTGAAAAGTAACAAGATCAATAGAACCTGTTTGCAGCTATTGTTCTTCATGATTGTTAAAGTACTTAATGATAGAATTGGTGTGGAGCATTAGTTCCATATTGTTTGTATATATATACTTGATTTCTAGGCCGGCAAAAAGTCTTCTGTCGAAACTTACTAATATCAAAACAAAAAGCTTAGGTACCATCGAATAATAAAGAAATGAAGCAGAAAGAACAAATGTCATTTGTTCTTTTATTTGTTTATATATTATTAGTAAGCCGAAAATTAAAATAAATAATGAATATGCATAAACTAAAACTTTAATGAAAGCATATTAAGTAGATATCCGAATAAATGTTTTGAAATATTCACTAATATGAAATTATAAAATAAGAATTCACTTGTCATAACATTCAAACTGTTGAGGATTAATTCAAACTTGCATGGAAGTCACGTGTGCATGAAAAGCTGCTTAGTTGTTTTGGTCAAGTCCTTCTTTTCAGTTCGTTTACTTTGAATAAGTTGGCTCCTAACCGTTTGATCAGTTCCACATTTTAGGCTAGCCGTTAGTTTTTCTTTTCTATATAATGTAGCTTGCATTTCCTTTCTTGTATGCACTTTCAATATTCCAGTGAATAATAAGCAGCTTTCACAATTCAGTTTGTTTGTTATTCGAATATAGTATTATTGAGTGTACACAATTCCATCAGAGTGGTATCAGAGCTTGGTCAGGGCTCTATACAAGTGTCATCCATTTCTCTCTACCGTTTCTTTTCGTTATCCATGGCTGAACAAATGAATGCTCTTCCAATGGCTCCTACTCCAATCCCTGTGTTCAAGGGAGAAGGGTATGAGTATTGGAGTATTAGGCTGAGAACAATTTTAAAGTCGAGAGATTTGTGGGAGTTGGTAGAGAGTGGGTATAATGAAGCTGATGCAGATCAAACCAAAGTGAAGACGAATAGAAAGAAGGATGCTCATGCTATGGCTATCATCCAACAAGCCGTACATGATCAACTATTCTCAAGAATATCTGCTGCTACAACTTCAAAGGAGACATGGGAAATATTGAAGATGGAATATCAAGGAGATTCTCAGGTGAAATCTGTAAAGCTTCAAGGTCTTAGAAGAGACTTTGAAAATTTGATTATGAAGGAAGGTGAAAGTATTGGTGACTATTTCTCTAGAGTTATGGGAATAGTTAGCCAGCAAAGATCATATGGTGAAGTTGTCACTGATCAAATTGTTGTGGAAAAGATTCTTAGGAGCCTACTCCCAAGTTTGATTATGTGGTACCATCCATAGAGGTATCTAATGATCTCACCACTCTCTCACCAGTCAGACTGATGGGATCCCTACAATCACAAGAACAAAGAATAAATAGTAGGGGGATAGACAAGGTGCAGAGGCCAGATGAGCAGGCTTTGCAGGTGTTTGAGGAAACAAACAGGAGTCCTCAAGGTGGAAGAAGGGGACGTGGCTCCTTCAGAGGAAGAGGAAGGGGCATAAATGGGTTCCAAAATAGGGGACCTCAATGTTATGGTTGTAACAGATATGGTCATTTGAAAAGGGACTGTTGGTATAGTGAAGAAGGTCATGCCAATGTTGCTGACAATGATGGACAAGAAGATGATACTGCAGTGGAGGAACCTCACTTGTTTATGATGTTTGTGCCTACTAATCAATATGTTTTAATGGCAGATTCAAGCAACACTACTAAATCAACTAGTTTATGGTTCCTGGATTCTGGTTGCTCTAACCATATGACAGGAAACAAAGCTAGTTTCATCAAACTGGACACTTCATTCAAACTCACAGTGAGGCTAGGAGATAAGAAAGGCTTAGCAGTTGAAGGAAAAGGCACAATCAGAATTGAATTGAGCAATGGAGGGTACAGATTGCTTGATGATGTCTATTATGCTCCCAGCTTAGAATACAACCTTCTAAGTGTGGGACAGTTGATGAGGAAAGGTTATTCTTTGTTGTTTGATGATGGCAAATGCATTATTAAGAACAGGAACTCAGATGCAACCTTGATGACTGTCATGGTAACAAGTAACAATGTGTTTCTTCTGGATGCTTCAAGTTCAGAAACAACAAGTCCAACAAAGGCTGAGAAGAATAAAGATGAAGTGTCACAACTGTGGCACTTGAGGTATGGCCATTATAATTCTAATGCTTTGAAAGTTCTATATGATAAGAGGATGGTCTTGGGTATGCCTAGAATTAAGTCTTTTGGTGAATGCACTGGGTGCACTTTTGGAAAACAAACTGCTACTGCTTTTAATTCTAAGTTATGGAGGGCAAGAAAGAAACTAGAATTGGTTTATGCTGATGTATGTGGTCCTATGCAAGTGTCCAGTTTGGGAGGCAGCCTGTATTATCTATTGTTCATAGATGATTTTACAAGGATGTGTTGGGTTTATTTCATAAAAAACAAGTCAGAAGTTTTTGGAAAATTTAAAGGGTTTAAAGCAATGGTAGAAAAAGATGCTGAATGTTCTATTAAAGTTTTTAAAACTGACAGGGGAGGTGAGTTTTGCTCTAATGAATTCAACAGTTTCTGTGAACTTCATGGTATTAAAAGAGAACTCACTCCTCCCTACACACCACAACACAATGGTGTTGTTGAAAGAAAAAATAGAACAGTAATGGGGTTAACAAGAAGCATGTTGAAACAGAAACAACTCCCTAATTATTTCTGGGCTGAGGGTGTTGCAACTGCTGTGTATCTTATTAATATTGCTTTAACCAAAGCAGTTTATAATAAGACACCTTTTCAAGCATGGTATGACTACAAACCAAGAGTTGATCATCTCAAGGTCTTTGGTAGTCTTGCTTATGCAGTTGAGCCATCACAAGGGAGGAGGAAATTGGATGATAGGTGTGATGTCTCAATTTTCATTGGGTATATTAATGAAACTGATGGGTACAGGCTTTATAATCCTACTACAAAGAAGATTTTCACAAGAAGAGATGTGCAGATTAAAGAACAGACACAGTGGAAGTGGAATGAGAAGGAAAGTAGAGAAGCATATGAAGCAAATTTCATTGATCCATTTCCTGTTGATATGGAAGTAGTTGATTCTCCAACAAATCAGGATCAAGTTCAGTCTGAAAATGACAACACTACAAGTGGCAGCAGTCAGTCCAATGATCAGTCAAGTTCAAGTAGCAGCAGTGGACCATCTCATGATATGGCAGCCAGTGGGAATGTTTCTGATCAGTCTTCTCCTTCACCTGTGCTAAAATCTTTGGCTGAAGTTTACTCACAAGCCAAAAGAGTTAATGTTAACTATGAAGATAATACTATACAGGAAGTTGAAGACCCCACTATTTGTCAATTTGCTTTAAATGTTGTAGATCCTCTTTGTTTTGATGATGCAGTTGTAAAGGATGAATGGAAGGCAGCTATGAGAGATGAGATACAAGCCATAGAAAGAAACAAGACATGGGATCTTGTTGACATGCCTACTGGAAAGAATTTGGTGGGATTAAAATGGATCTTTAAAACAAAAGTTGGAGCTGATGGTGAAGTTTTAAGGCACAAAGCAAGGCTGGTTGCAAAAGGGTACTCTCAACAGTATGGCTTAGACTATCAAGAGACTTTTGCACCAGTTGCAAGATTTGAGACAATCAGGATCATCATTGCATTCAGAAATTGTAACGAACGCATATTAAATTTTGAATAAAATCAGTACCTTTTATCATAAACATTACTTAGATCTGCCCAAAGTATAATAACCCAATTATCTAAACAAACTTGACATAATCTTGCTAAAATAATTACCATACAATAATGTCCCGACATTACACAAAATTATCATATTAAGGTTGAAGTACTTTTTTTTTTTTTTTAGTTTATCAATTCCTTCGTGATATAAACGAACAATCAAATATAAACGAACTCGTTACCCAATGTTAAGTACTATGAACAAATTGACGAAATGAAAACAGCACTGTACCTGAGCGGCTTACGTTGGAACTCTGCAGATTATTTAAGATAAGTTAACCGGGTGAAAAACTACCTTCTAGCATGTATAAAATGAAAGAAGAAAATAATCTTACCATTCCATGGTCTTGTTTGGTTACACGTAAGAATAAAATAAATCATTACTTTATACTGTTTGGTATCTAGGAAAAGACAAAGAAATAAAATCGGCGGTGGTGAGATGTGGTGGTGACGGTTGGCAGCGCGTGCCGGTAACGGTGGTTGGAGGTGGCGGTAGGTGGGCGGTAGCGGTCGGTGGTGGCGGCAACGACAGCAAAGGTGGTGGTAGTGGTGGTCAATGGCGACAGCGACGATGACGATGGGTGGTGGTGGTGGGAGGCGAAATTTGGTTGTGATAATAGCGGTGACGGTGGTGGTGGTCGGTGGCGGTCGGTAGCGGTGGCGGGGACAGGGAGTGACGACGACAATGAGTGGTGGCGGTAGCGGCGGTTGGCAGTGGCGGTGGTGGTGGTGGTCGGTTGGTGCCGATGGTCGGTGACGGAGAGTATTGGTGGTGGCAGTCGGTGCTTGGTGGTAGGTGGTGGTGGTGGGTGGCGGCGGTGCTGGTGGTCGGTAATGGCGGTGGTCGGTGACGGAGAGTGATGGTGGTGGTCGGTTGGTGGCGGCGGTGGTCGGTGGTCGGTGGTGGTCACGGCGATGGGTTGTAGTGGTAGAGGTGGGTGGTGGTGGTGGTGGTGGCGGCGGTTAGTGGTGATGAAGGGTGACAAAGAGAATGAAATGAAAAAAAAACAAGGGGGTTGGATGGAATGGATTTTAAGTTTTTAGAGGAAATGGAATTGAGGAGGTAATGGATGATTCCGTTACCTTGACCAATCAAACACCTCTTTTTTCATTCCATTGTAATGCTCCATTCTATTCCGCATCTTATTCCTGCTTATCAAACGCAATCATACATCTTAGTGGGAAGTCTTGCGTTAAATATCAAACAAGGAGTAAATTAGAATAAATTTAGTGTAATTTGGGAGTGAGTAAAAAAATAATAATTATCACAATTGGTAATGTTTACGATGATATGTTATCTAACACTATAATATTGTTTGTAATAATAAAATCATGTTTGCTATAATGATTACCTCACGAGAAGGACAAAATAGAAGAATATTCATCACCATGAAATCATATCACTATGAGAAATGGTTTGGCCAAGTCTTTAGTTGACAAAGGAAAAGTAAACCTTGCTATTCTTGTTTGTTTTTTTAGTATCCATTTGCATATCACTATGAGAAATGTTTTTTTTTAGTAAACCTTGCTATCATGTTTACTATAATGATTACCTCACGAGAAGGACAAAGTAAACTTGTTTGTTTGCTTAACTTGACGTAATGGGTTAAAAGCGAATCGGAGAAATAGAAACCGAACCAAACCAAACCAAGTAATGAAAATCACTTGGAACTTGTGTCTTGCCTTTAGAATGTCATGCAAAAGATAAATACAAACATCATTTCTTTAGCATTTTAACCTTAAAATAATCCCGATGACCTGAAGAACACCTTCAAAGATAACCAGATGAACTCAAGAGTCAAGACCACCGCGAATGAACAACTTGATATTTCATGACAAAAAAACATAAGCTTCCACAGTTCCACATATCCTTGGTCACTATCTCACCAATTGATATTCTCAATTAAAATGCCGATTTAGTTTCTACCCATGTAAGTCCCCTTGAATCCCACACAATATAACGACTAAAGACTGTACCCAATAAGGTTTGTCAAGTGGTCTTGGGTCAGTTTCTCATATGTCAACCCAAACGCCAATATTAGATAACATATGAACTTACACATGAACATATCACCAACCACCTCCTCAAAATGTTCATCCCACTCTCATATATATATACTTGTTGAGTTATCTAACACGTTCACATTAGCCGATTAAATTATAAAACATAATTTAAACTCTCTAAAATGTGTTACAAAATAAATGCGTTGTGACAAATTTAAACCAATAGGTTAACCAATTTCAGTATTTAACCAAACCTACATTGAAAACATAATCCAACAAGTTCATCTTCCTAATTTCAATGAAGTACTAAACTTAGGAAAACCAAATTCATCGGACACATCAATTTGTAAGCAATAAGCACGATGTGGTGTCAACAAGGTGATTCTACATAATTTCAACAAGCAATGAACACCATATTGAGCATCTCATCCCAATGTCAAGTAACCAAGTCCAAAATAGCATGAAGAACATTACCTCCAATAATTAGTAAAAAAAATGGAAGAATTTAGAGTGGCGGAACCGGATTTGGTATCAGATATTTTCGGTACTCGTATTTATAATAACCCACCATCAAATATTTTGCATCGGGTCCGATGAAAAGCCCCAAACCCGTAGGTTTCATCTGTTGATTTTACTCTTTGGCAGATAGTCCAAATCATTTCATTCATAATCAAAATGTTTCCAGTGTATATAGTTAAATCTTTACATTCGAACGGATTAAAACATAACATCATAAATATCAAAATGGAATGTCGGGGAGTCATTAGCGCATGCCAGTCTTTCCTCTCTGCAATATCCTCATGTATACTTTGAGTCAGATACGCTGAATGAGTTCTTGTTTAATCAGGTAACTAAAAACTTGACAATTAATAGTCCAAAGACACATACATAATTAAACAAATACGATTGTACAATATGCAATAACCTCTTATCTATAACATGACTACAACTTACTATAACATACACACTATACTCTGCGTTGTTGATCAACCACGGATCACCGGCAAACAACAAGCGCACCGCCACTATAACGGCCTGAAGGTAACTGCCCCCTACAACGACCCCGAAGGTAACAATACCTCACAACAGCTCCGAAGGTAACCACTCATCTCGTGCAACACGCATCTATACTTCTATGCTACATTATATGGAGGAGAGATGTCTACAAATGTCATTTTACATGAATTTTAAGATGGCATAGAAAAAGTCTCATGCTTAAAACCAAAATGTCATGTAATTTTTTCCCTTTCTACCCTTCATGCAAAACCTACTTGTACACATTCTTTTATCATAACCTTCAATTACCATTAATCTATAATCTATATTATAGTATAAAGCATTTGAAAAGGGTATCAAACAAAATTAAGTAATTACTACATTTTATTTAAAAATTGTAATTTTACATAAAAAATATATATAACAAAATTATACAAAAACGTTTCTACACATATAAATATATACCTATACACCTTAAAAAGATTGTAAAAAAATAAAAGCCGAACTTTACGTAAAAAATAATTTTGTGATGCATTTTCTTAAAAAAAAGTGTAACATCCGGAAAAAATCGATGTGTTTCCGTACGTAATTAGTATATGTAATTAACGGTTTAAGTGCATATTTAAATTAATTGGATTAATTTAGACTTAGAGAATAGCAAATTCCCCGTAAGATGCATAGGGATGCACATGTTTAATGTTGAAGCACGACGAAATCGAGTGCGAATAAACTTGTCCAGAACGAACGTTGGTGATTACCCGGTAAAAATTAAATAAATGAAAAGGATCCCGGAAACCCAGGATATAAAATAAAGGGTATTTTCACAAAATATAATGTGTTTTGGAACTCCAAAACCATAATTGAAAACTTTACATAAAAATCTTCCGGTAACGAATAAAGTGCGCGTATCGGGTGCGAAAGCCTAACTAACCCACCAACACTTAAACTAGGCTATGTTTAAGGGTTATTTGAGGCTATTATAATGTCCGGATAACGCGTAATTTAAATCCGATTAAAACCCGAAGAAAACCCAAACGCTATGTGTGAATCATAACCAAATAACTAGCAAATGTTTTATGTTGTGGACCCCACTAAACCACCCCCAAACCGGCCCTTGATCATCACATGGACAAAATATTTGTTTATTTGATCAAGATCTCAAGGATATTATAGAGATTACAAGTGTGGGATATGAGAGATCTAGCATGGATTTGTAGTGTCCTTGTAAGATCTCTAAAAATCTTCCAATATTTGCAATAAATCGGCCAACACACCCACATTCATATCTAGCAAGATTGCTAGAGTACTACCTTCCATATTTTAAGGGATTAGGAGATCTAAGATAGATATGATGTATCTTATGTAATCTTGGAAGATATATAAAGGTGGGATAAGCTAAAACACTCCATAAAACTCTTCTTGTTTCCTTCCTTGTGGCCGTGAACTCCCACCCACACACACACACACCATTTTTAAGTTTCTAACACTCCAAATTCATCCATAAACTTCCATTTCCAAACCCCTAATTGTGTGTTTCAAGCTTGGAGCTTAACCACCTTGAAGAACACACTAAACCCCTTCAAAAGCAAGTGTTTTTAGCTTCCCTAGCCTTTTGCTAGTTGTAAGTGTTCTTGATCCTATTTTTATTCTTAAAAGTTTATGTTTGTTATCTAGAAAACAAGTTGTACATGGGTTAACTAGATGGAACTTTACATGATAAAACATATGCTTTTTAAGACTAAAATGGAGGTATAAAAATGTATGATAGGGCTGTGAGTTATGTGATGGTTATGTATTGTTTTTGTAGTTTCCTAAAGTTCACAAAAACTTAAAGAAAATAATGATCTAAGTATAGATTATGAATGAAACTTGCAAACACCTAAAAGTGGTTTAAATCATCTTAAAATAACCATCTAAAACTTAATGTAAAGTTGATCTTGATAAGAAGTGAAAAATATAAAAGTTACATCTTCAAAGTTTACACACTTGAGAAATGCAAAGTTGGACTCATGGGACATATTACACTAAATACACCTATTATTATCCTTAATAAGGTTATTATGGACTATAGATGATGTTGGATCATAAAAACAATCTATCATGACAAAGTTGACAAAATAAAGTTTACTAGTTTAGTAGAAAATTGTCACTTTTGAAAGATTGAGAAGAAAATGTAACTTTTGAAAGTTAAAGGACTATTTTGGTAACTTTAATAGTTGAGGGACATAAAGTGTCATTTTTAGAAACTTGGATCTAAAAATATGACTTTGGAAAGTTTGATGTCAAAAGTGTAAAATGTTGACTTTCCAAGGTTGGTTGTATAAATGGTAGCAAATTTACAAGTGTATATCTTGTATAAAAATATTTTTATAAGGTTTTACAAAAATATAAATTTCCTAACATGTTGGAAAAGTATAAAAACAAAGGGTTTTATAATAATGTTAGATAAATTAAAAACTTGGTGAAAACTTGTATAAAAATGAACACTTTTATATAAATGGGAATATTAAAGTGTTGGATCATTTTTATGTGTAAGTAACCAAGTCTTTGTATTAAAAATACAAATGTATTTATAAACTTCCAAGTAAAATATGTAGAAATTAAAGGGTGAACAATTTCAAGAATACATATTGTTGAAAACTTGGAAAAATTAACAGAATACATACAAGATTAAGTGAATCGGATATGGACGTGTTACGACGTATTAACGGGCTAAGACGTAAAAACGAACAAATAAGTATTTGTATTATTACGTCTAATAAGAAAATGAGAACATATATTTTAAAGTACTTAAAATATATAATTCGGGTGAAAATACATAGCACTTTCCTAAGTGTTGGAAACTTATTCGTGAGAGAAAATAATGTAAATAATCTAACGATTAAACGTTTAAAACAAGCATATGGACTTGACAATGTAAATATATTATCGAATAGACGAGATCCTAGTATATTTATTTAATGGGAAAATAAATATACGGTAAAGTGAGTCGAGTCGAGTGAAGAAGATATATATATTATCGAATCGACGAGATCCTAGTATATTTATTTAATGGGAAAGTAAATATGCGGTAAAGTGAGTCGAGTCGAGTGTGGAAAATGATATGTCGAGTCGACAAGATCCTAGTATATTTATTTAATGGGAAAGTAAATATACGGTAAAGTGAGTCGAGTCGAGTGTTAAAAATATTATATCGATCGACAAGATCTTTGTATAATTATTTAATGGGAAAATAATTATACGTCAAGTGAGTCGAGTCGAGTCGAGAACAATATTATACAAGTCAATTAATATTCATGGAAGTATAAATGTAACTTGTAACGAGGGTAATCCATCACCAACGGACCTAGGACATATGTTTAATTAAACGGGGAATTATATGTAAATGATGGTGTTGGGAGTTGGGTGTACAACTTGCCGGAAAAACACACGCTATAGACTTAGTGACTTACACGCACTAGGACGTTCATAGGTACTTGACCTCGGACTTGCTATTCTCTGCTATTTGATTACGTTGTGCTTCAGGTGAGTTTCACGGCCCCTCTTTACTGTTTTATTTGGGGAAAGATATGTTTGTCAAATGTCGTCACATGTTGAAATGTTTTCAAAGGTTAAAATGTGATGAGTGGCATGATGAGTACTTGAGTTTTGCTGTGTGTTCGCCACTCGGGGTTGAGTCTTCGCTACTATAACCATTGATTCAGCGGCATGAAACCGAAGGAATATTTGGATAGTACTATTGGTGCCTGACAAGGCCCACCCCAATCGATAGCGTCGATTATGCATCGGTGTATGCCTGGGGTGCCCGTATTCTGAACTAAGTTGTTAATTGCCGAGAAACAACTTGTGATCGCGGGGCATATTTATTAGTCTTGGTTTGGTTATGGGCTCAAGGGATTGCTCATCATCGTAGTTTTGTAGGAGCTAGCTACTCCTTACAAAGGCCACAAATTGTGCTGGTTCTGCACAGGGTGTAAAAATGTTGTTGTTATGAAACTAAAACCTGTGAACTCACCAATATTTTATATATTGACGTCTCTTTTTAAACATATCTTTCAGATAACTAAGTGCTGATTAGATATGAGGCTAGTGCGGTGGAATACGGGATGTCGGATACTTGTCGGGGTTTCATCTATTGTTACCATCGGGTTGGAACATAAACGGAAACACGCCACATTGAAACTTAATGTTCGTTGTTTTATGTAATGTTTGAAATGTGATACTCCGTTTCGACATCCTAATAAATCGATCTTTTCTAATTAAATATAGTTTGTATTAATCTTGACTTTGATATGCTTTCGAGCGTTGCGCCACGTATTTCCGTCATTGGCGTGGTGTGACAAAAAGTGTGCGTATGAATTGGTTCACGAACCGAACCGAAACCGGTCTTTCAAACCGGCGAAACTGGGGCCGAACCGAACCAAAACCGATTTGGACATGAACCGGTTTTGGAACCGGTTCGGTTCCTAGAAAAAAACCGAACTGTACACGTCTATAAAGTTCACAGGTTGGGATGTCTTATGTTGAATATTTCAATTAACCTAACTTCCAATTTCACTTTCTGATGCCACTGATATAAATTTATGGTGCATTTGATTAGCAGTTGTATTGTCTTGCTTTTATCATGTGGAAAAAGTTATGGGTATGCTTCTTTGCAGGTTGATTACATATGAGCCGTTCCAACATCCTCTTAATGTGGATCTTATAAAGGTCCCTATGATTTTTCTCTTCAACAATCTATCCAGGTTTGACACTTTTAACATATTAAGTATGACTATTAGTATAATAATAATTGCAAATGAGAGTCAAACCGGTACTTCCATTTTTATTTACCGACATGTCGGTCAAATTGCATATGGTATCTGAAACGTAGCATGCTATCATGTCTCCTTGTAGCCTTTAAAAAACTACCCCACTGCGAAGCAAATGTGCTTACACACACAAACTTACACCTTACATATTGATTATTTTAATTGTTTTCAGGTTTGAATTACGTTTCCGTCCTGTATTATCGACTCCGCCACAACGCGCAGATTCCCTACTAGTATTATATTACTTAACATTTAATTACTTTAACTCACTTTAAAATAGTGGCTTTGCTTTAGCAAAACCATTTCTTAGTCTATCATATTTTAATGAAGACGTTTTATTTTAATATTTTTGGGAGGGTGTAACTACCCTCCCATAATTGTAAAATAAAAGGGGTATAGAAAATCCCCTTATTACGGTTAATTACTTTGTGGTAGAGCTCCTAAGCTAGTACGATCATTACACGATCTGTATAAAAGTTAACACGCAAAATTAACTTGTCACTTCCTAATACTATCTCACTGTCATCGACATTTTCACCTTACTGTCACTTGAGTGTCACTGAGTGGTAGGGGTGCTTAACGGGTCGGGTTCGCGGGTTGGTGGGTCCAACCCGACCCGAACCCGAAATTTTTACATGAACCCGAACCCGACCCGAACCCGAAAATTGTGACATAGATATGAACCCGAACCCGACCCGAATATTCATGGGTTGACCCGAACCCGACCCGTTGAACCTGATTTTTTTTATTTTTTCGCAAACTAATGTATTAAAATTAAAATTTTACTACAAAAAACACAAATATATATAAAACATTAATGTTTTATTTATAAAATCTCATACCAATTTCTATTTTAAGTTATAAATGTAGCATAAAATACCTAACCAATTTAATTTATAACATAAAACATATTATAAAAAAACAATATATAGTATAAATAGGTTAAACGGGTCAACCCGCCAACCCGCCCGGGTTGACCCGAACCCGACCCGAAAAGTTAAACGGGTTCGTGGGTTCAACCCGAACCTGACCCAAACCCATTTAGACTAAACCTAAACCCGCTAATTTCGTGTTAGGTTCAGGTCGTGTTTTCGGGTCGTGTCGGAAATTCACACCCCTACTGAGTGGCACATAAATGTCAAATGAGTGGCACGTGAGCGTCACCTGAGTGTTGCTTGGCAAGTATAAGAGTGTACTTAGGTCATCGGTGCATTTTATGTAAAATTTAATAAATACAAATTCTCTTATAAATGCACTAATATTTTTTCTAGATAATTTATTACTTTCACTAGCTTTTTTATATTCATTCAAGTAAATAAATTAATCATCATGAAATTATTAATGGATATATTTAAAGAGTAGTTCAATGGATCATAGATGATGGGTTTTGGAGTTATAACTTACTGGGCTCGATATTCATCATTAATCAAAATGGAAGATGGGTTTTTTAAGCCAATTCAACTAATTAACGTATTAGTTGGGCCTAATGTAGCAACAATGAAAAACGAGTTCTAAGGAAGGAGCAACTGCTTGGTTGTTCTTAGGGCCGGCAATTTCACACACGAACACGAATACCCGACACGAACATACACGATTTTAATAGGTACAGGTATGACCTTAACAGGTTTCGTGTCCTAAACAGGTAGACACGAAATATACCCGTTAATTTTTGTGTCTAAACAGGTTAAATATATGTTTACTTGTTTATTACCTGTTAAGATATGTTAACGATTTTTTTTTTAAAAAATATAGGTTGTGGGAGTGGAGTATTGGAGTTATATGTTTTTACTATGTGGGATTCTACCTTTTTAATGCTTAATGGTACCCATTTAACGTGTCGGATTTGGAAAACATGTTTGTGTATTATCGTATTAACTTGGTGTAAACAAGTATTATCGTGTTAGCGTAGTATAAACAGGTATTATCGTGTCTTATCGTGTAAATCAGGTATAAACAGGTTCGTGTTCGGGTGTCGAAAAAATGACACGATAAGTTATCGTGTCGTGTTCGTGTATACATGTTTCGTGTTCATGTCTTAACAGGTTCGTGTCTTAACAGGTCGGGTATACACAACTTGTTCTTGCTGATGCATGGAAATCAAGGCACACAAGGGTTTTTGGAGTTGTCGACAATACGCGGACTATGACTAAGATAGTTTAATTATTTTTAGATAATTTATTTTCAAAGAATAATCGTGTGTAGTTACAGTATTTTTGATTTCAATATTATGATGAGTGGCTAATCTGTTTGTGATAACAATGGTTGTTGTATGTAGATGATATAAATAAACTAGTTTTCTTATATGTTTGGGTCGCACAAGCTAAGTATTCAATGTTTTTTGCTATTTGTTTGGTTGATTGATTGTAAACGGTTGAATTTTATTTGAAACCTTATTCTTTATCTAGTAATCGGGATATATTGGAAATGAGTTTAGTTTGGTAATTTTTTAGAGTTAATTGCAATTTTCGTCCTTGTAGTTTGCCTAAACTAACAGGCTCAGCAGGTATGTAACACCCTGAGTACCTATGGTTTCTTTAGCTAACACTTTACGTCCCTCCTGTTATCGGCCTTCCATCTTGCCGTTAGATTGCCCCCACGTGCACCTCAAGTGAGGGGTATTTTGGTCATTTTATGTCTATTATAAACATTTGAAAACAAAACATCAGTTTGATTTTCCCTCCTCCCTCTCTCGTTCCCTCGTCCCTCAATATGTAACCCTAACACTTTGATCAAGTAATAACCATCAATTGTTTGCAATGTGGGCATCGTTATGGATGATTCGAGAACCAGACATTGTTGAATTCGACCCATTCGAAGTTTACTGTGAGTAGAATAAAAACACTAATTTTGTTAGTTGTAGTGATTAATGCTTCTTCTTTGAAGTTGTTTTTTAATTTTCGTTTTTTATTTATTTGTAGCCGAGGATGATACATTGTTTACAATTAAGATGATTCATGGTGGTGAGTTTATCAATAGTCCAAGTAGAAAGTATGTTAATGGGAAGTGTTTCTATATAGATTGTTGTTGCATTGAAGATTTTGGATTAGATGTGTTAGTTGAGATAACTAAAAAAGTAGGGTATCCTTGTGACATGGTGTTTTACTATCATTTTAGATTACCTAATGGGGATTTAGACGCAGGTTTAAGGGAATTGGCTACTAATGGTTCTGTAGAAAGGTTTTGTTAATTGGCTACAAAGTATAAGGAGATTGAGGTATATGTGCAACATTGGTTTACAAATATTTCAACTTTTATGATTGAGCATGAAGAAAGGCAGAAGCAACAAGCAGTAGTGGAAGAAGATGAGAAAGATCAGGTTCATGGGGAAACAACAATTGATGACATTGATGGCAATGAGTCTATTAGTTTGGTTAAAGTTAAACTTGAGAAAGAAGAAGAAGTTGATCCAGATTATGAAATATGCGAGGACCAAGAACAGGATGAAAGCAATGATGAAAAACAGGATGAAAGTGGTTTTGAACAAGATGATAGTGATGACTCTGATTATATTGTTGATCCTAACAATATGGTAGAGGACCCAGAAGTAGATATGCAACATTTTAGGTCTGTTGTAGATGATATAGAAGATTACTTAGACATGTATCATAATGTAGACATTGATGTAGATGACTTACATGTAGACCTTGATGACCTTGATAGTCTTGGTGAATATGAAGAGGAAGATGATCATTAACCATCTTTAAGCAGGAAACTAAAAGAACTTAGGAAGAAGAAGAAGGGTGAGGACAAAGGATTCCATTCATTTTCTGTTGGGCGGTGCTTTGAAGATAGGGGGAGATAAAATTGATTGTTAAGGAGCATGCTGTGGAGACGAGGAGACAGTTGCATACCGTAAAGAATGAGCTTCTCAGGTTTAGGGTTGTGTGCAGGGGCCATAATCCAGTGTTCACAAGTGGGGAATCTTCAAACATACAAGGTGATCCCCTCAAGAAAAAGAAACCTGCCCCAAGGATAAAGAAACCTGCCACTAGTGGTCAAAACAATCAAAACAATATTAGAAAGCCAACTACCCCAAGGAAAAAGTATCCAGATCTCCCTTATGAAGACATAAAGGGCCAGAGCTATTGCAAACAAAAGGATTAATGGTGATTATCAAGATCAATATCATTTGCTAATAGACTAATGTGAGGAATTACTTAGATCTAATCCTGGGAGCACTGTCAAAATTGATGTTGAACCTAAACCCAATCCAAATTCCCCTACTAGGTAATTTAGGACACTTTACATCTGTTTTGGGGCTTTAAAGGTTGGTTTTAAAATGTTTGGGAGGGACCTACTTGGATTAGGTAGTTGTTTCATGAAAGGTCCATACCCTAGACAGATCTTGACTGTTGTTGGTATAGATTCAAATAATGAGATATATCCTGTGGCATATGCATTTGTGGAAGCCAAAACATTTAAGTCATGGTAATGGTTCTTAGAAAATCTAGGTGATGATCTTGATATTGATGATAGGTCCTATTTCACATTCATAACTGACAGGCAAAAGGTAAACTGTTACTTTTGTTGTTCCTTCCCTCCTAGTCATCAACCGAGCAACTAAAGTTTTGTCCACATAAGCGTAATCCGCAAATTGAAGTTGCGGATTCACCATTTGCACAATTTGACAACTCACCCACACTAGTTGCACAATTTTCTTGTACTGTGGCACCATTTTATAAAAAAAAATCGACATGTATATGTACTTTATTGCAAGAACAATATTGTAGGACACTTTACTAAAGTGCTAGCTTATATTGTCTTATGCTAAACCAAGTCTAAAATTTAGAACCTCCACATTTTTTTTGGTGAGTAGTGTTTCAGCGGTAAATCCTGTGTTGCAAAACGACCACCGCCCAGGATCAAATCCCATAAACCTCTACTGTAAAAAGTTACTTTTTCCTTAAACGCTAAACTAATCCAAACATCCACATCATCTACCTCAAAAGCAAATTTTTTATTTAATTAAAAATGGGTTTAAATGATAGGGGCCCACATTTTTTGGCCCCGACATATCCGCTAGAGCGAACCTCTCCTCTACAAACCCAATCCTCCAACTACAACCCAAGTCTGTTTCTAGAGTCCGGCAGTTCCGGATGGGTTCGTTTAAGAGCATTGGAGATACTAGTGTTTGTAGAGACTATACCCTTAACGAATACTTAAACAAGCATAATAAATCATCTACCGCAAGTTGTTTGTTTATCATTACCGAAAATAATATTAAGTTCAAAATTTCTATTATAATCATATTCATGACTTGCAATTGTAAAAATAAAATCTCATAACTTTATCAAAGAACTCAATTAACTTGTAGTGGCGATGATGAAACAACATAAACACTTGTTCATCACACTTAATGAATTCACGGTGCAAAATATATCCTAAATGCAGCCGTTGAATCACCCAAAAAAAAAGCCATACATGTCTGCTTACTCAAACATATTTGATGGAAATTGGACTCCTAACTGAGTACTTAATGGAGTTCCATACAAGGGCCCCTTCAACAAACTGATTTTGAACAGATCCTACAGGAATGAATGTCACTTGGTATGACAATTTTTGGTTAACTGCCGAGAAGATGAGTGTAGAGGGTGATACAGTAACACTAAAGCCTGGTGCTTTGACAATGTTCACAGTGTAAGATGAATTAGCATCCCCAACATTGGTCAATGTTCTCGTGTAGGATTTCGTCATATTACTACTCACTGTGATTGCAAATGAAGGATAGTTTAGTTGTGCTTCGGGGATGCTTGTTATATTTGAGCAGGAAACTTGCTTTTGGACAATGGTTGTAACTTGTGTGCTTGAGTATCCTAATCCACACAAGTAAGGTATGTAATCATCAGCTTGGATATCGTAAATGAGTCCAGGGTCGTTAGCTTTTGATGGATTGACATGGCCAGCCCCAACAGCAAACAAGCTGGCGGGAAGCTCTCTTTCATCCTGAATCGGTTGGTTGTTAAGGTTGGTCAGATCAGCAGTGGTCATGATAGCGGATTTGATTCCGGCAGGAGACCAATCAGGATGTGCACTTTTCAACAATGCTGCTATCCCACTAAGATGCGGGCAAGACATTGATGTACCTGAAATAACATTAAATGGGATAGCTGTTGATGTGTTATCTACAGAGGTATGCCATGCTGCAAGAATGTCAACTCCAGGACCCATAATGTCAGGTTTCAAAATTCCAGGACTTGCTCGATTAGGTCCCCTTGAAGAGAAAGCGGTCACTTGAGGAGCTGATTTATCTCCTGTGACAGTTCCATGGAATATGATGGTAGCAATTGGGGATGGGCTTGACCTCAAGTATTTCAGAATTCTAAGTCCATCTTTGTAATTTACATATGATACAGGGAGTACATGGGCTTCAGCTACCGTACTAGCACCATCTATCTGCGTGTTCATGACGATCATAGCAGCGCCACCGGCACCTTTTACTATATTTCCTTTTGTGATTCTTGCTGTGGCACCACCTCTTAGGCAAATAACTACCTTTTCTTTTACATCAGTATTGTTTAAGGATCCTGGGGAATCACAAAATGTGGCATTTTTATCGCCACTCATCCCCGGATATACAAGAGGCAAGAAGGTCTCTGGGAAATCTTTAGGCTGCGAAAGTGACTCACCATCTAGTAACACCCCGTTTCCAAGCTTTACCGTAGCACTTACCTTTCTATCAACTGTACTAGCGCCAACTGTGAGAATCCATGGAGCCTCATTGGACAACGATGCGTTAAAGGGGCCAGAATTACCTGCGGAACAACTCACAAATATCCCATTTTGTATCGCAGCAAAAGCACCTACAGCGACCAAGTCACTGTAAAAAGGAAGGGATCGTCCACCAATCGAAAGAGAAAGCACGTCTACACCTTCTTCAATAGCTGCATCCATAGCAGCCAACATATCACTCTCACCACAACGAATCGTGTTACATACTTTATACATAGCTATGTGTGCAAGTGGAGCCATCCCGACAGCCGTTCCATTGTCATTTCCAAGCGCGTTAGCACCTTCAACAAAGTTTCCGGCCGCAATACTTGAGGTATGTGTTCCATGTCCCACTTCATCTAGCAATGAATCGGTACTATTGCTAATAAAGTTCCTAATACCAATCAATTTGTTGTTACACCCTGCCACTTCACATTTTCCTTTCCATTTAGCTGGTGGAGAGCCTATGCCTGTGTCGTTAAAAGAAGGATGACCCGGAGTCTAGGACACCAATAATGATTCCCTTCCCATAGTTTGAACCTCTCCAAAAACCTAAATTCTGGTGCAATCCCAAAAAGTTAGGAGTATGCGTTGTATGCAACGACAATACCCTTTGAGGACGGGCTAATATCGCTCCATCTATTTTCTCAATTGCTCTCGCTTGCTCAACCGTCAGTTTTGCTGCAAACCCTTTGAGCACATTACGGTATGAGTAAACCATCTGTGGTTTCTCATCAGAATCTCTAGCAACTGTGTGCAAGAATGTGTTGTACCATCTTTCAAGGTCTTGCGTTTTAGCAAGTATGTGGTTAGGGGGAAGGCTTAGTTGGACAATGTATGTTTCTGTTTGTTTGGCCACCACTAGTGAGAGGTTAATGACACTTGAAGTGAAAAGTAACAAGATCAATAGAACCTGTTTGCAGCAATTGTTCTTCATGATTGTTAAAGTACTTAATGATAGAATTGGTGTGGAGCATTAGTGCCATATTGTTTGTATATATATACTTGATTTCTATGCCGGCAAAAAGTCTTCTGTCGAAACTTACTAATATCAAAACAAAAAGCTTAGGTACCATCGAATAATAAAGAAATGAAGCAGAAAGAACAAATGTCATTTGTTCTTTTATTTGTTTATATATTATTAGTAAGCCGAAAATTAAAATAAATAATGAATATGCATAAACTAAAACTTTAATGAAAGCATATTAAGTAGATATCCGAATAAATGTTTTGAAATATTCACTAATATGAAATTATAAAATAAGAATGAATCATTTGCAGAACTAGGCTACTTTTTGGATTTCAAATTATAAATGGGTGGTTGAATGGAAAATTTGTGTTTATGGTAATGGTTCTAAACCATTTAGCGGCATCAATCATCAAGATATAGGTTTCTGACTTGTGTAAGGTGAAGCCGCTGAACGGGTTGGAGGAGTCACTGAAGCCGCTGAACGGGTTGGAGGAGTCACCCTTGATGCCGCTGAATGGTTTAGAGGAGTCTAACCTGATGCCGCTGATCCGAATGGAGGAGTCAAGTGATGCCGCTGATCTGTTTGGAGGTGTCATGTGATGCCGCTGATTCGAATGGAAGTATCAGCTTGATGCCGCTGATTCATTCCGAATTTTCAACCAGAATTCTGATTTTGATTCCCACTTTTTCAGCCTTAAAGTACACCCACCTCAATTTACACCACTAACACTCAATGCATGGCTTTGGTTTTGTAAAAAAAATTGTAAGAAATGCAGGTTGATTGGATTGGTAAATAGTGTTTGTGTAAGACACTTTCAGACTATTTGCTACTTGCTCTCTCAACTCAATGTCTTATAAAATGGAGGTGGAGGTGAAATTTTTTAACCATCCACCAAACCATCACCTTCCCAAGCACAAATATTACAAATCCATTAGAAATCCTACCACCATGAATCCAAATATAAACTTAAACCCTGGTCCCGTGGTGAACGATGTGTTGTATCTACGTGATCGACATCGTGCTTTTTACATTTTCGTAAATGAGGAAAACTTTAATGATAACCTTAATGTTAAGCGTAGTGATAGACCCATATGGCGCATACTTCGTAACAACCCTCCTGTAGGTCGAGTTCGTAATCTTGTTGATGCCGCAGGCTTTGGTGGCATTATAGATTGTGGTTATCGATACCTTGACCACTCTTTAATAACAGCTTTGGTGGAACGATGGAGGCCCGAAACTCACACGTTCCATCTACCATTTGGTGAAGCTACTGTGACCTTACAAGATGTTAACGTCTTGTGGGGGTTACCTATCGAGGGTAGTGTTGTGTCTGGAACAGATGAGACACTAACAACTGTCGAAGCAATAAGGTTGTGCCAAGACTGGTTAGGTGTTACGCCCCCAGAGAACCAAATGTCTGGCAAAAGTGTTTTTGGTAGTTTTATTATTAATGAATTAACGAAACCGTTTGTTGAAGCCGAGGCTACGGATGAAGAGTGCATTTTCCGTGCGCGTTTAATAATTTTTTATCTGATTGGTTCCACACTGTTCCCCGATCATTCCAACAACAGAATAAATGTTTTTTATTTAAAATTTTTACGAGACCTAAACTTAGCAGGATCTTATAGTTGGGGGAGTGCGGTTCTAGCTTGTCTTTACAGGCGGCTTTGTGATGCCACCAGTCCCGATAAAAGAGGCGTGACCAGGCCCATGCTGCTCCTTCAAATATGGGCTTGGGAAAGGATTCGGTGTCTCGCACCACGACCTGAGTTTGATTATACTTGCCCGCTAGCGGCTCGGTATATCACATAGCCTAAACAAATATAATATGCCTGTATGGTATCCCTTTGTATTTTTTTACTGAACACTTTATTTAAAATGTTAATTTTGTAGGTGGCGAGACCGCAAATTGAACTTTAAAGAGGTATCCACACACTGCTTGAGGACATATCGTTCTCAGTTACAATCGTTAAACGAAAACATGGTATGTTTATTAATCCCGTATTATTAATTAATTAAAATTTTTTTATTAAGCATTTATTGTGTTGTGTAACTGAGTTAAGTGTTTGTTTTGATGTTTTTAGTTCAACTGGACCCCCTACAGCCAGGCTTTGTATCAACTTCCGGCTATCTGTTCAAGTGATAGGGAAAGTTGGAGGAGTTGTTGTCCTCTCATATGCTTTGAGCTTGTTGAGCATCATTACCCTCAACGGGTTATGAGACAATTCAACATGGTCCAGTACATACCTCCGCCAATAAATCCACCCATGGCCGTTCTTGAGACATTGCATGGTTTGGGGCGGCAAGGAAACAACGGGGTGGACTGGATGCGTAGGCACAAACACTATGTGAATGCATGGAATAACCGTCATAGCACAGTTTTCATGTCGAATGACATAACGATGAATTCCACACAGCCTGGTTATATGCAATGGTATACGTTGCGTACTGTTGCATTTATAACAAATCCTAGTCTACCACCGGTCCCAGTTGGCGGTTTTCAAGATGACGGTGCTAGAATACAGTTGATGGTAAACCATTTTTACGTGTCTAATTGATAGATTAATTTATTTAGTTTACGGTTTGATCATCATAATTTTGTTTGCAGAGGGATGCCATGGGTGAGATTTATCAGTCTTCGCAGCAGCCACATAATGATCCTGAGGCCGTCGCCAGGCAGTTTCAGCATATACAGAACACGGCGTTTCAAACTATGATGATGTCAAACGATGTCGGACACTTAGATAATCCCACGCATCTTACAACGAACGCCGTTGACTTGTCAGCACCTCCACGACCTCAAAGGATACGCCGGCGACGCGCTCCCCGTGGCGTACCGGTAAATCAGGAAGAAGAAGAAGCTGCTACCTTGTTTGACAATGCTGAGAATGCTGGGTTTGGTACCCTGTTTGAGCATGTTGGTGGTTCTGCTGCGTGTAGTAACAATCGAAACCAGGGTGGGGCATATGTCCCGCAATTCGCAGAGTCTGCAGCATCAGCTGGTGGAATGGGGGTTTCCACGCCCATGTCCTTTTTACACGGAGCAGGTGGTGTTGGTGAGTCCGGTGTTGGGGAGCAACCGCCGGTGACAGGTCCACTAGCTGCGTTGATTGCAACCGGAATTGGTTTCGGAAGCAATTGGGAATTTCCCTCAACGGATTATGTCACGCCTAGTGGACAGGTGTTGCCACGTGTTGATCTCGACCTTGTTAGTGATTTTCATTACCATCCCCCTCATAATACATGTGACGAAGGACCTTCAAACCGCCCAGGACCATCACTGTCACTGTCACTGGGTTTAAACCTCTTTCCCGATGATGAGTACGAGAATCAAGGACCACCACCCGCCGGTGAAACTCAAACCCAACTCCAACCAGCTAGAAGGCAATCTGACCGTCTTAGGAATCAGAATCCCACGAACTGGCCCAACATGTAAACGTGTCTTAGTTTATGTATTTGATTAGCCGTAATGTAACATTTCACTTGGTTTATGTATTTGAATAATCGACTTAATCCCTTCCATGTGATTCATTAGTTACAACATGCAAGAACTACAATACCAATATTAAACATTGACAGCCGATAAAACATTTAAAATTAAAATCCAAATACAAGCATTAAACACTAAAACAAGATTACATAATCATATAACATGACGAGAAGTTGCTTCACAACGCCATTTGTATAGCTCGTCTGCCATGTGCCGTCGATAATTCACACAAGCGTCTTCGACGTCCATTTCTAACAACAACGATTTTTTTTTCACAAGCTTCTCCATCATCATACAAACCAACACACCTGCATTATCAACCTTTCCGTTGTCTTGGGGCACATCTAACTGAACTAAACCAACCGAAATTGGAGTTTTGTCGACACGATTTGACCTCAGCCAGTAACGAATACGTTCAAGAAACCATCCGAAAAAAAGTGTTACCATCTCCATATAGTGAGCAACTTCGTGTCGCATTTCGTTTCTCCATCTGTTATCAGTCCAATACTGTGTGATTACCATGTTTCTCATATCAATTCGGACAAGCAGCCAGTCTCCCACCCCAATCGATAATGGAAGGTAAACGTAGTCAACCTCCCAAAATGGCGGGTATGGTTCCATTCTTCCTGCCATGTCGAGGGCAACTGAAGAATCCTGGTCCTTCATTTCATCATAAAAAGCTGGGGGTAACACTGTCCAACGTAGCTGTGAACCAGGATTTTTTAAAAGTTTTGCTTGTCTAAGTCGCATGAGTCTTACCGTCCACGCTTCAACGTGCTGAAATCATAGTAATGCATAAGGTTCGTGATTGAGTTAAGCAAATCAATTTAAGTTGAACATAAATTAAAAAGTTACCGTTGATGATAACGCCCTGTTGGGTTGGCACCCTAGAAGGGTACCCCAAAAATTCTTGTCTAGTTTTTTTGAAATGAACCGAGTATAGCAAAATGGGGCATCCCCATTTGTATAAAAGTCGACAACATCACCAGACCAATTGTTTGTACACTCTTGGTTTTCTGGAGGGTTATCTGAGGGATGCTCGGATGGTTTATCGTGTTCGTTTTCAGGTCGATTGGTTTGTGGTTTCTTTGAAGACGAACCACCCGTGAATGCTGTTGATGGCTTTCGTAAACGCCTCCATATTTGTTGGATAGATGTTGCCGTTTTAGGAGCAGGTTGTGAACAGTAAAATCCTTCTCCATTGTTTTCCATTTTCAAACTTTTCTAAGATCCTCAAGGGTAAGAAAGAGAGAGAAGTTGAGTAATGTGTTTGAATGAGGTGGTTTTCTTTTAAAGGGGTGAAGCCTCTGAATGGTTTGGCGGCTTCTACATGAAGCCTTAGAATGGTTCAGAGACTTCTATCTAAAGCCCCTTGAAAATGGCCCATGGTGCCCTGTTTGGATGCCTGTACAGTCTGTCCGGCCCGGTCAGTCAGGTCCCCGGTGATTCTGACACGTTGTCCTCGCCTGATATAACGATGTGGCGCAGAGTCCGGGTCATATACGGGCCTCTAGGGCGTCATTCCTGTGGCCTGAAAACAGCAACCTGGTCATTTTTCAACTTTTTCAATATGTTGAAAATGGCCCATGGTGCCCTGTTTGGATGCCTGTACAGTCTGTCTGGCCCGGTCAGTCAGGTCCCTGGTGCTTCTGACGCGTTGCCCTCGCCTGATATAAGGGTGTCGAGCGGTGTCCGGGCCGTATACGGGCCTCCAGGGCGTCATTCCTGTGGCCTGAAAACAGCAACCTGGTCATTTTTCAACTTTTTCAATATGTTGAAAATGGCCCATGGTGCCCTGTTTGGATGCCTGTACAGTCTGTCTGGCCCGGTCAGTCAGGTCCCCGGTGCTTCTGACGCGTTTTCCTCGCCTGATATAAGGGTGTCGAGCGGTGTCCGGGCCGTATACGGGCCTCCAGGGCGTCATTCCTGTGGCCTGAAAACAGCAACCTGGTCATTTTTCAACTTTTTCAATATGTTGAAAATGGCCCATGGTGCCCTGTTTGGAGGCCTGTACAGGCTGTCTGAACCGGTCAGTCAGGTCCCCGGTGCTTCTGACGCGTTGTCCTCGGCTGATATAAGGGTTTCGAGCAGTGTCCGGGCCGTATACGGGCCTCCAGGGCGTCATTCCTGTGGCCTGAAAACAGCAACATGGTCATTTTTCAACTTTTTCAATAATCTTTTAATTGTAGCCTCAGAATGAGACAGCGGCTTCAAATGAAGCCTCAAAATGAGACAGCGGCTTCAGATAAGGTTAATATTGAAGCCTCAAAATGAGACAGCGGCTTCAAATGAAGCCTCTGAATGAGACAGCGGCTTCATATGAAGCCTCAGAATGAGACAGCGGCTTCATATTTCTAATCCCCTTATAAATACAACACCAAAACTCATTTTTCATTCATACCTCCTCATCCTCCTCCTCAAAGCAATGAATAACATGGGCGGTTTTGCTCCAGGAGATGCCGGACCTTCTAATCTCCGGCAGTACTCTCGCCGAGTTCGGGGACGGGGCCAGCCCCGTAGACTACCATTGACCTCCTCTCCTCCTCCTGCTAATGCACAACCTCCTCTTCCTCCTCCTCCACAACATTGGTTATATCCCCCTCCTCCTCCTCCTGCTGCAGCACCACCAACTCATCCTGAAGACGATGATCCCTGGAAGGATGATCCCTGGACGGATGAAGAATGGGCTTGGGCCCATGATTATGGCATGGCTACATATCAATTGGACCGACTGATGTTGTCGGCACCACAAACCTTCACCCCTCCTCCTCCTACCCCCTACCAGCAACCTATCCCCACCAACCAGACTACCCCCTACCACCACCCTATCCCCACCCCCCAGAATACCCCCACCCCCTACCACCAACCTACCCCCACCCCCCATAATACCCCCCACCCCCCATAATACCCCCACCCCCCCACTACCAGACTACCCCCACCCCCCACTACCAGACTAACCCCACCCCCCACTACCAGACTAACCCCACCCCCCGGACTACCCCCACCCCCCACCACCAAACTACTGCCACCCCCGTACCACCAGACTACCCCACCCCGTGAATATGGGGAGCCAACTGAGGAGGACTTGGAAGCCCTCCGGGAAATTGAGGAGGAGGAACGCCTATGGAGCCGACGCACCCCTCCTCGTGAGTATTGGTATTTCCCCTCGGATGCGAGATCTGATGGACGGGATAGTGAACTTTCTTTGTCCCCTGAGTACTACGCACTCGAGGACTCGGACTTCTAGTGTTTAAATATTAGTTGTAACTTTTTTTTAATATTAGTTGTATCTTTGTTTTAGTTGTATCTTTATTTTTAATATTATTGTGTGTTTTAAATATTATTTGTAATTATTTATATTTATTTTGCTTTTATTTTAATTATTTTGAGTTATAAGATTAAAAAAATAATAAAATATGAAGCCTCAGAATGAGACAGTGGCTTCAAATGAAGCCTCTGAATGAGACAGCGGCTTCATAAATCTTATCATTGAAGCCTCAGAATGAGACAACGGCTTCATATATCTTAGCATTGAAGCCTCAGAATGATTCTGAGGCTTCAAATGAAGCCTCAGAATGAGACAGCGGCTTCAAATGAAGCCTCAGAATGAGACAGCGGCTTCAGCACAAATTTTCACCTATTTAAGGGATACTCCCCTCAACCCATCCTCACACCAAACTTTCTTCACAAAATCTCTCTATATCTCACAAACCTGCTTCCACACCCCCACCCCAAAAATAAAGTAACCTTCAAAGCAATGACTTCTTTCGTTCCATACCTGGTTAGATTATACTGGGGTGGTAATTTTTCATACGTAAACGGGGTTGTTCAAGATGATAACTCCTTGGTATCATCCAGCTTTGTCATGATCGAGAAGATGTCATTTGAACAACTGCTTGAATGCGTATGTGCTCATGTTAATATTAACAAAGAAGCAGTTACCGTAAAACTCCTGCTCGGATACACTTATGCTGGGTACTCTCAAACCAGCCAAATTTTCAACAATGTCGGGGTAGAAATGATGGTTTATCTAGCGGCGGGGAGACCTGGTGATTTCGTTGTGGACATCTACGTTCAATGGCAACAACACCCTCCGTTACAACAGCTTAGTTTTACTAACCTGTTACGTGACATGTCTAACGTAAATGTTGTAGCACCCTTCGGGTCTCAACATGGTTCCCCCCCTATCGGACATGCTGCCGATAACGAAGAAAATGACGAGGTAGGTTCCCCTATGACGGACGAAGAATCTTTCCAAGTACCTCAGTATGTTGCCGGTAATGACAATAATGATGGGTTTGACGAATCCGGAAGCGGAGACTCAGAAGACACGGGAGATAGTGATGACGAAGAATCGCCATCAGAACACTCTGAAGACTCTGCACACGAGGCCGAGCCCAGTCAGCCAATGACCCAACAGACACAACCAAATAACAACCTGGCTCTCCAGATAGGTCCAAGTCATGACTACGATCCTCAAGATGATGTGGAGCTAACAGATTACATGGTTCCAGAATACGAAGAGGATGACTTCGTGTTGTGGAACCCAAAATCAGGGGACAATATCCGTCTTGGTATGTTTTTCAAATCAAAAGATGAGGTAGACCGTGCGGTTAGACAGTGGAACATCCGTCGTGGCCGGGAGATGTATGTAACGGCAAGCAAAGCAAAACAATACAAGGTCGTATGTTACACCAGACACCCAAAGTTTGTAAATCCTTTGTCTAGTGGTCGCAAGTGTGAGTGGCGTTGCACCGCATCAATTCGGTCTGACTCACATTACTGGCGAATTACTGTATGGTCTACAAAACACAGCTGTTATCCTTCGACCATACGTAATAGCAACAGAAGTTTAAAAGCAAAGGATATTGCATCACACATCTTACCGCAAATTCGTACGGACATCAAGCTTAAGGTAAAACATATCCAAACCCATGTCAAGCAGGTTCTGAATGTTGATGTTTCGTATTCTAAGGCGTGGCGAGCAAGAAGAAAGGCTATAGAAAGTATCTATGGTGACTGGGACAGCAATTTCAAGGAGCTACCCACATATCTTATGCGGCTGCAGACGAGAAACCCAGGCACCGTCGTTACGTTCTTTAATCATCCAAACGGAGATCCGCATTACCCCACGTTTAAATATATTTTTTGGGCGTTCGGTCCTTCTATCCGTGCTTTCCGTCGATGCATGCCTGTCATCTCGGTGGACGCGACTCATCTGAAGGGACCCTACCGAGGTAAGCTGATGCTTGCGGTAACAAAAAATGCAAACAACTACATCCTTCCTGTGGCGTATGCCGTCGTTGACGAAGAGACTGTACACAGCTGGTGTTGGTTTTTCCAAAACCTTAGTGAATACGTTACCACTAATAGCATGGGGCCTTTGTGTGTGATATCCGACAGACACAATGGCATTATTAATGCAATGGAAAACCTTCCACAGTGGAAGGAACCCAACGCCTACCATCATTACTGTCTTCGTCACATCAGAAGCAATTTCAGCGGAAGGTTCAGGAACAAAACCCTACGGAAACTTTGTTGGTCTATTGGTAGCACAAATCAGCACATAAAGTATCGGTGGGCTGTTAGCGAAATGAGGCTGAAAAATCAAGAGGCATGGGACTACCTTAACAACATTGATAAGTCAAAGTGGACTCTTTATCGTGATAGAGAGCATCGTCGGTGGGGTAACCTAACGACCAACATTTCGGAGTCCATGAACAACGTCTTGCGGGAAGCGCGACTGCTGCCTATCACAGCTCTGATTCAATACACCTTTCACAGAGACATCGATCAATATGTTAAGCACACTCAGATTTCCAGCAGTTGCAACACGCCTCTACCACCTCGCATATGGAGCAGGTATGAGAAGCTTTTGGGAGTTGCTATGGAGCATGAAGTCAAGATGTACGATGCGAATGCGCTAAGGTTCAACGTTCTTTCAAGGGTTGAGACAAATGACCGGGGCGGAAATGACTACACCGTTGAGTACAAAAAGAAGGTGTGCTCGTGTGGCAGATGGCAGATGCAAAGATTTCCATGTTCACATGCAATTGCTGTTTGCAATTTTTTGGGTAAAAGCCCTCACGCTATTACTAGTTGGAAATTCCACACAGACACGTACATTGAGCAGTACAACGGTCATTTCTACACCTTGGGGCCTAAGTCTGACTGGCCGCCGGCTGAGTGGAGAATTCAAGGGGACCCGTCGATGATTACCACACATCGAGGCAGAGTACGTCAGAGAAGAATACAAAATGAGATGGATGTCAATTATGACGATCGCCCGAGGCGTCATACATGCAGTCGATGTGGAGAGACCGGCCATAACAAGAAAAGTTGCAGAAACGCAAGGCGTCAACGACATCAGTGAATCACCCCACAACAGCTTCATGTCAGTCGTACCATCAATGTTGTCTTTTTAATGTTGTTTAGTTTCAAGTATCTTTATCATCAATCACCCTTTGCTATCATGGATGCGTTGGGTGACTAATCAATTTCTGTTCGAGTTTTATTTAGTAATGGCAGCGTTATTATTATCTTACTGTTAATGTTAATACTACTACTATTATTAATAAATAATTTAGGATTATTACATTACTTAATAATACTAAATTTATTTAAAACGAATAATCTTTAATGTTTAATAGTGAATAAATGTAATAATCATAAATTTATTTAAAACGAATAATACAAATTTATTTACAACAATTTTTTCATTTGATGCCTTAGAGTGGTTTGGCGACATCATTTGATGGCTTAGAGTGGTTTGGCGACTTCATTATTTGATCCCTCCCTCTCATTTACTTATGGTCGAACAAGAGAAAGCATGAAAATAAAAATGCTGGATGCCTCCATTCGGATCAGCGGCATCAGGTTAGACTCCTCTAAACCATTCAGCGGCATCAAGGGTGACTCCTCCAACCCGTTCAGCGGCTTCAGTGACTCCTCCAACCCGTTCAGCGGCTTCACCTTACACAAGTCAGAAGCCTATATCTTGATGATTGATGCCGCTAAATGGTTTAGAACCATTACCATAAACACAAATTTCCCATTCAACCACCCATTTATAATTTGAAATCCAAAAAGTAGCCTAGTTCTGCAAATGATTCAATAAGAATTCACTTGTCATAACATTCAAACACACATTAAGGTAACATGATAATCTAAATGTCAATGATCTATATTTATAACAATTTATAAAACTATTAAAGAGGGGATGAGAAACTCAATGATCTATATTTATAACAATTTACTATACTTTTTGCACTTGTGTGTTTTTATTGTAAAGAAAATAATACGGTTGTGACTTATTACTACCTTTATATTGACTATTTAGTTTCTATATTATCCGAATATTTTCGGTTTTAATCATGTAACACATAGTTCACAGATAGATGTACAATCTACAACCTGCAGATTTATAACAAATGTTGGTGAACAACAACTATAGGTGACACCACATTATGCTTCCCATCACTCCATATCAACTTACCCAATTGTGTCTCCATACTCCCCCATGAACCAATTTCCTTATCAGAGAATATTTTAACTGTGTAGCTTTGTTTTTCACCTTTTACAGTAAACTGCATCGTCTGCGGCTCTACGGTTACATTGGCTCCATTTGGGCTTGTCACGGTTGAATTGTAGGTTGATGCACCTTCGCCTACGTAAGTTACGGTTCTTGTTACCACAACTTCGGGCACTGATGACCCACTTGTACCGTATGCGATTGATATGGATGGGTAATTGATGTTCCACGGCTTATTATGTTTTCGATTGCACTTAAATGGTTTCGGGGAAAATTGTCTAATAGCTTGGGTTGAGTAGTTCATTGCACAGAGAAATCGAAGGTAGTCATTCGCTGTTATATCATATATCAACCCTGGATCGACTGCTTTTCCAGGGTCTATGTGGCCTGCACCCGTGCTCCATACGCTTGACTCGTTGTATGATTGTTCATCTAGCAATGGCTTCCTTTCTGAGTCCTCCATATAGGCTGTGGTCATCATTGCTGATCTAATCATGGCTGGAGACCAATCCGGGTGGGCGCCTTTTAGTAAGGCGGCTAAACCCGACACATGAGGGCATGACATTGAAGTACCGGATAACATGTTAAATCCTGACCTTCGTGTGTCGGATGGTAGTTCGCTTGGTGGGACATCATTAGGCCATGCGGCAAGGATGTCCACACCAGGCGCTATTACATCCGGCTTGAGTACATAAACTGAATCCGCACTCGGTCCTCTAGATGAGAAAGATGCAACTACTGGTGAAGGTTTCACCCCATTTTGTGTCCCGTGAATCACCATTTTAGCCTTGGGATTTGTCGTAGACTTCATATAATCAAGAAGTGTGTTACGTCCTGACTCGGTTATCAACATTCCAGGAATCGTATACGAGTCTGATATTAATCCTTCACCTAATAACATAGATATAAATTTAACAGTAGGTTTAGTGGATGTGTGAGTTAACTGTTAAACAAAAAGTACAATAAAAATAATACTTCACCTTGTGGAGCCACGTTGGCAACGATCACCCCAATGCCACCAGCATCGCCGACGACTTCACCTTTCTTGACTCGACCACTACCACCACGGTCGCAAATCACAATCTTTCCCTTCACCAATTGTTCATCAAGTGACTCGGGCATGCAAAGGGCGGATCTAGAGTTTCTAAATTCGCTATTCGACGCATTTTTCCCCAAAATTAAAGGAAAGAATTCGTTAGCTGCATCACTTTTCCACATACCACTAGAAACTGACGCACCTGTGATCACCAAACCATTATCCAACACCAAATCCGCAGGAAACCTCCTATCGATTGTGCTTGCACCGACAGTTATGATCCACGGTGCACCATTTACCACGGTCATTGTATCCGGACCACTGTTACCAGCCGCAGCTGAAACAATAACACCTCTTGCCATTGCACCAAAAGCTCCAAGTGCAATAGGATCAAGGTGATATGGTCTACTCATGGAGCCACCAACCGATATTGAGATGACGTGGACGCCATCTTCAACCGCCTTATCTATGCCCGCGAGTATGTCCGATTCTTGACAACTCTCCTCCCAGCATATTTTATATGCAGCAATTCTAGCTTTTGGTGCCACCCCAACAGCTGCCCCTTTAGCAAAGCCGAAAAGTGATGCGTTATATACCATTCTTCCGGCTGCAATCGATGCGGTGTGGGTCCCATGGCCGTCGGTGTCTCGGGCAGATTTTACAGTAACTGAGCGGTTGCTTGTGCCGATGCCTGCTTCATACCCAGCAGTAAAATACCTGAAAACAAACATGATTTATGTATTGTAAAAATTCTGTCGTGAATATGAATAATTAAATATTAACAATACATGAATTCAAGCAATCATATATCACAACTAGAAAATTGGTCATTTACTACAAATGTTTTCTTACGGAAAAAATGCGTCACAATTTTTGATAAAGTTGCTACACATTTGTGATGACAAAAAAAAAAAAAAAAAAAAAAAACTCTATTTTTCTAACAAATTTGCTACACAATAGGGAAAAATACTTTGAAAATTGCATAGGAAATGGTGTAGGAAATGCGTCACAAATTTCCTACACCACATATTCGTAGGAAATGCGTTGAAAATTGCTTAGTAAATGGTTTCCGACGAGGTTTTTTCTAACATCAAGATTTCGTTGTAAATGCATAGCAAAGCAAGATTTCGTTAATTTGCTACGCATTAACAACGAAATCTGATGTTGGAAAAACCCTCGTTGGAAACCATTTACTACACATTTACTACGCATTTCCTACGAATACATGGTGTAGGAAATTTGCGACGCATTTCCTATGCTATTTCCTATGCAATTTCTTATGTATTTGTCCCTATTGTGTACCAAATTTGTTAGAAAAAATAGAGTTTTTTGTCGTCACAAATACGTGGCAAATTTGTCAAAAATTGTGACGCATTTTCTTTCATAAAAAAACTTTTGTAGCAAATAGTCAATTTTCTAATGGTGTATAGAGGTTGAGATTCACAAAATACCTCTAACAAACTCTATACAAAAAATATATACGCATACAAACCGTTACAAACCGAAACCATTGTAAGGTAAGGGACTTGTCCGGTTATGTGGCAACAAACGTGAGGTTTATAGACCAACCGGGCTCCTGCACCGACCAGACTAGTGTTTAGAGATGAGTTATCCTGTTTAGGATGTACCACATACACAACTAATTAACTAGCTTACAATAATAATAATACCTGGCTCCAATTAACTTCTTGTTACACATATTTTTTGTGAATTTTTCGCCTTCCATGCACTCTCCTCTCCACTCCGATGGAATCAGACCGAGATCTTGATCATGAAAGCTTGGATCTTCTGGTGAAATACCTGTGTCCAGTATGCCAATAATGGCATTAGAACCGTAATCAGACTCCTTTAACAGGTTATTCGGTTCGTTATCAACGAGCCCCAGAAACTGAACCGATCTGGTAGTTTGGAGACTACGAATTTCGTCTGGTAAAACCGCCACGACACCTGGCTGGTTTTCAAGTTCTTTGGCTTCTTGAACTGTCAACCTGGCTGCAAAACCATGGAAAACATGCTTGTAAACATGAAGGAACTCTTGATCAGGATTTTTATCAATTGTTTCTTCAGAATTCAACTTTCTTGAGTTCAAACTTCCAATAGTGGCTCGATACCAATGCTCAACATCCGCGAAAACAGATGGTTTCGCGTCGTTTTGGATCCTTACGATGAATGATTGGGTGTTATCGAGCTGTGCCGAATTTGGTATGAAGAAACAGATAATTGTGTAAATCAATAACCAAAGTAAAGCCATTGAGATAGAAGGAGATGATGGATATATAACTGAAGCTATTTGTATCATTATTTATAACGCATTCATATGTTTATAATTAAGGTGGAGATAAGCGTGAACTAGTTTTAGAAAAAACATAAAACATGTCACATGTGAGTGTGAGAGCATCATGATATATCAGTCAAAGTTGGATACGAGATAAGGCAATGTTGTGTGACTAGTGTCTATTTTAAGCACGATGATTGTGATATTAGCTGGATCTTGTCAAATTGTCAAAAACGGTTAAACATGAGCTATGCTTTTTATCAAAATTTGCATAAAATGGCCAAATTGCCGCAAAAGTGATGAAAGATTATTAATGATGTATGCATTTTTTTGTTCCATGTCAAACGTCAGCGTGCCTTTGCATGTTTTCGGACTAAAGGACGGTGATCACTAAAATAACAAAGGTTTGTAGTTATCGGTTAAAGGTGTGATAGAAAAGCGTCGTCTCTCTTATAGTGAAGGGGGTGGGGGTTGGGTTTGAGCGTGAAAAGCTCACTCACACTCCAAACACCATCCCCATGGTGTGGGTGAGGTGGCGCGGGGGAAGACCGACCATTATTGATTGAAACATTTGAAACCAAACCCCAGACCCATGTCCCTCCACTCCCCTACCTTTTGGGGCTTTAACTCATGCCCCCAACCCAAGCCCCCAGTGGCAAAGGTTAGTGAGGGTCAGGGGGTGCCCGACCCCCACCGTTTTTTGGATCAGTGGTGAAAGTTTGTGATTTTCATAGGTAATTTTTATATGGATTGAGTCCAGTCCCCACCGATTAGATCTTCCGACCCCTATTGATACAAAAAAAATTAAGTCCGATCCCTGTCGATTTGATTTTCAAGCTTCGCCAGTGCATGCCCCCCCCCCCCCCACTCCCTATAGTCTTAGGGTGGGTTGGGGTGGTCATCACAACCCATTTTATCACACCCACTCACTTTGTGTCTCATAAATGATTCACATTTTATCACTTCCATCACTAAACACATGCGTTGGTATATCACACTGTCACTAACATTACTAATCATTCTCCATTAATCCCAAAAAAACCAACCAATCAAAAGATTACACATCATCCCAAACTAACCACCCACCCTACACATCTTTGTCACAGTCGCGCGATGTACATCCCAATTGTGATGATTTTTGCTCATCACTAAACACATGTAGTGGTGTATCACAACCATCACATGGCTTTATCACGGACCGCTCTGTGTGCTCTTATATATTCTTAAAGTTACTACCCTATTTTTTATATATATTTCTTAGTTAATCACACATACATGTTTTGGTTAAAAAACATTAAATCATATGGGAGGTCGGGTTTCTGGCAAAATTCGCCCGCTTTTCACAACTTATAGGAGTTCTGACCTAAAATTACATGATCATACACACACACACACACACACACACACACATGCACACACTGTAGGATCGGATTTTAACAAAGAAACACAAAGATCACATGAGTCAAACACACACAATTAAAGGTGTAATTCAATTCTCAAGCACACACACACACAACTGACTAACCAATTCAATAACCGTCAATAACTACCACATATTTATAGATAAACTCATTCGACCTTTCGTGTGGTCGAACGAATCCCTTCGACCTTGACAAGGGTCGAACCAAAAAATTAACAATTCATTCGACCTCCTAATGTTGGTTCAACCCTACGATTACCCGAACCAAACCAGAAACTTGCAATCTTCAAAATCTTCAATGTAATCCGAATGCAATAGACACAAAATGTATCTACAAACTCCCCATTGTCTATTGCACGGATTCTTTTGTCTTTTCGGTTTCTTTTGTCTTGTTTTTCAACACAATCTTTAGTTTCTTCTTCGGTTCAATTGGTTTCTTCAGCTTCACATACTTTCCAAGTAAACTCTTATAATCACATCCAGCATTAACATGAAACCACCCAGCAGAATTTGCCTACTCTTTGAAACTTCCAAGCTTGTTCCGTATCAAGAGCATCAAAGTGTATCAGATTGAAATACAACGTTTCAATATCCATCTTCGACAAATTCAGCAACCACATTGTCCAGAACAATCACAGCTTCTGCAGGCACCCAGTCATAATACCAAAATGCAAAGCTCTTGTGCCAATCTTGTTCCATAGGCATCAATTGTATTTTTTTCATGCACACTAGCGACTTATATTTCAAAGTGACATACGGCGGTTTTCTCCTCATCTAACTTCTTGTGAACGATTCTCTTAGGATACTGTGGTCTAAACATATCCCACTTCATCAAGCTTTCTCTGGTCATCTTGTTTGCCATGTATTCAAGCACATTCGCATTCTCAACACCAGCAAGCTTGTGTCTACATACATCAAGTACAGCCCGATACGGTAGAGTTCTAATATCATGGAAATGATTAAAATACAGAATTCCCCATTCCCATTTAATACCAATACATCTAAGCTGAGGGAAGAATTTCCACGCAATCGCTCTTCCTTTGAAAACTTGGTTATGAAAGCGATAGAAATCCCCTTGGACTACCGGTTTTGGTCTGCTCTCATCAGCTTCAGGTAGTCTTCTCAGATAATTCAGTAAAGCATCAGACTTCTTATTCATATCTGCTCTTTCACCTTCATCGGTAATCAGCTCATCAATAATCTTTTTGCCTTTATCGTCAGCATTCTTCTCAGCATCTTTTAAAACTAACTCATCAACAAACGGGATCGACGTGTTATCTTTCACATTATAGTACTCTGGATATTCTTCATGAGTAATATCCTCAATGTCTATCTCATTGAAGTCCACGTTTTCATTATCTGAGTGTTGTCCTGGTTCAACAACTGGTAATTTTGGAATTTCTTTTCTTTGAACAAGTTCCTCATACGATATACCAGCTTGTTGTGCCACACCTTCTAGAATTTCTCGTGAAATTTCAATGCTGACTTCACCATCTTCCAATTCCAGTTTAGGATACTCAAGACAATATCTCTATTATCATTAACGAATATGTCGTTGAATCTGGTAGTGAACTTGGTAGAGATAAAACCTTTCTTCAGCATTCTCAATAATCTCTGCTTATCAGATTCCGACACTTCACCAATAATATCACAACCTAAACTCGAACCTGCTAATTGCCTTTCTTTAGTGTATCTCTAGCTTCATAAGAATACTGATTTGCATCATCATCAGATTCTTCTGAACTAGCAGATTTCTCTCTATTAGTTCCATTACCACCACCAGTACCACCATCATTGTTATCAGAATCGTCATCATTATCCGTACCACTATAATCCAATTTCTCTTCATCATCCTCCTCATCTTCTTCATCCTCCTCCTCATCAACACCTTTTAACTAAGGTGCTTTCGAGTACAAATCATCAATTATCTTTCTCAGTTTCTTGTTCTCTTTCTCTACAGCAAAAATTCTCTTTTCACTCTTCTTACTTGACAGTTTAGCTCAGCATTCTCTATCTGTAAGCTTGTAACCTCTTCTTCAAGCTTATCCTGTTTCTCTTTAGACTTTATCACAACAGCAAGCATGTCTTTCTAATTCTCTTTCATCTGTTTTATCTCATTCTCATGCTTCGTGAAGAATTTCATCATCTTAGTCATATGTTGATTCACCATATTCATCACATCTTCTGATACTGTCACATTAGGCTATGAACTTGATTCTGTTTGAGGTTTAGAAGATGGTTTGGGTGTCCTTAAGCTAGATA
Organism: Ambrosia artemisiifolia; assembly: GCA_032199755.1. Classification (NCBI taxonomy): domain Eukaryota; kingdom Viridiplantae; phylum Streptophyta; class Magnoliopsida; order Asterales; family Asteraceae; genus Ambrosia; species Ambrosia artemisiifolia. The sequence goes on from CM063522.1 coordinate 46,306,782, forward strand.
AAATGCTTTTTAGTGGTTTTGATTCTGAATTTGGGTTCTATTGAGTTCTGACTTCTTCAGTTGTCTTTCTTTTTCTTGGATGGTGTTTCTTTGCTTGGTGATTTCAATGGTTCTGATGAAGCTTCGGGCACCTTTATTCCCCTAAACAATAAGTCCATTACTTTCTGTCTTTTGGACCTTTTAGTCTCTTTCTTGGACATCGTCTTGATCCTTCCTCTTTTAGTAGATTTAGGAGCAACAGTTGATTCATCAAGAATCAAGTCTTCATTCTCCTCTACATATCCTTTACTCAATTGTTCTACAACCCGCTCCTCCATAGGATCTGGAGTAGCTGAATCACCAGCGACATTGGGATCAGTCTCCTAAACAGTTTCTGCTTCCGAATCCCATTCCTCATCAGTCTCTGTATCTTCATCTATTATCAAAGTCTTTGCCTTTCCTTTCTTTTTTACTTGAGATGATTCTTCAACCTTTTTCTTCCCTTTCTCAGACTTTGCACCTTTATTCACCACTTACCTCTTGACATTCTCACCCTTCATCACAGGTACTAATGGTGAATCTGAATCAGAATAACTACTATCATGCCTTACTTGATCCTTATCCGGAGCAGGGTATCCCGGAGTAACCAAGTGTCCAAATAATCTTCTTGTCGGTGGCTTCTCAGTTTTTCCCTTATAAGTTCTCATTCTATTCAGGGTCATCTCATCCATATGTTCCTGATTAAGAATCTTCATCGGATCTTTCACCAAGTCAGGATATTTTTCATCAAATATCATCTGTAAAAACCTCGGATACATCAAAAACTTACCAGTTTTTGTCCCATGGAACACCTCCTTCATATGATGGAACAACATCCCTGAAATGTTATAATATTTGTTCAGAATTAGGGCAACAACTAAAGAACTTATTGTATCCCTTAGAACATCAAATCCTCCTCTGATAGGAGCAAACACATGGATCAGAACATGCAGCAAATACTTGAACTGCGGAGAAACAATCGCCTTGTTCAGTTGACATTCCGTGATCTTCCCAAAGTATTTCATTCTAAGAAAACACCCTCTCAGCACTGACCATGGTAACTTGATAGGATCCTTCTCTTTATCAATGAACCTCAACACCCTGCGAAAGTCTTCTTCACCAATGATTATCTCTTTTTTTCCTGAACTGGGTAGTGTATGACTGTCTTGCCATCAAAGAAGTCAAGAGCTGCATTCCTCCAGAAATCTTCCTGGTGATCTTTGTAGATAGTGTGGGGCTGAGCAATCGCATAAACAATTCGGGATCTTCTTAAGTAATCAGTGATCCCCCGGAATTCTTCATATTTCTCTCCCACATCACCTATATAAGCACAGCAATTATGCTTCTTTTCAAATCCCAGTTCCTTTTGTTCTGCCATTTATCTGTTTAAAAACAAAGATACACAAAACACATAAGTCCGGATTTAAAAACAATAAAAATAAAAAATTTGTCATTTTAACCGGTTAGTTCGACCTATCGACGATTCGAACCATTTTCATTAGGTTCAAATGAAACACAAAATAGTTTATTCGACCCAATGTAAGGTTCGAATGAAACTAAGTCAAATTCAAAAATTCAATTCCCTATTTTAACCAGTTTAATCCATGATTTTGATTTGATTACCATCTAACATGTTCGAATAAGCCTAATTAACATTCAATTTTCATTTTAATCAATAAATCGATTGTTTTTCTTAATAAACTAGGGTTTCAGAAATTGAACTATCAATCAGTTAATGTTTAAGCCTAGTTTTTGATGAAATCTCCCCCTAAAACATTCGAATAGTGTTAAGGAATCAAAAATTCATGTTCAAATCAAGTTCAAACAGTCCAATTGATCAGTTAGGGTTTCAAAGACAAAAAAACCCCAATTTCTGAACTCATTTCTTGATGAAAACCTGCAAAAATTATAGATTATGATACCTTAGAGTCTCAGGAATACGATTACAAGGTCTAAAAAAACAAAGGCAAAAACTCATGTTTAAAGAGAATTCGTTTTTGGAACAGTGAACACGAATGAAATGGTAGGGGTTCGAATGGAATTTTAGGATATATATATAGGCTGATTGATTCGACCTCTTGAAAGGTCGAAGGAACCTAAAAAATTTTGGTTCGGGCTAACTAAAGCACGAATCAAAAGTTTATGGTTCGAATGAATTTGTTAAAATAAACCAATATTCATTTGACCTATCAAATAGGCACGAATCAACTTCAAAATTTTCATTCGACCCAACAAAAGGGTGAATGGAAATTTTGTAATATGTATTTTCACCAAAATGTCCAATTCGATCCACGTTATGGCAATTTCAAACCTCTAAACTTTCAATATTTCAAATTTTTGATTTTAAAGATAAAAAACTCAGATTGGTACGTCAAACTTCCAGAAAATGATCGTCTTCCAACATCAGTTATCGAAAATAACACAGAAATGTAAAAACTTTTGGATTTTCTAAAATTTTTGTTAAAACACACCAAAAATCTTTTTGAGTTTTGCGTATATGAAAAAAATCAAACAGAAAGCAGTAAACAAATATAAACAGACAATCTTTTTGTGATTTTCCAGAAAGAGGATCATATCATCTTGCGAGAAATCTAATTACACCGTTGTTCTTAACAATTTAACAGTAAAGACAATGTAAGACTCGGCATTTGCTAATATTGTTGTCCACATAAGCTCACATGCAAAACGTTATGCAATGCTTTAAAATGATACGCGTTAGATGTATTAAAAACTAACAAGCTGATGGTTCCCACACACACGACATACTCTTGTATCAAGGAATTTCCACAAACCTTCATCGTAACGCGTGATTATGCCATTATTATCCGAAATGTACAAGGTATGTGTTGGGTTTATATGAGACCACAGTTACCAGGTTTAACCATGTTTAGTTATATGTTAAAGTTGGAGGGTTAGATATGTAGTTAAAGCATAGTTGTAATGGAAAAACCCTAGACTGCGCACTTATATGACGGAGACTGCGAACTTAATGTTAAGTTCGCAGTCCTCAGTTTTCCCTATAAATAGTAGCTCATTTGTGCAGCTAGGGTTAGGGTTTTTGATGTATCTTTGAGAGCACAAGTTATAAAGGTGCGAACTTATGTGCGAACTTGTATCATCCATGGTTGTTTAAAGCAGAAATCTTTAATGGAATCGTGTCTTTATGTTTCTTGTGTGTCGGTTTCTATAATCTTCATCTAGTTCTTTAGTTTTCTTGATTAATCAACTAAAACACCTAATAAATAGGTGTTTCTAGTTGATAACAATCTTGTGCACACTTAAGATCTAGCATTTTGGGACTACAATTTGGTATCAGAGCCTCTGTGCTCGAGATTGTATCTATCTAATGATATCAAAACCCTCCTTGTTAGTTTTTACTTTCAAGTTTTTCAAAATTTTAGTGTTTATCAAAGTTTGAATATTTTCATTGTTTTGCCTTAAAATCTCGTGAAAAGTGTTTCTAAGGTGTTTAAAAGTTATTATCTTCATTAGAAACATCATTCAAGAGCTTCAAAACAATTGAAAATCTCTTGGACATGTTTTTGGAAAGTTAAAAAATTTCACAGCCGAGTTTGCGCACTTAAGTGCGAACTTAGCTCAAAATCTGCGAACTTGTTTCTTGTTTGTGAGTACTTGTTTCTTGCCTGTGAGTACTTGTCTCAAAAACTGAGTACTTGTTTCAAGCATTGAGTACTTAATTGTGCGTACTTAACTCATAAAGTGTGAACTTGTTTCTTGCTTGTGAGTACTTGTTTCAAAAGTTGAGTACTTAGCTCATAAGCTGTGTACTTATTTCTTGCTGTGTGCACTTAAAGTGCGAACTTAGCTCATAAAGTGTGAACTTGTTTCTTGCTTGTGAGTACTTGCTTCAAGAGTGCGAACTTAGCTCATAGAGTGTGAACTTGTTTCTTGCTTGTGAGTACTTGCTTCAAGAGTTGAGTACTTAGCTCATAAGTTGCATACTTGATATTTCAAGGTGTGCACTTGTGTCTGTGTGAGCACTTAAATTTACACAAGGCTTTATAGCTTTCTCTCTCCTGGCACCACAACTAGGGTTTCTGCATACTTATCTGAAATCTCTAGTTGGTGTGCGAACTTACTGAAAAGGTGCATTTTCTGAGCACTTGGCTAGGGTTTCTGCGAACTTAAATCTTAAACGAGAGTTTAAGTGTCTGCGTACTTGTACAAGTGCGCAGGCTCGTCAGTCAAGACTGAGTACTTGTGCTGCTCTGACTTGGCTGAACTGCGAACTTAGTGACTGTGAACTTAAGTGTGAACTTAACTGCATACTTAGCTGCGAACTTAGCTGTGTACTTAAGGACTGTGGACTTAATTTTGGACTTTAAACTTTAAAATCAGAAAATCAAACTAGATCTTGCTTAATCTTGATTAATCAAAAAAAAAAAAAAAAAAAAAAAATCATCCTTAATCAATGGCTGGTAACAATAACAACTTAACCATGAATCCTATAACCCAAGCTGAACTGGAAATTGGAACCATAACCCACATTCCCAAGTTGAAGGGTGTGGAAGATTATGGAACATGGAAGAATCGCATGAAAGCCTTCTATTATGTGAATGATTTTACCCAATGGACCTCTGTTCAACTCGGACCACACCTCCCAATGAGGACCACAGAGGCAGGAGAGGTGTTCAACACTGATCCAACTACTTATACACATCTTGACAATCAGTTGATTCAACGTGATCACAAAGCCTACCATGCTCTTACCATGGCTCTGTCGAATGATGTTTTTAACATGTTCGAAGAGTATACCACTGCTCAGTCTCTGTGGCATGCCTTGTGTGACTACTATGAAGGAAATCAGGACATGATTCAGAAGAAGCAAGACATGGTTCAAAAGGAGTATGACATGTTTGGAAGCATTCGTGGTGAGAGCCTGACGTCACATATCGACAGGTTCATGAGTTTGTTGACAAAAATGAAGAAGGCTGGCATTCCTGTGAACAACCGTAATTCCATCAAGAAACTACTCGACTCTCTTCCAAAGGAGTGGAGTGTTCAATGTATGCTCATTAAGAAAGATTACTTGGATGCTCATTCCACTCTGGCAGATCTTATAAACACGCTAAAATCATTTGAAATGGACATCACAAAGAGAGAGATGAATCAGACAGTGTCAAAAGTTACTCCAAGCAGCTCTCTAAAGAACCTGGCTTTAATGACTCCAATTGGACAGAAGGCACTGGTGGTTGAAGACTTTGGCTGGGGGAAGGAAGCTGTTGCAGCTAAAGCAGATGTTAACAAAGCATTGATGGTAACGATATGCACCAAATCCGCAAATGGTGTAAACTCTGTGGAAGGATCTTCAGTGGGAGTGCCAAAAGGAGGAATGCAAGAGAGTGCGGGTCTGAAGAGTGTGCTGATTGCTGAAAAGAAGAAAGATCAGACTGGAGAGGAGGCTTTGATAGCTGAGAAGACACCCACTGAGAAAGCAGCTGAAAAGATGGAAAGTGCACCCAAGAAAGCTGAGGAGAAAGATATGGTAAACATTCCTCTTGAAATAAAATCAAAGCTGTGCTCACCTAGGTGCGTTACAGCTATCGCATACTGTTTATCACACAACAGACGAGTTTTAAGAGAAATGGATGATATTCGTAAAATCAATTCTGAAATGAAAGAAAATGAGTGGGCATATCAGCGAAAGTTAAATGCAACTCTAGCTGAAATGCAAACTTTAAAAGAATTTGTGCTTAAGAAAGATTTTCTGATAAATGATTTAACCTCAAAACTAGAGAAATCTAGAAATGAGACAACTCGTCTTCAAATTGTTGTGGATAAATGGAATGTGAGCAAACAGGCTCATGCTGATATAATCGATTGTGGAAGACAATCATTCGTAAAGGATGGAATTGGGTATAAGGATAAGAATGGAATCGAAAGATCTCTATTCTTGCCCTTGAGCCAAAGTGAATACATACCCATTCCAACACCTCATCCTAAAAATGATCTTTTTGAAAACAAATGTGATGAATCTGAGTCAAATGCTAACATAAGTAAAAGCGATGCAGATATGACCCAACAGGGTCGGGTGGAAGATGATGAGAGTTGTGGTGGGCAGACAATGGGGTTAGGACATCCAGGTGCCAATTACTCCACAGTGAATTGGTTCATCTGGAACAATGAAAAGTCTAAAAACAATTTGATTTCGGATGACTGTAATACTTTAATTAATATGGATGAATGTAATAGTTTATCTAGGCCGGATGACTGTATTAACTTGACTTCTAAACTAGATTTAAAGGGTGCTGTGGCCCCTGATGATAGGAAGAATCCTATCAGACGTTCAAATGTTTGTGTTGACAATGTTATGCCTGTTTGTGTTGATCTTAATGCTGCATTCTCTGATGATAAACATACGTGTAAACCACCTATGTTTGTACCAGAACTAAAGCTTAACAGGTTTGGGAAATTTCTCACTGAGGAAATCCCAGAGTTTATCCCTTCATCCACAGATGTATCAGGTTCTGAAGAATCACAAAGTGAAACAGGTAACTCAAGTTTTGAAGAATCACTAAGTGATACAGAGAGCAACATCAGCATACCTGACTGCAACACAAATGAAGAATCAAGTAGCAGCAAGGATGAATCATGTTCAAGAGAAAGCTCCTGCTCAAACAAAATCAAGAAAAGAACATCACAATCATCATCATCCAGATCTTCTCCAAAGATCAAGCCTAAACACTCAAAATGCTTTAGATGTGGAAAAGAAGGACATGTGGTCAAAAAGTGTCATTTAAAACCTAAACCACAAAATGATGTCAAAACTCAAAACTCTTTTTCTGATCAGATCAAAAATCTTCAAGAAACAGTAAAAAGTTTTGTTAAAACCACACAATTTTGGAAGAGAAAAGAGTCAATGATGGGTGAAAATCACGATAGATCAAAACTAAAACAAACTTGGATTCCCAAAGTCACTTGATTAAATGTCTGAGTCGTGATTGTACATAGATTTTCTTTAGTTTATCTTTGTATATTATTTTTTTATATAATTTTTTTTTGAGCTGGATGTTGTGCTCGCTTTCAGTCAAATCCCAAGCAATCTCATGACACTGCAGTCAAAAGAATCTTCCGCTACCTCAAAGGAACACCAAAGCTTGGTTTATGGTATCCTAAGAGTGATAATTTTGATTTAATCGCTTACTCTGATAGTGGTCATGCAGGTTGTAGAATTGATAGAGAATTTGTCTCTGGTGGTTGCAAATTTTTGGGGAATCGGCTTGTATCTTGGCAAAGCAAAATGCAGATAATAGTGTTTATCTCCACTGATGAAGCCGAGTACACTGTTGCGTCCAGTTGTTGATGTCAAGCTTTGTGGATCCAAAATCAGTTGCTGGATTACGGTTTGAATGTCATGAAAACCCCAATCTTCATTGATAATAATGCTTGTCGTGACATCGTGAAGAATCCTATCGACCACTACCTATTGAGATCAGGATTCACTCTATTCGCGATGCTCACGATAAAGGATACATTCAAGTGTTATCCATTGATACTGCTGATCAAAAGGCAGATATCCTCACAAAGGCTTTTGACGAAACTCGTTTCCTCCAATTGGTCACTTGGCTGGAAATGATAAATTTTGAGTGAGCTCACATTATGTCATGGTGTTAAAAAAAAAAAAAAAAAAAAAAAAAATCCTATTTTCATACAAAACAAGATTTTTGGGGGAGAAAGTATATCTCCATTGCAAAATTAACAAGAAATGATAGGGACTAATCATATTTTGTCAGCATGTGAATAGGATCCAGAGGATGTTGCGGCTTCAAGCAACGACATGTCGGTAGATTCAGCTTGGAATCGAGTAAACTGCTAATAGGTGATTAACAGAATAGATCTACATGGAAAGCTGGATTCCCACTGTGTTTCAGGTCTGCACAAGCTGAGTCCGGTCATACACAGGTTGAGAGATCAAAAGACACAGAAAATTTTGTGCATAAGCAATCAAAAGACACCTAAGAGTGCAAGCTACCAAAGCGGGGCTATTAAATAAATGAGCAACAAAAGACACGCAATGTTAGTGACGTGCAAACATATAGATAGCTCAAAAAGCAATCAGATGATCATCTTCTCTGCTTATGGGAACATAGACCTGAAGCTCTCATCATCTGATTGACATAATGATCATCTTCTCTGCTTATGGAAACATAGACCTGAAGCTCTCATCATTATATCTCAATAAACCTTGAGGATTGGTAGGCTTACACCTAGCACAAGTGGGGTCCACTAACTTTCCGTCAATATTACCAAAACATGATAAATCTCATCACCAAACGTATGTTGAAAGACGAGAGGCATGGATTTAAGTGGATAAACATACCGACAGTTTTTCTTGGGCTGCAGCTATCCAACGGAAAGTTGAAATGTGATCTGGCAGGTATGGTTAGTATGATCTTGTATGCAAAAGGTGAGAAACAGTTAACCCCTCCTTGTTGTGTTTGTTTTTATTAAAATATAAAAAGTTTAGGGGGAGTATTAAAATATGTGTTAGAATGTGAGATGTGTTTATTGCATATAATCCTGATCATCATCCAGTCTGTGATCAAGAACAGTGCAGGGGACTAGATTGTGAGATTCTTCGATCTGGTAGATGTATTCATGTTTTATCTGTTAGAGTTGATGTAGCTGTTTGGGAACACATTCAGAGTTGGAGCCGGTTAGACACTGCTGGAAGAAGGAATGCTATTTCAAAGAGCAGTAGATCATGCTAAAGAAAGGAAGCTGGAGATGCTAGAAATTTTGGAAATGATCGAGGCTGCAGACAAAGAGAAGGAGCTTGGAGACAAAGACAAGGAAATTGCTAACAAAGACAAAGCTGACAATTAAAGAAAAGCAGCCAGAAACTCTGAAGCTCCAGAAGTGATAGTTCCAAAACAACCAGTGCGGGTAAAGCAGGAAGAAGGCGAATCGAGTGATATATCGGTTTGAAGATAACAGACGAAGATCTGGTATCTGTGGTCTAGGGGGAGTATTGTTGGGTTTATATGAGACCACAGTTACCAGGTTTAACCATGTTTAGTTATATGTTAAAGTTGGAGGGTTAGATATGTAGTTAAAGCATAGTTGTAATGGAAAAACCCTAGACTGCGCACTTATATGACGGAGACTGCGAACTTAATGTTAAGTTCGCAGTCCTCAGTTTTCCCTATAAATAGTAGCTCATTTGTGCAGCTAGGGTTAGGGTTTTTGATGTATCTTTGAGAGCACAAGTTATAAAGGTGCGAACTTATGTGCGAACTTGTATCATCCATGGTTGTTTAAAGCAGAAATCTTTAATGGAATCGTGTCTTTATGTTTCTTGTGTGTCGGTTTCTATAATCTTCATCTAGTTCTTTAGTTTTCTTGATTAATCAACTAAAACACCTAATAAATAGGTGTTTCTAGTTGATAACAATCTTGTGCACACTTCAGATCTAGTATTTTGGGACTACAGTATGAGGCACAGAGGTGTACAGGTCAGCAAATCAATGCTACAAAGTAACATGTGCACTCTCACCAGGTTGAGGATTATATCAATCATGATTTTCATCATAGATATGATACGATGTATTAAATGATTTTTAATCATTGTCATACATTTAAGTTCCTCATTCGGTAACTTAGGAACTGGCATTTGTGCTCTTTTGCAGATATCCTGACTGAATGTAGGTCCATAAATCAATACGACAAAAGATCAGTCAGGTTACCCCAGATAACTAATAACATAATGACCCGAAACCTCTGATTTTGGCAACCCTATCAAACGAAATTACGGTACTAAGACCATATGCCCATGAGGTGTTCAACCACTAGTGAGTAGCTCGTTATGTTTGTATCACTAAGGCACGCATTAATAGGTCTACGAAGCCTACCAACACAACACACAAAATCATCACATGTCAAAATTTAACTTTCCAATTCTTTAGCATGTGAAAGATCCTCACTGATGTACTATCATTTCCTCTTTTTCTCCAGAAAAATCATTTTGGGATTTTATGATTTTTATGGCTTTTCAAAATTTTCAATGTTTTGGGTTTTTCTGAAATAAAAGCTCCCCCCTAAAATTAAAAACATATTTTTTAGATCTTTAATTTTTGGAAATAGAAAAAAAAAGAAAAATTGATAAACCGATGAGGATTTCAATCTTGCTTTTCTTTTATACCATTAGCTCTTAATAGAAAATCAAATCGTGATTTATCAAAAAGCTTTTGTGAAAAGATCAGCAAGTTGATAGTCAATGTGGATTTTTACCATATCAATCAAACCTTTAGCATAGAAATGACGAATAAGGTGATACCGTATTTGGATATGCTTAGCCTTAGAATGATGAACGGTATCTTTAGTGAGTGCAATGGCTGCTTCATTATCACAATGAATAGGGGTTTTAAGAAATTGCAAACCGTAGTTGCGCATCTGTTGTTGAATCCAAAGCACTTGTGAACAGCAACTCGAGGCTGACACATATTAAGCTTCACATGTGGATAATGCAACTGAAGTCTGCTTCTTACATTGCCAGGTTACTAACCTGCTCCCCAGAAATTGAAATCCACCTGTTGTGAATTTAGCGTCAATATCACATCCTCTGAAATCTGCATCACTAAAAGCAGTAAGGTCAAAGTTATCATCACTAGGGTACCATAACCCGAGTGATGGACATCCCTTCAGATAACGCATGATACGTTTAACTGCAACAAGGTGAAATTGTTTCGGCTTTGATTGGTGTCTCGTGCAAAGACATGTTGCAAACATTATATCTGGCCGGGAAGCGGTCAAATAGATCAGCAATCCGACGATGGCTCTATATATGTAAGGGTCAACAAGCTCCCCCTTAGCATCAACTCCAATCCCGTGATTAGCTTGTATGGGAGTGGACATTGGCGTAGAATCCTCCATCTGGAATCGGCTCAAGACTTCGGAAACATACTTCGTCTGGTGAATAAAAATTCCCGACGGTGATTGATCCATTTGCAATCCCAGAAAGAACTGCATTTCTCCCATTCAGCTCATCTCAAACATTCATCAACATATATTTGTACTAGAAGCAGATCACCCTCTGTTCTTTTCGTGAACAGGGTACAGTCAACTAATCCTCTTTTGAAACCTCTGGAAAGTAAGTATGTGCTGAGCGCTTCTTACCACTGACAAGGGGCTTGGTGCAAACCGTACAATGCTTTGTTCAGTTTGTAGACCTTATCCCGGTGGATAGAATCATCAAAACCTGATGGTTGCCCAACATATACCTCTTCCTTGACCACACCGTAAAGAAAAGCACTTTAACGTCCATTGGATACACCTTGAACTTCATATAAGATGTGTATGCAAGAAACATTCGAATTGCTTCTATATGTGCGACTGGTGCATAGACTTCGTTGTAGTCGATTCCTTCAGTTTGACGAAAACCTTGAACAACCGATCGAGCTTTGTTCCTTACGATCACTCATCTATCATCTTTCTTACACTTGAAAACCCACTTTGTACCAATCTTTTTTCTATCTTCTGGTAGATTAGTCAAAGTCCACACTCTAAGCTTTTCAAAGTGTTGAAGTTCTTGTTTCATCGCATCCACCCATGATTCGTCGTTCATGCTTCCTTGTAAGTCCTAGGCTCAACCTGTGAAACATAACAAGAAAACGATCAATCATTTTGTTCACCTGACTTTTGAATAGCAGAATATAGGGCAAGGGCTCCAAAATTCTCATTTGATGATGCATGCCTCAATTGTCCATGTGTCATCACACTGCTTCCAGGATCACCAAGAACTTTTTCTAACGGATGAACCTTGTGAATCCGAGATTCCATATGTACTGGAACAGGAATCACCGTTTGAACATTCAAATTCTCTGTTGTATCCAGATCATTACCCGCATTTGATGTAGAAGGAATATCTGTTGATACAAATGAATTAGGGTTCAATGGTGGTGATACTATTGGCTCATTCAAGACTGCTTCACTGGTTACTTCATCATTGTCTTCCGACTCAAAAGAATCAAACGTATCAGAAACATCTTGAAAAACTTCTTCTTCAGTTGAATTCATCACAGGAGCATTGGTATCATCAAAAACTGTTGTAGGAGGCGTTACGGTGATCAGACGTACTAACGATGACGTAACTTCGTTCTCACTCTCGTAATAAAGTCGTAAAACAGCTTCTTCAACCAAATTTACTAGATTGAATGAGTCAAAGAGTTCTTTGTAGTCAAACATCCAATCAGGTCCAATGCCGGGAGCATTTTGAGTGTAACGGTGAACATCCTCGTTTGCCCACTCTTCAACACACTTAGTCCTTTTGCTGAAAACGCGTTTATTTGGTGTCACATATCCAACAAAATAACCTTCTTCAGCTTTCGCTCCAAACTTCTCTATCGGATTAAGTATCGTACATGGCGCCCCTGAATGGTTCTACAAACTCCAAGTTCAGCTTTCGTCTATTGAGTAGTTCATAAGAAGTCTTTGCAAACTTCTTCACAGTCAACACAGGGTTCAGTGTATAACAAGCTGCATAAATAGCTCCATTCCATAAAATAACCGGAAGATTAGAATCTGCAAGCATTGTTCTAACCGCTTCAATTAGAGTCCTGTTTTTTCCTTTCTGCAACACCGTTCTGTTGTGGAGTATATGGTGCACTGTATTCATGGTGAATTCCTTTTTCTTCACACAATACATCCATCATAGAATTCTTAAACTCCATCCTGTTGTCACTTCGGATTCTCTTGATCTTTAATCCATAAATGTTCTCCAAACGGGTAAACAGAATCTTCAGATTGTTGAACGTTTCACTCTTGTGTTGCATGCACATCACCCATGAAAATCGAGAATAATCATCAGTCACCACAAGACAGTATAGATCTTCGTTGATACTTTTGTGCTTCGCGGGTCCAAAAAGGTCCATATGTAGGCGTTCAAGCGGAATACTAACAGAGTTAACTTTCTAGGGTCTGTGGGAATGTTTGTGCTATTTTCCTTTCTTGCATGAAGCGCATTTGTCATTCAAGTGGAAATGTTTCACAATAACTCCTTCAACTAGCCCATTCATTACCAAATTGTTCATCTTTCTCAAGTGAATATGCCCCATTCTTCTATGCCACATGATAGATTCCTTTTCAGTAGCCTTCAATAGAAAACACGTCACTTGGCCCTCTGTTGTAGTGGCATTGCTCATGTCGAGAATGTACGAATTGTTCACTCTCGGAGACTTCAACATAATCCATTCTTTTGGTATTTCAAAACCAGTCTTTAGGATGTAACACGATTATCATCAAAATGCACTGAGAACTTCTTATCACATATCTGAGACACACTCAAAAGATTATAATCAATCTGTTTCTCATATGAAATTTTCTCAAAACTCACAATCCCATTGCTCACACTCTTTTCCATTATAATGTAACCTCCTTTGTTTCCAGCAAATGCAACATAACCTCCATTCATGTTTTTATATCGAATAGGAGCGTCATATCGCCACTCATGTGCCTGGAAGCTCCACTATCAACAATCCAAAGATTGCTAACAGGACCAGCTAGAACTTCCTTCACCAATCAACAAATGATTAGTTTTTACGATGGACCCAAGCCTTTGTGGTCTTGGGTCTTTGAGTATCAGCATTTGAGACATTCAAAGAAACACTCTTTTCAGAAACCGTTTTCTTCACAACATTCGGTTTTTCTAAAACTGTTGTTTTAGAAACCACTTTCACCGACTCCTTTGAAGTTGAGCTAGAAGCACCTGAAGAACCCTTAGGTGTCCAAGATAGTTTCGATCATTTCAAGATTCTGATTTGAGTTTGAGGTTTAGATTTAACCTCTTCAGTTTTCTTCGAAATGACTTTTGGAGAAACAGTCTTAGTTACCTTGTCTGATTTAACAGACGAAGGTCCCGCGACTGACTTGGCAGAAGGCTTAGGATAAACCTTTTGCCTATCATTCACCGAGTTCACCATAGGCCTTTTCAACTTTTTCTCCATAGCAATTCGATTTCGATTATCATAGACAATCGGTTGGTTTCCTCTTTGTTGATAAAATTATTTTTAAGGATAAAAATGTCTTTGAGGATAACCAACATTCGAATTCCTCTAATTTTGCCTAAACTCAACCTCATGCCTTTTATGTCTCACATATGAGCAGTGAGCAAGTAAATGCCCTCTCTCCTCACATTTGAAACAGGCACGGTATTCTTCAAACTTATTTTTCTCATGATAACGTGCAAATTTGTTGACCGGGTATTGATCATCAATACACTTACGCCTTAAACTTTCTGGAGCAGGCTCCAAAGAGTAAGCCGGTTCAACAAAACCATTAGCACGTTCAACCGGTCTAATGAATTCAGTCACATGAACTTTTGGTGTTTTGGAATTATCACCATACAGTTTCTTAATCAAATCTGGTGGCATATCATTGGTTCTTTCAGATTTTGAAAACCAAATTGTACTTTCTTGCCAAATTTTATAAATCATTAAATAATTTGCAAACTGTATAGGATATTTCTCATCAGAGAATATTTGATCGGATCCTTCCATCCAATAGAATGCTTTCACCGGTTTTTCATTTGACTCATTCTTTGCAGAGTGCTTAACTGATGAATTCGGCTTATTTTGAGCCTTAGAAATATTTTGAACCTTAGGTGATGGATCACACTCAATGTGATTTTCCAAAGGAATATCAACATTCTTTTTAGGTTCATCATCCTCTGAATTAGAATCATCAGTTTCAGCTATCACACCTTCATCATTCATTCCCAGTATTGGTCTCATATCAAAATTCGGATCGCCCACACTAGAGGTGTTCGATTCGTATTCTGATGCAGAATTAGACTTATCTGAACTCTCTGGTGTCACAGTGTAACATCTCAAAAAAATTAGCGCACTATTATGTTTAGACAAAATGACTAGCCAGGACTTATCAAGTGGAGTTGTTAACGGGTTTTGCAAGGCAAGGTTCCGTTAACGCACTTATAGGACTCGGTAGTTTGTTTTAAATGAAATCTCGAAACAAAATGTGCGAGATCGAAACCCAAGGGGACCATATGCATCAAGAGAAGAATTGAGGGTCTTTGTGACTTATTGTCAAAAGAGACAAGTGACTAATTTGATTTATTTCTAAATAGAGGGGACTAAGGGTGAAGTTTTGATAACAACCTATGTTTTAAAACCCTAATCTCGCCAACACACTGACACAACGCCATCATCATTTTCTTGATAAAATCGAAGGCTACAAAGGTTCTTATGGATGCAGCTAACGAGGTGGTTCTTGAATAATTTGATCATTGGTTTGTTTATCAAGTAAGATCTCATAGCCTTTAATGATGTTCTACATGTATAGTTTGCTTAGGAGTTCTTTAGTTTCTTTCTTTATATGTTTCGGTTCAGATGATGGGACCGAGAGAGTACACGGTGGTGGCTTGGTGTTTGCGTATGGCTATGATTGTAAGGGTGACATGCTTAAGATTGAGACTCGGTGTGTCGAAGGTGATGGAGTACGATGAAGAAGGTGGCGTCGGTGATGATAGCAAAGGTGGGGGTGGTGGTACCGGTCATCAGCCGGTTATAGTGGTGCTCGGTGATTCTGGTGAGGCGAAAGTGTAATGGTAATGATGATGCATGTGATGGTGGTGGCCTAGCGGGTGTTGGTGTTTTGTGCTTGGTGACGACCATGTTGGCGGAGGAGGAGTAAGGTGATGGTCGCGTGGTCGTTCGGTGTTGTAGGAGGGTCCGAATAAAGAATGTAGTGGTGATATTAACATTGGAGTTTGGATTACAACATCATGACTAATAACCGAAGCTAGGTACTAGCTTTCTTTCCACACAATTTTGTAAGTATGATTTTGATATCATGTGGTATACTGGAATGCATGGAACCATATGATTCATATTATTATTTTGTGTAATTAAGGTTTTAATTATGGAGTTTGGTTGGCTGACCAAATTCTGTTCACGAATAGAAAGGAAATTATGGGATGGTGATTGGGTTAACTTGATAAGGTAATAATTGGTTCACGATGAGGTAATGGTTAAGGTGCATGGATGTTGGTGTGTTCATGGAGACGGGGCTTGAATACGGTTCAGATAATCAGGTCATCGGCGATTAACTTTAGGAGCTCGTTTTGTTGAGAACGCAGATCGAGACAACTGGCTTGTGGATTTGGAAGCTTTGCAACCAGTGAGTTCTTGCGCCCACTCTTTTAGTTATTATTTGTAACACCCCAACCGATGGCGGAAACATCGGGGTGCCAGGTAGTGACGATTGCTCAACAGCTCATGGCAACTAAATAAATGTTTCAATAGATTATTTAATTAAATTACAAACATTACATACAAATCAAATAGGTTCAAACAAGAATAACAGGTTTAATTAAATTGAATCTAAGGCTTCAACTCCTATGTGATCCACAAGCAAATGCTGAAACTTCCAAGCAACTGAATACCTGAAACATGTTGAGTTTGGAAAATGGAGGGGGTCAACTATAAATAGTTGGTGAGAATACATAAGTTTTTAAATAAAATAGCGATTAAAAATTAAGTTCATGTAGCAATTACTGTGACAAAGAATTAAACAAAGATAGTATGTGTGAACATGATCTACTGGTAGCTCAAGTCATTGTTTTGTACAATCAACCCTTGTGTCGATTGAGACCTAACTCGCAAGTTAGTAAAATGTTGTTACTGTTTCGATCATCCCAGAATTTATGCGGGGGATGGGCTTGTCAGACCTATAGCGCTATAATCTACACAGGCGGCTTGATCAAAGTTAATGAATGTACTGAGTCGGACTATATATACCACAACCAGTTCACAAGTGTATAAGTTTATAGTATGATGCGAAAATGTAATTGCACAAGTTTAAAACATGTTTCACCCCAAAAATATTGAAAACAGTAAAAAGTGGGGATATGTAAACTCACCTTAGCAAGCAAGCAAATAAGTATCCACAATGCAACGAACAGCTAGCAATATGATTCACAAGGAATCAACCTAGATGGTGTAAACAAAGTCTAAGAATAAACATGTCTTAAAAGTCTACGGTTTCCTAGATCGAGCGATTAGGGTTCTCTAGTTTTTTTTTTTTGGGAAAGACGCTTAAATAGAAAAAAAAATATTTTTACATAACCTAAAAGATATAGCTCTTCAAAGTCTAAAAATTATTTTCTATTTATTTTGTATAAAACAATTTATTTATACAAAGAATTAAATAAAATAATAGGATAAAATATATAAGTATATATATATATATATATTTTCTCAAAAAGTTTATATCGTTAATCCATTAGATTAGAAATAATTTTAGAAAAATTTTGGCTTTTGAATCACCAAAAACGGAGTTTTTATGAGTTATTTATGAATAAAAGAATGTTTATATTATTATAAATATATTAAACAACAAATAATAAATAAAATATTTTAGTTTCAAAAATACTAAAGATAAGCCGGTCCTCACAGGACTCGAACTCGGGACGTGCATGTTGAAGTGGCTCGAAACAACCATCTGGTCTACAAGATCAGTTAGTTGTAAATCCTGTTAAAAGCTTTATAAACTAACTATGAACAGATTCAATTTCTTTTTTTTTTTAAACTGTAAAAACTTTAACCCGGTTCTGACAAGAGTCGAACCTGGGTATGCTCTGTGTAAAGCAGTCAAGAAAACCAACTGGTCTATACGACCAGTTGCTTATCAGTCTGCACAAACAGTTTATAAACCTGCCTCGATTAAGATCATCTTCCCCAAATCAATCCCAAACTAAACCCTAACCCACGACCCAATCAATTACACACAGAAACAGACCACGATTGCTTAATATTATGTGGGGATTTCGTTTATCTATTAATTTCGACCACTACATCATGATTTAATTGTGTAAATACGTACCAGGAGTGGTGTAATATGCGAAGAACAGAAACGAAGAGCAAGGTTCGATTTCCGGCTAATAGAGCGACGAACAGAGGGAATTGGTTTATGGTTATTGTTGGTATGCATTCAAAGGGTAATGGGGAGGGGTATTTATAGGTTATTAACAGATAATGAGAACGAATTGAGATCGAAAAGGATAGGGGTAATGACGGTTTAAGGTTTTGATAAAAATTCGGATAATCCAAACGAAATCTTCACGATTGGTATGGGTTTTAGGCCGAGTCTTAGCAGATAGACATGGATTTGAAAACGAATCAAGGTTTTATATCAGATTTGGATCGAATTTATGGGTTGATTGTAGATAAGGGATAAGGCTTTTAGATGTTATAACTAAATAAACCACAAATCTTAACAAATAAATGCATAGACCAGCTGGTTAAGACTGTTGTTTGAAATGCATAGTGCCTGGTTCGACCCTTGGGTCTTACCAATTTATATATATATATTTTTTATTTTAAGTTTATATAATTAAAATTATCTTTTAATATAAGTGGATATGTATTAATTTGTGAAAGACATATATTGGAATAACATAATAAAACTCCGTTTATGTTATAATTTTTTTGTGAGAAAACTAATCAAATTTCTAATGCCAATATTTTAAAATAATAAAATTTTGAGGATAAATTTAAATGAAAAGAAATACAAAGAGTCTTATGTGAATCGATTAGAAAATACATTAAATAAATATTAAACGGAAAATACGCGGGGTTACAGTCTCCCCTACTTTTGGGAATTTCGTCCCGAAATTGTAGAAGAGTCTGCGGGAAAATTTAAGTAAATAGTTCATATGGTTAATTTTTATAGAAAAACATGAGACTTGGTGGTTCTAGAGGATATATTCCTAAATTGTAACGGATGATGGGAATTGGATTGTATGGTATAAGAATTCAAGTTTCAAGATGAGATAATCCAATGGTTTTAGATTGAACAATTTTGGTGGTCAAATCTAGATAATAGGAAGACTTACAACACAACACAAAGGTTAGTCCTGAGTTCGATTTTCAGTCTCATTTTCGATGCACCATTAACGTTTATATATAGGGTGTACCGCAGCTAACCCACTACGCCTTTGGTGTTTCGAAAGCGTACTAAACATCTCCCCAGTTAACCTAAATAGAATTTCACACCACCTTAACGTACCTGTAAATTCATGATTACGTTCCGGACCGCAATCATCAATTTACCTTACATTAGGGTTTTATGTCCTTCTATGATCCTAAACTACTTCAACAGGTTATGGCAAATAAGTTTCACAAAGATGATAAGTTTATGTTGATGTGAAGACAAACACACTAGGTCATAATGGTTTGTTAACACACTGATAAGAATATGCAAATAATCACACTAACAAATCTCCTAGGATTATGGATGGTCAAATTCCAAGTGTCATGTAATAAATATCATGAGAGTCAAATTTCGACAAAGCATAGCATGGAAGATTTTAAGAAACTTAAATGATAATATCCAATATTAAAGTTTAACATAATCCAGAAAAACCACATTAATAAGAAAACAATTCAAATAAAAAGGGATAGGTGGGGAGCAAAAGTTTCAGCTTCTCCCAGATGATAGACTTCCCATTCCAAAGCTTAGTCAGTGCGAGTTGTGTCATTTGTAGCTGGAGGATTTTGATCTCTGTTTAACTTAGGACAACGGTTGCGAAAATGGTTTGGATCACCGCACTCAAAGCACTGCCCATAATTGTATCTGGGGGGATGACTAGGGTTAGCAGCTTGGTTTGAGGTAGCAGGTTGAGATGTGACTGCAAGCTGGTTAGCGTTAGGATTTACAGCTGAACAGCAGGTATTGGCCAAATGTCCATATCTTCCACAACTTGTGCATAAACGACATGGTGAGTTAGTAGAATGATGACGCTTGCACGTGTTGCACTGAGGTGCATTCCCGTAGGGCTTCTTGGTGAGAGCTTGAGGAGCATTGGTGGAGACAGCAGTGAGGTTTGAAGTTTTACGCTTCTTGTTGCCAGTGGAGGGTTCAGGTTCCACCTCAGTAGTTGCTGCAGCCTTAGAACTTTCTTCCTTTTTGCCTTTACAAAACAAAGTACCAGCTTTCACATGATTATCAGTTAAGGTGGCAGCCAAATGGATTGCATCCTCAAGAGTTGTAGGTTTGCTTCCCCAGACTGTGTCTTGAATCTGCATAGGTAAGCCACCAATGTATCTTTCAATGGCCCGTGAGACAGGGGTAACATGGTATGGCACAAGTAGACTAAGCTCGTGGAAACGAGTAGTGTAGGCAAGATTTTCTCCGCTATCCTGCTTGAGCTGCCAAAATTCCTCCTCAAGTTTCCTAATCTCATTCCGAGGACAGAACTCAGTAAGCATAAGAGTTTTGACTTCATCCCATGGTAGAGCAAGAGCAACTTCAGCACCCCGATTACGCTTTTCTCCGTTCCACCATGTGAGTGCCCGTTTTTGAAGAACACTCATGGCATAACGGACCTTGAGATTGTCAGGGCAGTCACTGTTGATGAAGGTATTTTCGATGCTTTCGAACCACTGCAAGAGTCCAGTGGCCCCTTCATTTCCATAGAATTTAGTCGGGCCGCATGAGTTGAAGTGTTTGAGAGTGCAAGGGCGGTTTGCATTCCCATTGTTGTTAGCATTGGGTCCTTGGTTGGTAACCTGATTGAGTTGGGCCACCAAGTTAGGAAGTACAACAGCAATTTGTTGGGCAATAAGGCCGGCCATTTGAGCATTGTTGTTCTGGTTGTCATTATCGTTGTTGATGTCGCGACGAGGAGCCATTTTCTAAAAAGAAATCCGAAGAAAACAAAGAAAATCATGAGGCAAAGATATTGATAAATCTTCTAAGTCGAAATTGAAATGATAACGATATAAAGCACAAGGATTGTAATCATTTATCCATTACTTAAAACGAATAAACGAAAACGGTGACTAATCAAAGTGATTAGGTCTCAATAATGTTTGGGAAGACATGCTTTAGCCTATAAGTGAACACTCATCCCGAGAATTCCCAGGTAGGCATCCGGGTCCCTCGTCTGATTGGGATATATGCGCAATGCCAATCCTAGACAGAAAACTCAGAATACAGGCGTCCACCCTTCCAGATTGCACGTGTTCTTAATCATTATTAGGACATAAGACTTTGACGAGATTATGAAGAACAAAATAGGTCTAAGCCTGAGAGTAAAGTCTTCAGCAGAATCCCACTTCAGGGTGATGCATGATAGCTCCTCCATAGATGATGATGTTAAAGGTCCTTAGTATGAGAGAAAGTTAAATGAAAGAGAGAGAAGCAAGATAAGGCGTAGAGGTTAGGCTTTAGAGTAGGGGATATAGAATCAAGTAAAGACAGGGATGAGGTAAAGAGACAAATAAAGGGATGGAATCCTAAGGTTATAGTCTAGGTTAGGAGTTCTAATAACCTAGTTCCCTATAACCATGGCTCTGATACCAATCTGTAACACCCCAACCGATGGCGGAAACATCGGGGTGCCACGTAGTGACGATTGCTCAACAGCTCATGGCAACTAAATAAATGTTTCAATAGATTATTTAATTAAATTACAAACATTACATACAAATCAAATAGGTTCAAACAACAATAACAGGTTTAATTAAATTGAATCTAAGGCTTCAACTCCTATGTGATCCACAAGCAAATGCTGAAACTTCCAAGCAACTGAATACCTGAAACATGTTGAGTTTGGAAAATGGAGGGGGTCAACTATAAATAGTTGGTGAGAATACATAAGTTTTTAAATAAAATAGCGATTAAAAATTAAGTTCATGTAGCAATTACTGTGACAAAGAATTAAACAAAGATAGTATGTGTGAACATGATCTACTGGTAGCTCAAGTCATTGTTTTGTACAATCAACCCTTGTGTCGACTGAGACCTAACTCGCAAGTTAGTAAAATGTTGTTACTGTTTCGATTATCCCTGAATTTATGCGGGGGATGGGCTTGTCAGACCTATAGCACTATAATCTACACAGGCGGCTTGATCAAAGTTAATGAATGTACTGAGTCGGACTATATATACCACAACCAGTTCACAAGTGTATAAGTTTATAGTATGATGCGAAAATGTAATTGCACAAGTTTAAAACATGTTTCACCCCAAAAATATTGAAAACAATAAAAAGTGGGGATATGTAAACTCACCTTAGCAAGCAAGCAAATAAGTATCCACAATGCAACGAACAGCTAGCAATATGATTCACAAGGAATCAACCTAGATGGTGTAAACAAAGTCTAAGAATAAACATGTCTTAAAAGTCTACGGTTTCCTAGATCGAGCGATTAGGGTTCTCTAGTTTTTTTTTTTTGGGAAAGACGCTTAAATAGAAAAAAAAAATATTTTTACATAACCTAAAAGATATAGCTCTTGAAAGTATAAAAATTATTTTCTATTTATTTTGTATAAAACAATTTATTTATACAAAGAATTAAATAAAATAATAGGATAAAATATATAAGTATATATATATATATATATATATATATATTCTCAAAAAGTTTATATCGTTAATCCATTAGATTAAAAATAATTTTAGAAAAATTTTGGCTTTTGAATCACCAAAAACGGAGTTTTTATGAGTTATTTATGAATAAAAGAATGTTTATATTATTATAAATATATTAAACAACAAATAATAAATAAAATATTTTAGTTTCAAAAATACTAAAGATAAGCCGGTCCTCACAGGACTCGAACTCGGGACGTGCATCTTGAAGTGGCTCGAAACAACCATCTGGTCTACAAGATCAGTTGGTTGTAAATCCTGTTAAAAGCTTTATAAACTAACTATGAACAGATTCAATTTCTTTTTTTTTTTTAAACTGTAAAAACTTTAACCCGGTTCTGACAAGAGTCGAACCTGGGTATGCTCTGTGTAAAGCAGTCAAGAAAACCAACTGGTCTATACGACCAGTTGCTTATCAGTCTGCACAAACGGTTTATAAACCTGCCTCGATTAAGATCATCTTCCCCAAATCAATCCCAAACTAAACCCTAACCCACGACCCAATCAATTACACACAGAAACAGACCACGATTGCTTAATATTATGTGGGGATTTCGTTTATCTATTAATTTCGACCACTACATCATGATTTAATTGTGTAAATACGTACCAGGAGTGGTGTAATATGCGAAGAACAGAAACGAAGAGCAAGGTTCGATTTCCGGCTAATAGAGCGACGAACAGAGGGAATTGGTTTATGGTTATTGTTGGTATGCATTCAAAGGGTAATGGGGGGGGTATTTATAGGTTATTAACAGATAATGAGAACGAATTGAGATCGAAAAGGATAGGGGTAATGACGGTTTAAGGTTTTGATAAAAATTCGGATAATCCAAACGAAATCTTCACGATTGGTATGGGTTTTAGGCCGAGTCTTAGCAGATAGGCATGGATTTGAAAACGAATCAAGGTTTTATATCAGATTTGGATCGAATTTATGGGTTGATTGTAGATAAGGGATAAGGCTTTTAGATGTTATAACTAAATAAACCACAAATCTTAACAAATAAATGCATAGACCAGCTGGTTAAGACTGTTGTTTGAAATGCATAGTGCCTGGTTCGACCCTTGGGTCTTACCAATTTATATATATATATTTTTTTATTTTAAGTTTATATAATTAAAATTATCCTTTAATCTAAGTGGATATGTATTAATTTGTGAAAGACATATATTGGAATAACATAATAAAACTCCGTTTATGTTATAATTTTTTTGTGAGAAAACTAATCAAATTTCTAATGCCAATATTTTAAAATAATAAAATTTCGAGGATAAATTTAAATGAAAAGAAATACAAAGAGTCTTATGTGAATCGATTAGAAAATACATTAAATAAATATTAAACGGAAAATAAGCGGGGTTACATTATTTTTCTAAATATTTTTGGGCTGACGTGCATGCTAAACCAGTATGATTATATTTATGAAGTCACAAAATATTTTGATGACGTTATAAATATTTTTGTGTACGAACGAAATCTATAATTACTCATACATATTATTTTAGCACATGAAACGTAAGTGGGCGGGATGCGCCTAATGTGTTATTATATGGTTTGAGTTATATGTGTTATTAGAAGTGGGATAGGCCCATCTGGTTTATGGCATAGTTTTTGCTTACGATATAAATCCATATTTACTCATATATAATATTTTGGCATTAAACGTGAATAGGCGGAATGCGCCTAATGTGCCGAATGTGTTATTATATGGTTTGAGTTATAGGTGTTATTATATATATATATATATATATATATATATATATATATATATATATATATATATATATAAATGGATTGTTGTCTTGATTATAGTGTGGCTTGAGTTTTTATTTAATAAGCGAAATGCGCTTAATGTATTGGCCGCGTATTTGAAACCTTACTTGTTAGATCCGATATTGTTTTGACTTGCTACCTGTTTAGGTTATATGTATAATTATATATATATATATATATACATACACATAAACTGTGTTTGGCGACTGCCTGACCTTATAAACTGGGCTATGACAGAAGTGGGATATACCTACTCTGATCCAATGTATTGGTTTTGTGTCAATGTTGTTGCTTAGTTTATGTTATACTTGTTATTAAATATAATAGACTATGTTTGATGGCTACCTGATATGTCGAACTGAGCTATGACGGAAGTGGGACATGCCTGCTCTGATCTCTAATCTTGGTTTTGAGTCAGGGTTGTTACATAGTTTATATTATATGTTTTTTTATAAACTGAGCTATGACAGAGGTGGGAAATGCCTGCTTTAATCTCTAGCTTTAGTTTGCTTAAATAGACTGGATTGTGCTTTGTGTTGAAAAGCGAGATGCGCTTATTATATATTTGGTAAGTGAAGTCTTGAGGTAAGTAGGCAGAGTATGCCTATCCTAGACTTTGATTTTTGTTTTGCTTGGGGAAAAACAAATTAGCGGATTGCGCTTATTGTTAACTCTGAGGTTGAGGTATTTTGTTAATTCTTATTTTGACAAATACTTGTTTATATAAATTTATAAAACTTGAACTCACTCAGCGTAGCTGACTTTTGCATACACGTTAGATTGATTTCAGGTTAATAGAGAGATGGATGGATGACTGCTTGGCGATGCGAGAAACTACCTGAAATTGAAGGCATTTCTAGTGGAAGACAACTTTTGTTTACACATGATAAATTTTCAATTTGTTTTACAATTGGATAAGTAATTGTCATGTGTTTTGTAAAATTTTATTATAAAATTATTTTCCGCTGCGTATACATACTCTTTTAAAAGAAAAATTTACTCGTGTTTTTGCATATTTATGAATTTTAACCCAACTGTTTGAGACCGGTTTTTCGGGTCTTACACACAGCATCAAGGTTGTGATTTTCAAACAACACCGGGGATGGAACAGATTTCTAATTGACACTGGAATAAATGTTTTCCCTACTTGGTTCTTCTACAATGTGATCTAAGACATAGGCCATATTGAGATAACTTTCCAGTTTCTTGTTTGCTTTTTCAGAAAAACATTTAATCTTTGCCATTTCAAGTTTAGTTTCTTCAATGTCATTGATATAGTTGTTTATAAGGGTTTTTGTTAATTCTGAAACATCTTTTTTATAGTTTTCGAAAGTTTTGTTTAAAGTTTTCTCATTTTTACGAAAAGTTTCAATGGAAGTCTTAGCACTGTCTAGATCATATTTTAATTTTGAAACCTCACTTTCAAGTCTATCACATTTACCACAATAATTACATTTAGAAGATGAGTTAGAACTTACCGAGTTAGTCGAGTCTGTCATAGCCATAAGAGCAAAGTGAGCTTCTTCTCCAGAGAAAAAAATTGGAATAATCAACTTTTGTAGAAGCATCATCAACCATACACGACTTCTTGCTGATTAGGAAGTCGGCTTCTGCGAGAAGTTGATCCACATCATCATCAAGTGAATTAACACTTGCATCAGAATCTGTCTCGCTCTCAAAATCAGAATAATCATACTCTTGAACCTCATAAACATCTCTAACCGAATCAACAACAACAACCATTTCAGACACGGTTTCTTCAACAATTGGTTCATCAACCGTTTTTTCAACTACCTCTTCAATTACCAAGTCATCAACTTACACCACTTCTTCATTCACCACCTCTTGTGCAAAGCATGCAACATTACCCCAGAAATCTCTTCAACACCATGTTGCATGTCATTCCAATTAAATCCCTCATCTTGCTGAATCACCATAACTTAGTTACTGTTTTGGCTTTGGTTTTGATTAGTTGTAGTGGACATTGGAACTAAATTTCTTTCATGGTTTGGTGTGGTTTGAGTTGGTTGGGTGTTGATGTTTGTCTTTGGTTGGAATTTTGTGAAACACGGTTTTGGTTTTGAAAGTTGTTTTGGTTTTGGAAATTGTTTTGGTTTTGTCGATTTTGGTAGTTTGAGATGAAAGGATTACGGTTTGCTTGTTGTTTAGGTTTAGTACATTCCCGAGCAAAGTGACCTTTCGTTCCACAGTTAAAACATGTCACTTTTTCTTTGTTGAAACCATATGTAGTGTTTGGTGAGGTAGCAAGATCCGTTCTTCCTGCTCTTTCCATGAATTCGGTTGTTCTTCTCACAATACAAGCAGACGCCCACTGAATATTGATTAATTCCATCTCTTCTTTTATCGATCTGTGCATAATCCTCATTAATCAAATTGTTGTTACCGATTTGACTTGCTACGAGTCCATTATACGAAGCAACCATAGCAGACACTAAAGCAACATGCTTTTGTGCTACTTCTGCTGTCACATAATCCATGTTATAAGTTTCTAACACAATGGAACTCGAGCTGGATGGACTTTGACTAACATTCAGTGTTGATTGTTGTGTCATGTTCATTGATGGAGCACTATAGTAACTCGCAGCTTGCATTGGAGGCTGAGTAGATGTGTATGTTGGTCCAGAAGATACACCATAAAAGCTAGCAGTATGGTTTGGTTCGACACTTGAAACAAAAGCAGTTTGTGTTGCTGAACTTACACCAACACTTGGAATGGCCGAAGATGAACTAGCATGGTATAACTCAGGATTCTGAGGAATTTGAGCTCTCTTCGCCTTCCTTCTTTCCTCGATTTCTTTGTTCTCAAGCTTTTGAACAAACTCATTAAGCGTCCAGAATTGAAATGAATCTTTCTCTCTCAGCACCTCCACATGTTGATTCCAGTAAGTTGGTAATGCATGTGCAAACTTTTCAACACATTCTGACATAGGGTAAATAATCTCATAGTTAGAAAGTTCAGACAACAAATGAAAAAATCTAGCAGTGAGTTCTTTCAAACTCTCATTTCCCACAAAACTAAAATTCTCAAACTCCTTTCTTAGCTCGTCAGTCCTGAGCTTCCTTATCTTTTCATTCCCGTGATTCCTACTCTTTAATGCATCCCAAATTTGCTTTGAAGTAGTACATGGTCCAAAGTGATGAAGCAAATCAGTTGTTAAACCCTGAGAAAATTGATAATAAGCCTTCTTCTCTGCAGCATACTTCTTCTTTTCATCGTTTGAAAGATCATCAAGTCCAACAGGTGTGTTGGAGTTCTAAATCATCGGTTGCACATATCCCTTTACAATCATTTGTCACGCTTCACCACCATATAATCCTTCAAGATGAATCTTAAACCTTTTCTTCCATGATGGATATTCAATCATATCTAACATCTTTGTTGGTCTATTCCCATTTCCAGTTGAGAGATCATTCACCAAAGTGGTTATGGCGGCATTAGTTTTTTGGCTTTGGACAGCTACCGTTGTTGCTACTCCCCAATAATCTGGCATGGGTTGAGGAGGAGGTCTCACAACAGGTTAAGATGGACCTGAGGCCCAATAGTTAGTCATTGGTTATGGTTTTCCCGGTTCAGCTGCTACAGTCCAACGATTCATCGGTTGTGGTTGTTGTGGAGTCATGTTAGGTCTGGTGTTCATCGGGCATCCCCAAATGTTATCCATAATATGCACGTTCAAACACTTAGAAAAATTCTGAAATGGACAAATTTGGTTCGACCGATCGATAGGATGAATGAAAACAAATCTTGTGGTTCGACCCAAATATAAACCCGAATGAAAAATATGTCAACTGGATTGACCTAACTGTGAGTACGAATGAAAAATTGAAGGCACGAATAAAATTCTAAAGACCTAAATGAAAAGCTAGAAGGGTCGAATGAACTATTCTCAGACTGGTTCGACCTAAATCTACCATGAATGAATGTCCAAAGAACTGATTCGACCCCACTCAGAAACTGATTCGACCCAAAGAGAGTTCATGATCAAATTTACACCAAAAACACACAATTTTGATCAGAATTTTGAAAATGTTATTGATCTTGATGTTAAATGATTAGGTTTTGGTTTGGATCTTGTGATTAACAGATTTTGTGAAAGAATTTTTAAAATCACAGGTAAAAACACCTCCAAATCAATCAAAAACCATGTTTATAAGTTGTTCAATAGAAAAATTTTGGTTTTGATGATTTTGATCCGAAAAACTTACAATTCTTATCAGTTTGCTGTTGTGTGATCGAGCACAAGCTCTGATACCACTTTGTAGGATCTGATTTTAACAAAGAAACGCAAAGATCACACGAGTCAAGAAGTATCAGGTGCGGAAACCCTGAATATCATGCAAAATGATAAAAACCGTAATCAAAACGCAATACAAATCATTTTCAACATGTTTTCACTAATATTAAGATCATAAAACGTTTACAGTTACAAATTAACGAAAACACACACTTAAAGGTGTAATTCAACTCTCAAGAACACACACACACAACTGACTAACCAACTCAATAACCGTCAATAACTACCACATATTTATAGATAAACTCATTCGACCTTTCGTGTGGTCGAACGAACCCCTTCGACCTTGACAAGGTTCGAACCAAAAACTTAACAACTCATTCGACCTGCTAAAGTTGGTTCGACCCTACGATTACGCGAACCAAACCAGAAACATGCAATCTTCAAAATCTTCGATGTAATCCGAATGCAATAGACACAAAATGTATCTACACACACATTAGATGGTGTCTGTGCAATAAGGTGGGAAACACAGGCACTAAGATCACTAAGGGGCTATTTGGTTCACCTCTTAATGGTTCCATTAAGTGCCTACCTGTTAATAGGTCAGAGGTAAGTGTGTTTGGTTTACTAAAAACCCCACCTTTTAATGGGAGCATTCAGCACTTAATGGGTCAACAATAAGGAGATGTTGAATGAAAAAAAAACTTCCCTTGCCCTAGTTACCCCCAGCTATGCTCTATTTCACGTTGCTTCTTCCCTATCCAACCCAACTCCTCCATGACTACACCAACTCCTCCTCGACATCGCCACCATCTGCCTCCCCTCTTTCCTCCTCCTCGTGCCGCCTTCTGCCTCCCCCTATTTTCTCTTGCTCGCGCCGTCTGCCACCTCCCCCTCTTTCCTCCTCCTCGCGCTACCGCCTGCCCCGTCTTTTCTCTCTTTTTGGAGGTACTTTCTATTGGAAAAAGGGTAGTGGAAAATGATTTTTCACTAATTTTGGACTTAAATAAATGTATTCATATATGTGTTATATAAATAATTATTTCTAGGTTTGTGTACTATATTGTGAGAGTATCACAACGAACCAAATCATGTCCAAAATGGAGCTAAGATGAATGAGATATCAAAACTTGAAAGTTGTAGGTTGGAACAACCAAAGATGAGAAAAAAGGATTAAGTTTTGTCAACTTATCCCACATTGATGGGATGAGAAAATATGAAGTGGTTTATAAGGAGGAGCACTCCTTGTTTATTGTTTAGCTTGAGCCAAACACTAATGGGGACCCTAAAGGGTGCAAAGCACCCTTAACTCACAAGCGCGCGCGCGTGAGCGATGGGCGCAATGTAGCGCTTTGATGGCGCACTTTGCACTTCGCACACTCGCAACGCCGAGATCCGCCTTTGTATTTTTTACCTTGTGCACATGGTCTGGTACATGGCGGAAGGTTGACGTAAACCGTAAAACTTCAAGTAGCGCATGAGTGGAGAGCACGCGACAGACTCTGGTGCGCGTCTACTTGGCGCACATATGCGTGGGGGGTGAGTTCTAGGTCATACGCGGATGACGTAGCGTTATGTGCGCGGTTGTGCGAGACTATAGTGTGTGCGTGACTAGGTAGCACCCTGGTCCGCGCGCAGCATACAAACGCGGACTGGTGTGTTAGTTCCTGCGCAGTCTCCGAATATTAGAAAAGATTGTTTCAACTCATGTCATAAACAAAATGACAGTTTTAGTTTGACCACTTAACGCTACTTTAATCCATTTTATTACAATTTTATATCGATATTGACGATCTTATTAATTATGATATTAATGGTTAATGTGTTTCATTAGTCTTGTGAATATAAATATGAGTCTTGGCCTCATATTTTAGAGATATAGAATTTCTCTAACAAAAAAATTATACAAACATATTCTCATCAGTATCAACATTGATAGGAGTACTCTTAATCGTTGAACAACTAGTTCATATTTTTCTAGGATAATCACCAACACCAAATAACCCAGTGCTATCTCCAGCGCAAGAGCCATCTTCGGCAGTACGACTACTGTTCCGGATGTTGTACCCTGGGAGACAGACCATCTGAGAGTAGGCGCAGAATCTGTTTTAAGGGCTCGTGTCAAACACGATCCTCAACCAAAACCGTCAACGACAAGATTCGGTACATGTATCTGTTTTATTTCATTTACATTTAGTTTTGTAAGGGGTATTGTACTATTACATTTCCTATGAATAACGAGTGTACCGTTATTATAATTATTTCACTCTTATTTTAATAAAAAGTGAAGCCTATATCCTACAAACTTATAACAGACTTTCATGAAGATTGTCGATTCAATCTTAAAAACCTTCTTATTGAGGATTTTTGGGTTCACGAAAGTATAAAAATATTAATTGGGATTTTTTTAAATCTTATAAATACTTTTTTTTAAATATATTTGTAGTACAAGTCGGATTAATTTTTATGATTGGAGTACAATCTTTAGTCCCAAATACCGTGTTTACAAATCGAATTTTTTTTTTTGTTTCAAGTTTTTTCAGTCAGGGGTTTGTTATGTTGTGTTTAGATAAACCGAACTATAATGAGCGTATTTGAAAAGATGTAATATTTGTGAACCCATGTAAATAATTGCTAGATGTTGTTTCTAACGAGCGTGTTAGAGATTAATCTTAGTAAAATAATTTTCTAATTAGCGTATTAGAATACATTTTGGCAATCCATATAGAAACGTTTTTTGAATGTTTCACTCTAACGGGCATGATAGAGATCATTATTTGAAGAAATAGTGATGGTTATAAAATGTACAGAATAATTTTTTTTCTAACGAGCGTGTTAGACTCAACGACGTTGAAATAATAACGTGTCATAAAACAATTTATAGGGAGCGTATTAGAAATGATTATTTATAAAATCATAAGTTTATTTTTAATTTTTTTTTTCTAATGAGCGTGTTAGAAATTGACAACTTTATAAAAAAGAACAAGTAAGACGTTTTGATTCTAACGAGCGTCTTAGAAATGATTATTTGAAAAATAATCAACTTTGAAACGAGTTTGGTAATCGTTTATTTCTAACAGGTATGTTAGAAACGGTTTAGTTTGCATAACCAAAACACCACATAACGATAAGTGTAATCGTCTACATAACCAAAACACCACATAATGAGCGAATTAGAAACGATTTATCATGAAATCCATATACTTTAACGATTTATAATCGTTTGTTTTCTAACGAGCTGGTTAGAATCGGGTTAAGTATGATAAACTAATTAAGTTGATTTGCAATCATTTTATTTCTAGCGAGCGAGTTAGATACGGTTTTAAATAATAAAACTATTTTCGAGTTTATGGTCTTGATTTGTAATCAAAGCATAAATATATATACTTTAATTTCAAAACATTTGCAAAAACGAGAAATGTTTTGAATGAATAAAACATGACTTGGAAATTGGTTCGATACTTGTATGAGAAGTATCATGTCTTCAACCATATAATAGTCATGGTGAGACTATTTGGTGGAAAACAACTCGATGTTTTTTGCTCAACTACTAGCGAGTAGTGTATTATAAACAACTTTGTTGTTTTGGACAATTGGTGTCATTGAGGGAGTACCTCGAAACATGCCACAATGCGATATAATTGCGATTATTTCATCGAATGATAAAGTGTTGAAGAGAATAACACTTTGAGATTTTATGTTTATATATCCTATGAATCCGTTAAAAATATATTTTTTATATATTATATATATTTTGGATTATCCATTATATTTTTTTAGATAATCAAGCGGAGTAATATATAATAAACGATAAATGCAAAAGAAAATTAAATGATGGTATTTTATTCTTTGACGATTTACATTCGACGAATTTAATAAGGATATTTATTTAACGGGTTGTGCAAGGAGTGTCTTGCAAGAACACAATGAGTGGGTTGTGATCATGACTTATGCAGTAAGTCACATACTAAAAATCAATTGTACAACCACATCATGAGAGAATCATGATGAACGTGGCAAGTGTATTGAGATTAAATACATGAAAACGAGATAGGTCATCCAATGTTGAGAGCATCAACATGGAAATACACCCTTGTGAATTTTTCGATGACTATAACATATGAAAGAAATATATGTTAATATTGTAACTTCTTTAATAAATTTTGCCAAATTTATTGTAAGACACTTACAATAGTGATGGGTGTGTAGATGTTTCTACAACCATCAACGTTGTTTGACCTATGTGGAGGATTTGTCCTTTATTTTGGAGAGTTTCCCAATATATGGTTTTTTAACAAAACAAAATTGGAAATGTATATATATCACATTAGGCATATGTGAATGCTATGTCGTTGAGTGTCAATCTAACTGACTTTCTCTCGAGACTTTAATGATTTTATATTAATAATGTTCATCTTGTTGGTGAGGGAAGAACCATTTAAGAAATATCCCATAGGGGATGTAAAAATGGTATTTGAGAAGTTTTCTCTACTTCATACGAAAGGGAGAAGCTTTCATCACCTCATTTGGATGTTATCCAATAACGCTTAAATGTGGGGGTAGCTTGCAATTGAAAGTGGAAGGTTTCGCAATAAGGATGTTGGTAATCCAATAAATATTGCAAACACATGACCATGAGAAGATGGTTTAGGCGTCAATCCAGTTGATTGGACTCAAATGCCAATTGGTCAAATTCAAAGTCTAGTTAGACTTTGAAATACATCACCAAAGGCATGAAAACGTGTTTAGCCATAAATTCCATTTCATGTCATTCTAAAAGACTAAAAGGAAGGTTCAAAGGGTGACACCTACCTATCCTGAAACTATAACAAGATCTTTGTTGATATCACATGTTATAAGTCTTACGAATTAACGAATGGAAAAATTGACTAGCGGGTCAAGAACACGTTAGAACAACTTATCTCAATATTCAAATTATCGTTGTTGACTTAGCACAGTCAAAGATAAATGTGGATCCAACAACCCGGCGGTTGATACGAGATCAAGTTGTGGAATGATACTAACGCCCATGGAAAAAGGAACATGAGGGAAACCTAACCTAGTTGACTCGAGATCCCAAGATCTAGATTCAATAGGCAAACTTAATCATGAACTTGTACGCATGGTTTAGCACATGGCTGAAGGTTGACGTAAACCGTAAAACTTCAAGTAGCGCATGAGTGGAGAGCACGCGACGGACTCTGGTGCGTGTCTACTTGGCGCGCATATGCGCGTGTGGTATACTACGTGGTGAGTTCCGGGTTAGCCGTAGATGACTTAGCATTATGTGTGCGGGACTATAGTGCGCGCATGACCAGGTAACGCTCTGGTCCGTGCGCAGCATACAAACGCGGGCTGGTGTGTCAGTTCATGCACAGTCTCGAGCTGTTAGAAAAGATTGTTTCAACTCTTGTCACAAACAAAATAACAGTTTTAGTTTGACCACTTAAAGAGACTTTAATCTATTTTATTTCAAATTAATATCAAAATATGAAGTAGTTATTCAACCCGTTATCTTGATGTAATTTTCTTTGTCTGGGAATAAAAGAAAGTTGTGATCATTATTATTAAAAATATATATATATCAAAATTGAGGATCTTGTTAATTATGATATTAATGGTTACTATGTTTCATTATTCTTTGTGAATATAAGTATGAGTCTTTGCCTCATATTTTAGAGATACAGAGAAGAGTATTTCTCTAACATAAAAATATACAAACATATTCTCATCAGTATCAACATTGAGAGGAATACTCTCAATCATTGAATAACTACTTCATATTTTTTCAGGAAAATCACCAACACCAAATAACCCGGTGCTATCTCGAGAACGAGAGCCATCTCCGGCAGTACGACTACTGTTCCGGTTGTTGTACCCTGGGAGACAGACCATCTGAGAGGAGGTGCAAAATCTGTTTTAAGGTCCCCGTTTCAAACACGATCCTCAACCAAAACTGTCAACGACAAATTTGTTTATTCTTGCAGCGGAGTGCTATACAAGATGGTTCGGTTGAAGTTTTCTAAAGTAATCGACCTGAATCAAGATTCGGTACATGTATGTTTGTTTTATTTCATTCACATTTAGTTTTGTGATCAGTATTGTATTATTATATTTCCTACGAATAATGAGTGTATCGTTATTATAATTATTTTATTATTATTTTAATAAAAAGTGAACGCTATTTCCTACACTTTCTTGATATTGTTGTGCTTTATTTAAGGTTTATTGTTCTGATACAACTTGTTAATTTTGATATGATATAACTTGTTATTGTTGTGTTTTATTGATTTCCTACTATGCTAGTCATTGATTGAAGAATTCATTGTTTTATTTGTCTTCTTTTTGGTTTGTTACTGGTTTATGAACGTAATTGCTAGTGTTTGGAGAGGTAAAATAGTCATTCTGTACGGTCATTCAGATATACAACCAAACAACGCTTAATGGTTTAGTACTTTACTGCAGAGTCTCTTACCCATTCAGATCTCTTACTGCTTCAGCGTTGCGCTTATTGGTTCAGCACTTGTCAAACAGCCCCCAACTTATGAAATTTTTGAAATAAAAAAAAACCTATAGCTATTTCATACTCAAATTAAAAAGAACAAAATGCTTGTTATTGTAATGTACTTGTTTTTAAATATTAACCTATAAAAAGTTGAAAGTTTATGGTCTTTTAAATGTGAAGGAGTTGATTTAAAAGTCAATAAAAGATTGTACATATGTTTTAGATGTTGTAATTACCTAAATTTTTAAAAGCATATAAAATTACCTTTTCATTCTTCTCGTATGTGACTACTGATGTGTTGCAAAATGCATCACAATTTTATATTAGTTTTGTATCGTTTTGAGTCGTTTATTATTCGTCTGCGGCGTGTTTTAGATATTTATTAGTAGGTTTGTGTTTTACGGATGTTCGGGGGCTTAAGAAGTGAAAAGAGCTTAAATAGAAGAAAAATGAGCTTTGGAATGAAATGGAATATAAAATAAGGAAGAAATCCGGAAAAGAAGGAATTAGCGGGCCATCGCGACACTTTTTGAAGATTAGCGACCCACTAATCTTACTTTACAATCCTCGCGGGTCGCTAATATCGTCCAAACCCACAAATAGCCCATTATTTTGATTATAACCTAATCAGCCGCAAAAACCCAAGGGAAGTCGATTTCCAGAGCCGATAGAGGAAGATTTAGAGCATTCTTAGCAGTTCCTTTCGTTCGGTTGATGTCGGAGCGATCCAGAACAAGTTTTGAAGCTGAAATCATGAATATGTGCGGCTAATTTTCTCGCGGTTCTCTCCGGGTGAATGATTCGTTTATTTTATTAGTTTTACTATGTTTTATAACTAGTATTTGGATTGAATTTTGTGAACATCTTAAAGTTCTTTTGGATTCAATTGTATGTTTGACTGATCTAGAGAATTTGGTTTCTTTGCATTGATACAATCTATCATCGTTTCTTGGTTTTCTTGCGGTAGAAATATTTTAATTTTGTATTTAATGTTAAGATAATTGAATTGTGTTGAACAATTTAAAAAAGTATCATGTCAATGTGATTCCCAAGATAGGTTGATTAGATATTAACTTTAAAATTACCGAATCAGAAACCCGGAGTGAGCGTTTTTCATCATATTATTGTTTTCAGTCACTTTTCAATTTTTCATTTTAAGCAAGCAAAGCAGCATTTAGTTAAATCTTCACAATTTTGTTAGTTTTTCTATTATTGAAAATCAAAAGTACAAACAAACACTTTCCACATACTCCCTATGGATTCTACAACCCTACTTCCTATACTACAGTTCGTTGTAGCTAAAGAGGTAGTTTTTAATATAGTTTTTTATTAGCCGTCGACACGCGATCAAGTACTCATATATAATTACCAGCATTTGAATTATAGTAAAGTCGCACTACACTTTGCTGTGTTAAAAGTCAAAATATTGTAAAACTTTGCATCACTGAATCAAGTTCAATTGCATTACTGTAACGCCCCAAAAATTCCTAAGTATACTTATTATTTAATACGCGTATTTGGAACCGAAGTAAATCAAAATATGACACTAATGGAACCATAACTCAAATACATATTCGTTGGAAGAAGCCATTAGTGTAAATAAAAAACTTGATTTTTTTTAATCTAGAGGGACTAAAGTTGTCAAGTGACAAACTTAGGTTATAACCCTCACAAAACAAACCATGGATTCCATTCTCTGATTAATAATCCATGCCAAAAACACACACACTACACACATACAAGCCTTAATCTCTGAATTTGAGGAAATTCATCAAGCAAGTTGGAAATTAGCTATTGTATGAATGAAATTCTAGTCATCTAAGACCCAATAATCATCTAGGTAACCTTTGATTTCATCCAAATTGTCATTCTATTGATCTATGTGATAATGGTGAAATTATAGGGTGTATGCTTTGATGAATTGTTAGCTAGGGAAGGCACCTCTTGTATGAGAGAGCCTTAATATGATAAAATCTTGAGTAAATTATGATTAACATTAACATAAATGGGAGGTCCTTGAAGTTCATGGTATGAACTTGGTGGATTTGTGGATTGTGTGTAAGAACCTATGAATCTTGATGATATCCTATGTGTCTTAAATCTTTTGTGATTGATGCTGAAAATAATGATGATTGTGTAAAGCATAAGCTTTGAAATTTATATGGGTGTGATCTTCATGGTCTAAACGACAAAGGAATAAATCTTGCAAAACATCACCCATCAAGTGCTCGATAAAACGTTGCGATGAGGCTCGACTTCGTTAAAGCGTTTATTGACATAATTAACAATACATATTGTTGATAAACTGTGGGTGTATGGTTGTTTGAAATCGCGACTAACAACCAATGCTTAAATGTCTATGTAAATGCATCTAGGTGTCAAGCAAGAGACCTCGGGGAGTAGCTCGGGCAAGGAATTGAAGTTAAAAGGGCACGAATAAGGTAAGTTATACCAAGACTTCTAATACTTGCATATTGGTAAATTGGGACAAGCATAGATATAAGTTGTAAAGGTAGGCTCGTAGACGCGTTTCGTCATGTTGGACATTTGGGAGGTTCTCAAATATCTTGAATTCTTATATTTTGGGCCGAGCGAATAAGACCGGGAGAAGTGGCACATGTGGCCACGGACACAAGGCTTCGCCACATCGGTAAAACGATTATGTAAAGCTATAAGATAAACAAGTCGAGAAGAGGGTAGAAATGGAATTGTTCAATGTGAGGAAATGGTGTCTTGGAAGCCTTGGTTAAATTGTTGATCCATGGTTGTGAATTAAGCAATAATGGCACCCAACATATTAATCATTGTAGAGGGCCACGCCTAGTGAAGTAGGACAATGTAAGTTATAAGTATAAGTTGGATAACATCATGAGATTAGATATAACTCTTCAAGGACTAGAGGTAGAGTTAGCTCATGACTTCGTCTTAACGGCTCAAATTGGTGATGGTGTTTTCAAGGAAAACTAACTCAAACATATAGGAAGGAGCCTTGAAACAATCAAGTGATGTGACATAGAATGAATTAGATAACGCGTTTTCGAGGAGTCGAAAGCTCTCTTATGGCTGCATATAAGGTGGGGTTTAGTGCATGGTAAAGAGGCTTGAGAATTTGGCTAATAGTGGGTAAACAGCTTGGTTACAGCAGCCTCAAACCGTAGGCTACGGCCTCAAGACGTAACCTACCGTCCACAAGTCCCAAACCATCAGTCCCTTGGTTGTAAGCTATGGCTCAAGGGTCGTAGCTTAAGGCAGCCCTCACCAAACGAAACAGCAGCATCAGTACAGATCGTAGGCTACGGTCTGTTCACCGTAGCCTACGGTGGTTATTCCGGGGCTTGTTAGTGTGGCTCTTTTGTTATGTACAGAATTTTTTCTGAAGAATTCACCATGATATATCTGATCCATGCATAATATCATGAAAAATGGATACAACTTTTTGGCTGCTACTTAGTATCGGCAATAGGTCTGAAAAAGTATCTAAAAAGAAAAACTTTAGATATCTGTACCCTGTCGAAGTAAGGAACCATGGCATAGATGTTTGGAATAGATTCCATTTTGAGAAAGTTGAATAAGCACTATCTTGTTGAAAAGTTCTATACTCAACGCATTTCTTTAGACAAAGACTCCGTTTTTTTCTCTTTTCGGATGGTAAATATTTCTCAGAACATGGAGTGTGAATCAAACCCATGTTTGAATTGAAATTGAGATACTGATACAAGTTCTTCCCTTCTTAATCAGATAGATTCATATCTGAAAGAGGTTGAACATAAGTTCTTTCAAAATTGACTATTTGTCCCTCTGTTAGAGGTGTTCCAGAAATGTCTATGATCGAGTAAATAGCTCTACGAACGAATGGATTGGATCGACTTGGAAAATGGAAAGATTTGTACAAGTCATACGTTTCGTCACCACTTTGTGGAAAAGCCTTAGGTATGAATATGGAGATCAAGAGTATAATAGACTATCGCTCAACTCCTTCAGAGATACAATTGGGAATACATAGAGTTAAACGTAGTAAAATAAGAAATTGAAAGATTTTGTTGAAATTGTTCGTTTGGAAATTTCCCGAAAAGCTAATCATAAGTTCCTCTCTCCATCGGAACAATAGGGCCGTTATGCTCATTACTAAACTTGTTGAAGAGATGAAATATAACCAAGGTATATCTTTTTGATCAGAGGTTGAATCGATCATCAGAAGAAGTTGAAGAATTTTCATACCAATCCGATTTTACTTAACGTTAATCTTGCGTATTAATTATCTTTGATTGGGTGTGTTGTGTAAAACCTTAGGTATTCTGGACGGGATGTCGAAGGATGATCATGATCGAGAATGAACCAAATGCACATGACGTTGAATGCTTCCGCACGCTTTTGAAATATGAAACTCATGTTTTAAAACTATATAAACTATATGGGATTGTACACCCTTATGACTTTTGAACAACTTAACTTCGTTGTGGTTTGTAAACATGTTGTCGATTTTGAAACTAACTAGTTCACTATCCACTATGAATTATCAGTTAGGATTGTGTCGCTTATGTTTAATTCTTAATTACCGTAATTAGACCTTTTATACTAGTCGGGGTATTACAATTACACTTTAGGTATGTTTGGCAAAACTAGCAGGTGGCTGGAAGATGGTAGTTGTAGCTGAAAGCTGGTAACTGTAGCTTTTTAAATATACTTTGGTGTTTGACAGAGTAGCTGGAGCTTTTAATAAAATGTATAAAATGACCAAAATGTGCATTAACTAAAAGCTGGTATACATATTTTTTTATTATTTTTTATGATAAAATGGATATTTGTGTCATTTACTTATTAAAAGCTTGTAGCTACTAGGAGCTTTTTCTTAAACGCTAGTACTAGTAGCTTTTCAATATACAGTTTTTTCTATTAACCTAAAAGCTTCAAGCTCATTCAACCAAACAAAGTTTTTTATTGAGTTTGAGTTTTTTCTTAAAAGCTTGAAGCTCTTAAAAGTTTTTTGCCAAGCATACCCTTTGTTGCATTATGTGAATTATAAATATAATAACATACCTTAGAGATTGAATAGTAACTCTAATATTATTATATTTATATATATTATTAAATTCATATATATTATTTTATTTAATATTCATATATATTATTATATTTATATATATTATTATATTCATATATATTATTTTATTCAAAAATTTTATTATATACTATTAATATAAATAACATAATATTATGTAACTTTGTTACAAATTTCTTGTGTTACCTTATATTATATTATTTTGAAGAGTAGTGTTTCAGCGGTAAATCTTGTGTTGCAAAGCAACCACTACCCATGTTCGAATCCCATAGCAACACACGGGTTTCTCCTTTCAAACCCAAGCGGTTATTTTTTCGCTGATGCGTGGGAATCGAATCTGAGACCAAACCCGGGCAGAAACCCTCCAAGGAGGTAAACCTTCCCACCTCAAACCAACTGGGCTGGAGATCATTGGCTTATATTATATTATATTATATACTATTAATATAAATAACATAATATTATGTCATTTCGTTACAAATTTCATATGTTACCTTATGTGTAGATTTCTTTATTTTTTTAACGTTTACAACCAAAATGGAATCTCGATTGTATAATTCATTGATTGATCAACACCTCATCTAAATCTCAATTGTAAAACACGCAACGCGCGTCGATATATACCCCTAGTTATAGTGATATTCCAATTCGACCGTTCACTCATGTAAGTTCATGCTTTAAGCACACCAAACTCTACATGCTTGTTTTTGCAATCACTTGACATTCATGCAACATTTAACTTAAAGTTTCTAACTGTATGCAGTCGGTTAGTTTTTGCACACAGTTTATGTAGGAATTAAAACAACAACTTGGATCCAACATTCCAGTGTGCCGGATATCTTGATTCTTGGTTCAAACCCTTTGGAATTGACTATGACCTCTTTCGATATTGATGTTGGCTTTTAGGTTAACCATTTTTTGTAATAAAATATTTGTACCAAATGAAAAAAAAAAAAAAAAAAAAAAAAAAAAAAAATGAAAAGATAAACATAAAGATGCTTTCTAAGGTGGACAATCCTCACTATATCCTTTCATTAACAAACCGAGCCGAGCTGGCTTGGCTCGTTTACAATGGAGCCGATTTCAAGGGGAGAAAAGCACTAGTAAAATTTAAACTAATTTGATTATTCTCTATTTATGTTAAGTGAAAATATTTTCTCATGTCGCGAGTTGGTCAAATAGTTTGCGTAATTTTTCGGAGAAAAAAAAATATCATTTAGATAATTTTATGGAACGTTCCTGCTAAAAACCGTTGAGATAAAATCGGGGAGTTTTTCTTACGTTGAATTTAATACTTAACAAGAAACCATAAGCTTAAAATTTATTGCAAGCTCGGAATACCATGTTGTCATTTGGTCAAGGTTTTTTGTTTAATGTTGTCTAACAAGTAGTAAGATAATTTTATGGAACGTTCCTGCTAAAAACCGCTGAGATAAAATCGGGGAGTTTTTCTTACGTTGAATTTATTGCAAGCTCGGAATACCATGTTGTCATTTTGGTCAAGGTTTTTTGTTTAATGTTGTCTAACAAGTAGTAAACAACCAATGATATCATTAAAATCATATAAACAACCAATGATATCATTAAAATAATATAAACAACCTATGATATCATTAAAATAATATTTCTTACCCAAACTATATAAGACATCTTTCGGTTAAGATAAGACTTAGGGATTATTTGGTCCTGGTTCTATTCTCATAAGAGGCTTTTTCTAATATTTATTGGGTTTCTTCCTGAATAATTGGTTATAGGCTTTATTTCCTAGTAGAGAGATGGATATGATCGGGTTGTTCCGCTAGTGACACGATGATATTCCAGTGGTCTATCAGTAATCAAAATTTGTCATTCAAAAAATACAGATACAAAGCATATTTTTTGTCAATAATTTAGGCTAGCGTGTTATTTTCTATTTACAAAATTTAGGCAAGCTAGGTAATTTGATGGAAGACTAAGGACTTTTTTCCGACTTCAATTCTTTGGATTATAAAGGGATCGATGTGCTTATGTTGGAGTTCTTTTGTCAACATCAATCTAGTTAATATTTTTGGTTGGAGTTGCAAAGCTAAAGTCTTAAAAAGATTTCTGCTAGGGAATTGAAGAGCCTACATTATTTTTTGCAAAGCTAAAGTCTTCAAAGATTCAACAGAGGCTGTAAGATGAATATGTTCATTGATGAAATGCCAAAGGCACTAACCCGAAAGCAACTTCGAATTTCTGATCTTTGCATGTAACTAGTATTATCTTACAGGTCGCCCAAGGCATTATAGCCTAGTGGCATCTTGGTGGTGAGATAAGACTTAGGGTCATAGGGTCCTGGGTTCGAATCTCACAAAGGGGGTTTTCTCATAATTATGAGTTTCCTCCTGAATTGGTGACTTGGTGGTGGAATATGATCGCGTGGCAACACTGGTGGCACGATGATACTCCAGTGTTCCGTGAGTGATTCCAATTTGTTAGCCGTTCAAAAAAAATTATCTTACAGGTCATGCAATCATGGCAATGATTAAAGGAATCTGTTTGGGTGACGTATGAAAAAATTGAGAAGCAATTATTATTATTTTTTAATTACACCGTTAGTTATTGTGGTTCCTATAAAATTTCAATCTCAGATACTAAGAGTGTAAAGTAAGAAGTTGAGGTATTAACTTTCTAATTTCTTACAATCTCAGGCATCAAGAACTACACCGTTAAAAACTAACGGTCACGAACCATGCCCCTAGTGTGAGGGTATTTTCTCCCATTCACAATTTTCATTTTAAAACACTAAATGAAAAACCCAAAACATCTTCAACCTCCCACCTCTCTCCTGTGTGTGACCACCTTCTTGCGTCAAC
Organism: Ambrosia artemisiifolia; assembly: GCA_032199755.1. Taxonomy (NCBI): domain Eukaryota; kingdom Viridiplantae; phylum Streptophyta; class Magnoliopsida; order Asterales; family Asteraceae; genus Ambrosia; species Ambrosia artemisiifolia. The sequence continues at coordinate 46,349,648 of CM063522.1, forward strand.
TTGTCTCTCCGGCCACTTCACTCATCATTCCTTCCTAATCAACCACCCCCCTCCTCTTACCTCCGACTACCTCCCTCCTGCCTCCGACCAGCCACCTCCTCCTCCCTCCTAACGACCTGACCTGGACCCCAACCTACAACCCTCTTTCTTTCTTCCGACCTAACGTGAAACCCGAAACCCTCGCACCTACCTCTGACCTGGTCTCCTCTCACCCCCCCCCCCCCAACCTACCTCCGACCTTGAGCACAACATCTTGGCCAACTACTGACGCTCGTCTCGATCCAACATATTCGTAATCTCAAATTTGGATATCAGATATGTGGCCATATCAAAAATAACCAGTAGCTAAATCATACTTATCAAATTCAAGCTATATCATGCATGTTTTATAACAAAATGATGCAGATTGAAAATATGGTGCAGAGGTAGTGAGTTCACTCAGTGTGTGGTTGAGGTTCGTGATGATGGTGTCTGGTAATGAATATTGTGGTGAGTGGTGTTCGAGTTCAGTTGTAGGGATTCTAGGGAGGCCAGCTGTTGAATTGAAGGGAGGAACGAATAAGAAGGTGGGTTATTAGGTTTTTTATTCAAGTGTTTAAAATGAAAATTGTGAATTGACAAAAATAACCTTGCGCTTGGGGCATGTGAGAGTCATAACCATTAGTTTTTAAAAGGTGTAAGTGTTTAAATACCTGAGATTGTAAAAATTTAGAAAGTTAATACATCAGCTTGTTACTTTAAAATACTAATACTTGATATTGAAATTTCATGAAAACCACAGGGACTAACGGTGTAACTTATATTTTGTATTTATTTTATCTTTATCGACTTTTACTTTTGTGGTGTCCATCTTAGGAACAAAGGAACAGTGAACTGAAAACATCTATCTATTATTATCTATTATAAATCAATATAAGTTTGGACACATGACATTCACTGGAACCATCTGTTTTTAGTCTTATCTCCTCTTTTTTCTACTTAACTATGTCTTTTAATTATAGATACTTGAGGAAACAACGAGTAACAATGAGTGTGGTACTTACCTCACATGAGGCACGTTGGGTGATAACTCGTGTTTGCTGCATGATATAATCTTATGCTTCACACCATGATTGGATCTGAGACCTGTAAATAATCAGTGGGCCGTGTGAAAGGAGGCGACCGCCTAGAGTCTCAAGAGACTCATGACAGCAGACACAAAAATGGTGGTTTGGCCCGGTAAGTATATGTGTATTCTTGAGAGAGTGGAATCCTTGGCAAAGGAGGTGTGAGCTCCTATTTATAGAGGTTACACAGGCCGACTACCATTTACCCATAACAACGACGATGGGCTTGGGCCCGGGTTATGGGCTTGCCTTCCATTCGGCCCCATTAGTTAGTAACGGACTAAGGAATTGATATCAAACTAAATGTAATAAATGCAGGAGAGAGAGAGAGAAATGTGCATCGCTCTGCCATTGGTCCATGTGGCGCGTTGCTAGTGGTTGTAGGCCGATCTTTTCTCTGTCTGCGTCAGTCTATATCAAGCGGCGTCAGCCTGTTGGCCTGCTCCTTCTGGAAGTTCGTCTGAAGTAACGTCTAACACCAGGGGGACAGTGCAGCAAGTGGAGCTAAGGGGAGTTGTGCTATCCGTGCTAGTGCGCCGACGAGGCAGGCCAAGCCTGGTACGCGTCAGGCTGTGACTTGTCTGTGGGAGACCATCGCTAAGTTGGGCATAGGGTCTCGCGTGGGTGGATTGCACTCCACGAGTGGTCTTGTAAGGATTCGGCTCCGTAGAGGTCGAGACTCCGCGAAGATCTTGTTTTCTTCACATACTTGGCCATTTCAAGTGGCATGTTTCTTCGCGGAGGTCTTGTGAGAATGATGTTGTGGGGTAGGGTCCGCCTTCGCACTAAGATTTGGGACCCTAACCCTTCTAGTCCCCCAGTCCACTGTGTCTCCTGATCTTGCGGAAAGGTCGGGTGGCACGCTGGAATATAAGTTTATGAAAGGTGGGTGAAAGCTCATCCACAATTGTTACATAGAATCCAATAACCAACTTTGGATTTATGTTGAGCGCATCCGCAGATATCCGGCATTTCGTATGTTTGCTCATTGTAAAATGCATGCTAAAAAGTGTTTGTGCAGCTTTTTAACATATTTCAAGATAAAAGTGACCCATTCTCTCCATGGTGTCTAGAATGCAGCATGGTTGATTAAGATCTGTGTGGATGACGCCTTTGTTGTTATGTGTAAGACTATCACCGATTGATGACGTGGCAGGCGTGACCCTGAGGAGGAATCATGCGGAGAACGTCTTTTTTTTTGTTTACGTCAATTGATCGCCAAGTGATGACGTGGCAGGCTTGACCCTGAGAAGGAATCACGCGGAGAACATCTTTTCGATTTTATGTCAATCGATCGCCGAGTGATGACGTGGCAGGCGTGACCCTAAGGGGGAATGATGTGGGAATGTCTTTTTGATTGATGTCAAACCAATGCCAAGTGATGACGTGGCAGGCATGACCCTGAGGAGGAATCATGCGGAAAATGTCTTTTTGTGCTTACGTCAATCGATCGCCGAGTGATGACGTGGCAAGCGTGACCCTGAGGAGGAATCATGCGAAGAACGTCTTTTTGATTTTACGCCAATCGATCACCGAGTGATGATGTGGTATGCCTGGTTATTGAAGTACAACCCTACGGATGAAGTGTCTCCACTTTTTAGTGTAGTTAATGCGTTGTCTTTCTAGTTAAAATGAATATGATTGGAAGTAATTGCGCCGTGAATTTAAAAATGTTTTTAATAAATTTGGGGGGAAACCGAGGAGGCATGTTGAGGAAGTCGAGCAGGTTGGTAGACGTGTCAGACGGCCAATGGTATGTCTGTCATGATGGCAGTCAAATCAGGCACGTGACAAACGAAAATTTCGTCGTGTGTCAGGCGAGTAGCCGTCCACGCGTGCGAGTTTACTGTCAGTCTGCAAGTTTGTGACACGTGGCGAGTTTAAGATCGTCGTGTGTCAGGCGCTTGCTAACCCACGCGCGTGAGTGTAACTGCTATGAGGCGCGTGTGACATGTGTCTTCATCCTGAGCATCCACATAATGGATCATCATGTCGTGTATACAGCTGTTACCCATCGCATTTAATGTGATGGGTATTTATTATATTCGTTTCCTTCCTCTCTCTCTCTCTCTCTCCTCACTTCTCGAATTTTTTCAACTTTTCTTCTCCCAAATTCTCTCTAAAATCTTCATCTTCTCCGACCAGCCTTCAAGTTTTCCGGCGAGTTTTTTCCAGATCTTCTTCCCAGTTTCCTTCTTGTTCATTTCTTTCTGTAAATAATGTGCCATCAATTACACATATAAAACATGCATAATTAGTCTCATAATAGGGCAAAATTGAGCTTAAATTGATAATTATAACTATTTAATTGTTCCTATTTGTGTTTATCAGGAAATTGGAGCTCCAACCCGAAAATAGATGATTTTTGGGTAAAAACAGCTAAAACTGGAGATTCCTGAGAATACGAGACCCGAAGCATGTTCCAAGTATGTGTAAAGTCCTTCTCAGGACTTAAATGGTGATAAAATTGACCTGGCGTTGACCAAGCACGCCCATGCTCCCTTGTACAAGGCCCCACGCACTAGAAGCAAAGTAGCCAACTTGGGAGACAAGAAATCCAACTTTGTCAATAGGCACGCCCGTGCCCGTCAATATGTACGCACGTGCTTAACAGAAAGTACAAACAACACAGATCCTGCAGAAATAGGACGTACGTGGGGCAGCACGGCCGTGCACGACCATTGGGCACACCCGTGCATGCCCTGGCAGCTCTATAAATAGCATGCTCAACTCAATCATTTGGTGTTCCTTCTTGTGCCTGCTTGGGTCAACTTCCAGGCTTCTTCCAGAGTTCTTGGGGTCTTGTGGGAGGCCTTAGGGCCATCCTAACAAACCACCAAGGTTAGTATTCATCCTACCTTGATTATCTTAACCGAGAATGGAACTGTAGGAGTAGTTACATGCAATAAAACATCGAGGGTCGTGAGGATCACATTAGATACATAGGATCAAGGAGGTGGAAGGCTTGTCTATGAGTTGGAAGCATCCATGTTCTTTTGTTGATTATCATTTATGGTTGTTTCCATCTAGTAGCTTTCGTACCTATTTCGATTTGTAGACTTTTATTATTATTAGTAGTTTATTTTTAGTTATTCTGTGTGTTTATCTTCTTAACTAATTCTTGTTTGTTTATCTTTGTGACATGTTCAATTAATGATTAACTTAACAACCTCTAAAATCAACCCTAACTTAAATAATAAAATTAACTATCATGGGGTTCGTACAGTTTCTGGTAGTCCCGAGCTAGATCCAAGGCAAGGAAACTGGTAGTGAGACAGATCCTTCGAGTTTCTAATATCCAAACCAAGTTCTAAGCAATGGCTCCTAAAGTGGACCAGATCCGAGTGACACGTTTCTTGTTCTTACCAAATGTATGAGTGATTTTCTTGGCAAAGAGAGGGTTCCCTACGGATGCATTAGTGATCTTCGGATTGCACACCTTTAGGATTATGTTCCACCTTTGTTAAGGATTTCATTCATCTTGGAAGGTTACGTGTTGGGTTTGTTAAGTCATATGATCACTAAACCAGACTTAAATTTATCTGATCAATAAATTATTAAGTTGTCACTTCTAAAAGATAAATTAAACAAGGATATATTACCCAGCTCTCGTTATTTTCTTTTTCAAACTTGATTAGTTAATGTGATAAAAGGTTGAGTAGGGGAAGGTGTGTTCTCTGGAATACGATACTCAGTATTTAACTCAGAAATCTATACTATACACGTCAGGTTCTCTGTCTATGTGCAGGTTATAGTTTCTAAGTATTTATCGTTTACTTACAAATTTAAAACTTGTTTAAACATTTAGTAAAAATTAATCTTTTTTTTCCCAAAACGAATGTTTTGAAATTAACACATCAAGTTTTTGGCACTAGGAAAATTATATCTTTTCTAATTACTAAAACCAGACGCATCAAGTTTTTGGCGTCGTTGCTGGGGAATCACAATTAATTTCCAAAGAAAGACCCAAGTCACGTAATTAATCGGTTTATTTTTATTTTGATTTTCTTTTCACTTTATTTTTATTTTTAGTCTTCTTTATTTTCCGTTTTCATTTTATTTCTCCTTTATTTTCGATGATTACGGTTGTTTTAGTTTTTCTTTGCAAGTTTACTTCCGGATTTGCCACCTTAGAGAATTCTCGTAAAGGAAGCAGAAACCACCAATTTTGTCAACTTTCTTTTTGGAGAGTTTTTGTTTCTGCTTTAGTTTCGTTAGAGAGAGGTTTGTCATGCCATGAGGATCATCAGGTAAGTGAAGGAAAGGTGGAAAATGAGTAGGGGGGATTTTTCAAAAATTTTTAAAAATAAACTATTTTTGAAACTTAAAATGAGGTTTTAAAATCATTTCAGAGAAATCCACTAAAATTTTAAAACCATATCTTTAAAAACATTTTAAAAATGAAAAACGTGAAAAAAAACAGGTAACTTTGAGGCATCCACGCATGTGCTCATCCTTGAGCACGGTCATGCTCATCTACATGTCAGATTGTGGGTATTTAAAGGGGCTCTTGACTTGTCAAACCTAACCCTTTCTTCCCCAAATCGCCTACCCCGTCGTATACCCCCATTGCACCTTCATTTTTCACCATTTTCTCCCATTTCAAGCTTGAATCTTCAATATAGAGATGTATAATCACTCCTTGACAACTTTTATGTGTTTTTAGGTCCAGATCTATGCAGATTCTTGAGTTTTTGAGTAGCACCATTTCTTGAAGAAAACCTTAGATTTCTAGCCTTTTAGCCCGAATCTGTGCATGAAATTTAAAAAAAAATGATTAGGGTAGTTCTAGGAACACAATGAGGTAAAAAAATTTGAGAAATTTGGCGAAAAAATTGGCGGGAATTCTGACAGGTTTGAAAACCGTCACTTTAGACAAGTGCACGGCCGTGGTCATATTTGGGCATGGGCGTGCTCATCTAGAAAACACTGTTTGAATTTCCCTAGTTGACCAGTCAACCCAGTAGCCAAGCATGGTCGTGCACGTCCGGGAAACCAACCAGAACTTTTTCAGTTTCAATTTTAACCCATTTTGCAGTTTTTAATTAGTTTTAGGGTGTTTTAAGTAAAAACCAGTTTAAATAGTTGAACCAGTTGTTAACCAGACTGAATGACTGAGCCGCACGGCCGTGCACATCCTTGTTCATGGGCGTGTAGCCACTGGAACCCATAACTATTTATTTTCTGCAAAATTTTTTCACTTTAAGAAACTGAACCGATTCTATTGTATTTTGCAGGAAATGGCAAGGAAAAGACAAGATCACCGTTCACTGTCTGCTTCTTTAGGATCTCATCACTCGCATCACTCGGGCGAGTCACCGCCCTTATAGCTGCCACCAAATCAGGTGGCCGAGGCAGACGGACCCATCCCCGATGAGGACCATCCCTAGTTATACTTCAACCAGGGAGGTGAGGAGCACTACGCCAATAGGTGTTTGCTCCGCGTCATGCCTAGGCAGATAGGAGATTATAGACCTATGGATTTTGAGGTGGTGGCCTCTGTAGGATTGGGTTCCCGGTTCTACAACATTTTATCCCACCAGTGGCACAGCTTCTTCCAGATTTGAGAGCATACCTTCTGAGAATTGACTTTGGAGTTCCTATCTTCTTTCTCATACACCCCACCCACGGGGTCGGAGGACAGGATTACCCAGTAGTGTATCGAGTTCATGATGGGCAAGATTTGGTATAGGATTACTTTAGCTGAGTTTGGGGTATGTTTGGGTTTATACAGGCAGCGGGAGACCTATTCACCGATCTTTACTGAGAGTTTTTTTAGTGGCCCCTTGATGTGAGGCCACATGATTTCTGGGGGCCGATCTCTGAAGTTCAGTACCACCCAAGGAAGCACAACAAGTCCTTAAACCTCTCCCACGCCATGTACAAGGATTCACCGTCTCGGACGTGCTTGTGAGTCTGCGCCGAGGTCTATTTAGTTATTGTTTCAGGGGTCCCTACGTTTCTACCCAGTAGAAGAGGGACCACTGTGGTTGCGGTGAACACAGGGATCTCAGACGTGGCGGGATCTACCATGGGTGGGCAAAAAGATGTGTTTTTGAAAACTAGGTTTTCAGCCGTTGCGGATGGCGCCAATGAAGAAACAACGAGTAACAATGAGTGTGGTACTTACCTCACATGAGGCACGTGGGGTGATAACTCGTGTTTGCTGTAGGGTATAATTCTTTGCTCCACACCGTGGCTGGATCCGAGACCCGTAAGTACATGTGGGCCGTGTGAAAGGAGGCGACCGCCTAGAGTCTCAAGAGACTTAGGATAGTAGACACAAAAATGGTGGTTTGTCCCTGTAAGTACATGTGTATTCTCGAGTGAGTGGAGTCCTTGGAAAAAGATGTGTGAGCTCCTCTTTATAAAGGTTACACGGGTCAGCTACCTCTTACCCATAACCACGACGATGGGCTTGGGCCCGGGTTATGGGCTTGCCTTCCTTTCAGTCTAATTAGTTAGTAATAGACTAAGGAATTGATATCAAACTAAATGTAATAAATGCAGGAGAGAGAGAAATGTGCACCGCCCTGCCATTGGTCCACGTGGTGCGTTGCTTGTGGTTGTAGGCGGATCCATTGTCTGTCTGTGTCATTCTATGTCAGGCGGCGTCAGCCTATTAGCCTGCTCCTTCTGGAAGATCGTCTGAAGTGACGCTTGACACCAAGAGGGGTAGTGCAACAAGTGGGGCTAAGAGGAGCTGCACTTTCCCTGCTGGCGCGCCAACGAGGCGGGTGGTTGTGACTTGTCCGCGAGAGACCATCGCTAAGTTGGTCGCAGGGTCTCGCGCGGGTGGATTGCACTCCACCAGTGGTCGTGTAAGGGTTGTGCTCCATAGGGGTCGAGACTTCGCGGAGGGGCTCCGCAAAGATCTTGTTATCTTCAAATAGTTGGCCATTTCAAGTGGCCTGTTTCTTCACGAAATTTTTGTGAGAATGATGTTGTGGGGTAGGGTCCGCCTCCACGCTAGAAATTAGGACCCTACCCCTTCAATATTATTCTTCTATTTAGTTAAGGTTACTTATCTATTAATTAAAAATTTTATTTTTTCTATTTTTCTTAAATATGAATAATTATTTTTTTAATTAAAATTGTTATTATATTCTACAATACTTTAAATAAACTACTATTTTCTAACCTAAAACTTTAGCAAGTTCAAACTAGTTTGTTAAAATACTAAAAATGAGAAATACTGAAGATAATTTTTTTTATAAGTGATATCAAAAAAATTATTGATATAATTGGATGGTAAATAATAGTAAAAATATAACATGTTAAATAATAAAAAAAATGAGGCATTTAAAAATCAAAGTTAATCCTCATTTAAAAAAAGTGTTTTAAAAATTAACTTAACATAATTTATAGGTGTCACATCAATGTTTATTTTTTTTAAATACATATCTTAACTACCGTATATGTTACATTATATTTTATTCTATTAGTGTAATACACCGATTTTTTTACAACCGTAAAATGCTTATATATTTTTTAAACATAACTTTTTATTAATTCTGAAACACTACATCTATCAACCGTGTAATACACGGATTATAACCTAGTGTTTGTATAGAATTCTATTTTTTATTTTAATTTGCCTTTCTTTTTTTACCTCTTAATTACCTACGAAAACTTAATACGTTTTGTGTTATAAAGAAAACAAGGTCTGGTATATAAATTTTTAGAAATCCACTAAATATATAAGTACCTCTCGATGTAGAGAATCATAATAATAAAGAATATTCATACACACTACGATATCCCATGTTACTATGAGTTGTGGTGTGGCCAAGTCGTTGTTCATGGTTGACATAAGAAAGTAAACCTTATTCTTGTTCTTTGTTTTTTTTAATATCCAATTGCATATTTTTGACATAGTCTACTACTAATTTACAGGTATCAGTGTATCACCCATCTATATATACCCTTCAAACACAAGCTTTCTTCATCAACAGCCTTCATATACACACTAGACACACTTTATTGTTTCATATAAAGCTCAAAAATGGAGAGCAAAGTGGTAGGGTACTGCGCAGTTGCCGCCGTTCTGGGAATAATAGCTGCAGCGGCTGGTTTAGCAGCCGAGGCCACTAAGGTTAAGGTAAGAATAATAAATCTACAACTTTACTCAAAAAAATATTAAAAAATCTTGGAATGATTTGATCAAAGTAATATATAGTTAAGGTGTTGTACTCATATACTAATATATGTGTTGTGAGTGTGAATACAGGCTTCTGAAGTTTATATCGTGCTCGATACATGCATTTATCCAAGTAGTCCAGCTCTTGCACTTGGAATTGTATCAGCTGTGTTCACAATCATTACACGAATTTACATAAGTGTTACGTTCGGTGGAGGTGGTTGTTGTCGAGCTGATCCTAATGCAACTCCAATTTCAAAACTCCTATCTGTCCTCTCATGGTAATTGTCATTGATCATGTTTGTTTATTTATTTAACTTGTATATATATGTTACACGTTTACACAAGTTTATGTTTCTTTTAACAACGATTCCTAGATTTTATAGGATATATACAAATATCTGTCAGGATTTGAACTCCCAACCTTAACAACCAAGATGTCCCATTGGGAATGTCTAAGACTAATATTTGCGAACGTCCATGCAGGGTAGCGTCGGTTATAGCAGTGGTTCTATTGATGACAGCTGCAGGACTTAATAACAGAGAAGGTGGACAGGTTGATTCATTAGGTTATATTACATGCTATGTTGTGAAACCTGGAATCTTTGCAACAGGAGCTATTTTAGCACTTTTAAGTGCAGTTTTTGGCATTGGTGCTTTTATTACATTAATTCCACAAACACAAACTACCACAATTAACCCTGCAGTTGCATACCCCATGGGTGCAAATGTTGATCCAGAGAAAAATCCAATGCCTTTCCCTCCTCAACAATACGCACCACAACAATATTAATATAATTGACGGTTGTTGCGCGATCCCTCCATCGAATGGAAATTATATCAAGATCAAGATCGTTTTAATTACGCTTTTAATTGTTTGTTTGATGTAGTTTGTGGAACAAATATTGTTACTTTGATTATGTTTATTTAATTGGACGTGTTCTAATAATTTTCAGCTTCTTGCTTGTATTTTCTCAATTTGTTTATGTATTTGTAACAGCATCGTATAAATTGAAATGATATCAGTATTCTTTTAATTTTTTTTCTTAATAAATTGGAGATGATCTTGTAGAGAGTTTAATTTTTCAAATTGTATTTGAATGATTAAATCTTAGGTTGCAACTGAGAGAGAACTAGATCCATTGCTATGAGTGCAGAAGGTGGTCCACAGCGACTCGCAAAGCCCTAAGAACCAAGGGTTTGTGTTTAGCAGGATAGGCTTTGCGATTCAAAAAGGGATAGCGGCGCAACTTGTTGCCCGCTTACCCACCATCTAAATGTAACTTGTTTTGTCTTGGTATTTCAAATAAATACAAATGAAATCTTTGTGGGGCTATGATTTTAGTTGAAAATACCGAAAGTTGGACCGTATAGGACCTACCCGGACAATCATCTAAAAGTATGGGTGGAAATCTTGAATCCAAACCATTGTTAGGCTATACGGTGTACCGGGCGTTAATGTCACCTCACCATTGTTTAAACAATAGTGTCCCTCCCCCCTCGCGTTTCCCATGCGCCATTGAGCGTGGGGGGCGCTATTGATGCCTTGCCACCCCAATAACAGACAGCAACGGGTGTCTTTGGTGTGCCACTTGACTAAACTAATCAAAAAAATTTGTTTTTCTTTTTAGTTTTTTTCTTTTTTTCATGTTTTAATTAAAGGGCCGTTATACCTAGCGCTCCTTTCTACGTGGCACATACATGACGCAAATGTAGCGCTAAGGGTTCCATTCCACACCGGTCAACCTTACCCACAGAATAGAGAGGTATTACAAATAGGTGAGAATAATCTTACAGGAAATCCAGTCTCACTTTATCGGAAAACTACCGAGGGACGGCTGTCGCAAATGCTCTCCAACCAAACTGACGAAATTTAAAAATAAGGCGTCATTTTATAAAAATGTTTTAAAAATCTCTTTGGGTTTAGACAACACGCTATTAAATCATTGTACTTATGTGTTTTCTTAGTTGAACATTACTTTTGATTAATGTCATCCTAATTGCTTTTAGTAATTATTAATTTTGTATAAATAATGAAAACATAATTACATTGAGATGTAACCAAAACTACTGGAGTCTTACTATAACACATGGTGAGTCTCGAACATTTTCCTCGAATAGTAACAATGGAGAAAAAATTATATATTAAAAAGAAAAAAAACAATATATAATAAGTTGTGTAATTTAAATGCTATAAATATTAAAAAAAAAAAATACGTTGATATTTTGCAATTTCGATATTACATGGATCTGTCATCTCCACCGGAACAGAGAAATACATTGCTACAAAGTATGAACTAACGAATTATTTGATTGCAATAAGAAAATAAAAAAAAAATTATGTGTCACATTTGCGTATATATCAATAAAAGTTTCTAGCTAACTTCATGGTATGTCATCCATCTATATATACATGCACTTTTAGTCTCAACGTCTCTTCATCCACATATGCTTCTTCACATAAACTCCACAGGCCATACACAACTCAGAGATGGAGAGCAGATTGGTAGGCTTCTCTGTACTTGTGGCGGGGCTCGGAATAATATCTGCGGCCACCGGTTTTGCAGCGGAGGCCACCAGGGTTAAGGTACAAAAAAAAAATCAAAATTTTATATAATAGCAATATGTTTCCTTCCAAATGAAACTACAATCACATTTTGGTTTTTAACAATGTATATGATATGGGCATATATATATTCATGCAGGCTTCAGATGTTTATATCGAAGGTGATTCGTGTTATTATCCAAGTAGTCCAGCTCTCACCCTAGGCATAGTATCAGCTGTGTTTGCAATCGTTACGCGAATTTACATAACTGTTACGTATGGGGGAAGTAGTTGTTGTCGAAGTGACCCTAATTCGACTACATATTCGAAACTTCTTTATGTATTGTCATGGTATTGGCAACCACCTATTTCATTTTTTTAGTATGCATTATTATTGTTACACTTTTTATTATATAGTACTAAGTTTTTATTTAACATTTAGGGTAGCTTCGGTTATAGCTGTAGTTCTATTGCTGGCAGCTGGAGGAATCAACAATGAAGCAAGTGAACAATTTGATTCATATGGATATGTTACAATATGTTATGTTGTGAAGCCTGGCATCTATGCACTAGGAGCGATTTTAGCTCTTTTAAGCGCGATTTTTGGGATTGCGGCTTATGTTACCTTAATTTCATCGACACAAAACACCAATCCTCCTATGGCATCCTCAGCGGCTACCGATGTAGATCTAGAGAAAAGTTCTAATGTCTTACCCTCCTAAGTAATATTCTCGTCGACAACCGAATTCGAAAAAAGATTTAAGTCTTCGATCGATCAGGAAATCATACTCTGTGGAACCAAGAAAGATGAAGATTAATGTAATATTAGTTGATCATTGAGTTATGTCCCGGAATCAGCTAGTACCTAAAATTATTATACTTCGTTTTTGATTACCCAAAAAAATGTAAGATTAAAGAGAACCAGATTTTATTGTTTACTCGATGCAAGTGATTATATTGTATGTGACAACATGAAAATAAAGAGAAATGGATTTAATATAGGGTGTGGGTTTTAGGTTGATATATATAGATTAAAGTTTAAGTCATTTTTTTGTTTATGGTCATCTACACATCATGTTCATGATAAGATTGAGTAAGAAGATTGTACTGAATGCTTTTGAATCATCTATTAGGCACATGCATCCATATGAATATATTGAACATGGTCAATTGTTATATCTATAAGCAAAGGCATCCACCAACTTGAAAGTCCGTTGATAACATTTATAATACTTTTTTTTCTCTATTAACATGTTCTGAAATAAAAAAAAATGTTTCTTTTATTTGACAACTAATATTGAAGTCCGTGTTTCGCGGCAGGGTCGTAGAGGATGCTGGCGATGATGTATTTGATAAATGATATATTGATGGGTTATTATAGACCATGCAAGGTTTAATCTAAATGACTGTAAAAATAAGCAATCAACACGGTTAAGTAAACATGTCTAGAGTTAAAAGTTTTATTAAGCTATAATTATGCAAATAAAAGGGTATTGGATTTTAATAATCCAAACTTTCACCCATTGGCCGACAATAATTTGTACTTTAAAAATTCCCAACGATCCCAACTCTCAATGTATTGGCCGACAATGAACCTTTGTTAACTGAGAACTAAGTCAGTTAGCTGATGCTGACGTGGACGTTGACGTGCATGCTCACACTAACGTGGATGATGACGTGGCATGCCATGTCAGCATCCACTAACTAAGTTAGTTCTCAGTTAACAAAGGTTCATTATCGGCCAGTACGTTGAAAGTTAGGATCGTATACAGATTATTGTTGGCCAATAGGTGAAAGTTTGGATTATTAAAATCCAATACCCACAAATAAAAAAAGTATTTAAATCTATTACTTGTTGTAAAACAACGACCTACTAGCAACTAACATAAAAGATGTGTAGATCTTAGAACATAGATTAGAGATAATAGATAATAGAATAATCCATTCTTATTGATATCTCAAGATGAAATACATATGCCACCATTTATAGGGCTTATACATTAATACAAAACTAATGGGGAGATGGGGGTTATGCATGTGGAGAGTCACAAATAAATATACATTTATAACACTCCCCCTTGATTATCCACATGATGGATTACTATAGTATATTATTCTTTAATACGCTTGGTGATGGTGCCTCATTAAAAACCTTGCTAGGAAAACCCAGTGGGATAAAACCTCAGCTAAGGAAAAAAGAGTGCAACGCGTATCTTCTCCCCCTGATACTTCTGGATCAAGTGTGTTGCCTCGTTAAAAACCTTACTAAGAAAACCCGATGGGACAAAACTTAGTGAAGGGAAAAACAGTGCAACGTGTCGAATACTCCCCCTCATTTTAATATGTATTCTTTGAATGATGGTGTCGATCTTCTAAGAAAGTTGCTCAAAGTTTTGTAGTCAATGATTTGCGTTCTTGATCACTTGACGTGAAATCTTTAAGTTGAATCATTGATGTATGATCTTCATTCCAGAATTTTAGTCCATGCTCTCATAAGTGTAATTCTTTAAGTTGAACTAATGTTGTCTCCTCTCGTAAATAAATGTCACAAGATCAACAAATGTGATGTGTTATATTCCCTGCATCTACAAGACTAACCAAACTTGTTTGCATGGGTTAGTGAAATATAATCAAATATCGCTCATACCTGAAGTATTTGTTTTAACTCATTCCGGTGGCTCCTCGCTTGACATAGACTATATTATGATAATAAGTTCATGTGGAAGATATAATAATCATGCATAACTAGCAAGACATATACTAATGTACATATATATTTAACTATGGTACTTCTAAAGTGAAAATCTCTACTTTGGTAGGAGATGAAATGAATAGTTTTCCATATTAAGTAATTAGACAACCTTTAATGCACTTTAAATATGAGCTATGTCTATTGTAAAATATCCCACTATCTTTTCAAGATATATTTTGATGGATTAGTAAACATATCATTTCATATATACTCGAATTATAGGTTAAGCAACAAGTGCACTATGTCAAGGACTTTCAAAAATCCCCCTTTTAAAAGTTCTACAGAGTCTCTCGATAATGCTCAGACATTATCACTGTAAACTGCGAGTGAACTTTTAAAAGAAAACTTTTGATACAAGCTAGATAATACAATCAAACTTATGTTGCTCTTTATCGGGATATCTCATGAGTTTTATAACACTCAACCCCCTTATTTTAGTCCATACATATTATATTACCTTTACCTAATACTTCTTAATGTATTGATATCAATGCTGCAGGCATCATCAATCCATCAAGGGCTTTTCTATCTTGACCAATTACGCAAGTGCATTAACCCTTCAATTGGAAGAACAATAACAACTATTTCTCTAATATATATTGTACCATTCTTATACATTAAAGTATCATAATCACTAGGTTCAGTTTATCACCTGTGGTGTATTGGTGCATATTCAATTAAATCATATAACAAACATAACATATTCAGAATTGAATCTATTTATTCCGATCATAACGTTCTCGAGAACTTACGTTACACGATTTTGACACATTAAATCCTTCATCAGGTATTTTCATGTAAACTTTCAGTGTCAAGTAAATCATGATATTTATTAGACGTATTTCAATTCTCTCTTTGCATTACCAGACTAATAACATAATGAAAAATCATTGTATCCACCACTGGAGAATGCGTCTCCTCATAATCAATTATGGGTCTTTGGGAAATTTTTGTGCCACCAATTTTACCTTATATCATTTTCCTTTCAAATGTTGATTCGCACAAAAGACCTATTCATATCTATCTGTTTTACAACTTTTGTTGTATGGGCTACTGGTCCATAACTTTCCTTTTCAATAGAGTATTCAACTCTGCCGTATTTGTGTCTTTCCATTTTTGGCCAATCATTTCTTTGTATTCATTCATAGGCAGATCTTAAATCTTGATCCTCATTTCAAGCGCTACATTACATAAAATTTATGAGGACGTTGATTTTATTTCGAGTTCATACATTTCGTAGACATGATACTATATAACAAGATCTCTTTATTTTCAGGTCCCTGAGGTTCTTTTGAAACCATCATGTCTAATGTCTCTTTAGGAGACCTTTTTACTATAACCTCGACTTGACCATCTTTATTACTTGCTCAATTTCTCGAGGACTTTTATTCTTTGGAATCGACTAGTCTACCACGCTTCAGGCGTGCAGTAGGCCTATTGCCAATATATGATTGTCCTTCCGGACACTCATCTTAAATTGAGCATCAGCAGTTGGTATATGTGACTTGATTAGCTATCTAGGTCAGTTAATGCGTCTGGTAATTAATTCGCTAAACTCTGTGAATGAATTATCCTTTGAACTTTTGGTTCACATTGTTTAGTACGAGGATCAATAATATTTCATTCTAACTCATTTCTATTTCCAATTGCCTTTTATCTCCCCCTAATGTTGGGAATGTTAATCTATTGAGATGGATATCAATTAACTGAGATGTAAATAAATCTCTTGTTGAAGACTCTGTAAATCATCATATATTCCCAATCACCTTTTAAGGTCCCGTCTTCGTGCGTCGTGATGGATCTATTTTAATATATGTCGCACAACAAAAATCTTAGATAGCAATAACCAAAAACCAACTATAATGGGGAGAAACAATTACTATGTATTGGCTTGATGTGAATAAATGTTACTGCATGTAAAATCAAATGTAAACATGAACTTTTGCTTTCACGATTATTGACATTGCAATCAATAGTAGACGTTTTAGTGATCATCTCAATGAAAGCAATATTTTTATGAACATAAGTTATATGAAGTTCAACAGTTATTCCAATGATCATTATTATCTTGTGAATTGATTAAATATGCCAATCTAGAATAATATACTTGCTATCTTATTAGCTATGCCATAAATCAAGCAAACTTCAGGTTGCAAACTTGATAATCATTTAGACGATGCATCGATTTTAAATACTAAATGGTATCATGTTAGGATATGCGTATCCTTTAATCAATTCCAAAATATATAGTGATACGCACCCTACTTTATATGCCAAATATATAATTTCGCTTAAGAGCAAACATTACATGCTATGTACCAGATTGAAGAATCTTTAAGTTCTTCATTATGTTCACATCATGATCGACTCGGTGTGGTCTTACCGGTCATGCCAATTAATTAAATAATTATGATCCATAAACCAAACTTCTAGTTTATGATCGAATATGTATTACTTGCACGTATGTAATACAAAACATATGATATGAAAAAATGTATTGTAGCTTCAATGTTCAAACCATCATGTTATATAATCACTCCATTTATTTGCCACATGTGGTGGTCAATCTCATTAGTAACATGATCATTATTGCATTTCTGATGATCAATCTCATTATTAACTTGGCTATTATTATAATCTTTGATGATTGATCACATTATGACCATCATTGCAACTTTATCAATTATCTCCATGATCATGACAATTTCAATTATTGTTATATAATCTCATTCACTTTAAGAAATGGAGTAAAACCAACCAAGCTTTATTATTTTCTTGGACATAAGAATATAAAGTCATTCCAAATTGTTCATGCCCTTTTAATGGTATTGCTACTTCAGGAGCGTATTTGAGGTATGATAAATAAAATTCGTTCTATCCAATTTTCCCATATAAAATTGAGAAATAATTATATTTCCTCAATTACCATGATCATGGACTTTACACTGAACATTATATCATCACATTCACTTCAGGGAATGGATTATAACCACAAAACTTCTATGGTGGAATCATTACAACTTCCTTAATTAAGTACATGATCTTTAACCTTTATACCGATCATTTTTCATAACATTCTATTCAGGGAATGGATGAGAACTACACCACTTTCATGGTGGTCATTTCAAACCTTATATATTCTTTGATAATTTGCTACTTCAAGAGCATATATGAGATATGACAATGGAAACTGTTCTAATCAACTTGTATAAATAATCTTCTCATCACATAACACTAATTGAGAATAAGTTATATGACCGAATCACTACGATTTATCGATCAAAATTCTTACAAGCTTCCATAAATTTATAATAAATGAATCTTGATCACAATTCAATCATATAACTTGTGACAATATACCATAATGTTCTCTTCAAAAATGATAACATACGAAACACAATGTATACATAAAGTTGGATTATATACTTCATGATGTTATAACATGTTACCAAATAAAACAAGGTGTGGTATAACCTTTATGAAATAAAGTGTTTTCGTCATTTATAAGAAAACATATAATTTATGTATTAGTTTATCATGAAATAAGAGGGTATCATATATCTATATATTTGAGTGAAACCAATTGCTTAGAACATAACAATCAAAAGCCTATCACGTAAAAACAAAAGTAAAGACACGTAACTTTATTCGTAAGTCAATTATTTCAAAATAAAAATAATAAAACATAACTAGAAAACAAACTAGTATTAATAATCTCTATATACAATACATGTATCTAGATATATTCAAGCATAGGTCTAATATGATTATCCCAACATTAGATTAGAATATATAAACAAATTGCATTTATCCTCCAACTTCATACTAACCATTTTCTCAATTATATTCATTTATATATGATCCAACCACTTTAACCTTTTTAGAAACATATAATCTCATAACGTTTGCTAAATATATTATGGAAACATAACGTTCATTTTTTACAATTTAAAAGTTTTTTTTTTCAATTTGAAAGTTAAACAATACTAAATGAAACATTTTATTTAGAGAGTTTTGATTTCATGATTAATTATAATAAACATATTAACCAAAACTAAATGTAAGTTTAAAGTAAGAGAATTAAAATGGACCAGTAGAAAATGTCAACAACCTTCAAAAGCTATCAACCCCAGTTACTAGTTTTGTTTGATTAAAACTTCTCCAAAGTTTATATAAAAACCACAACTTGTTATGTTTATTCAGAATAGTACCAAGTAATGAGCAATAGAAAAATTACAATACCAAATAACCAAATTAAAACAATTAGATTTGTTTAACTATACATAATTTATAATTGTACTGGAGTGATATATATATATATATATATATATATATATATATATATATATAAATCTTGTTTAACCCAAAATTGTATGAATTACAATATGGATTGTGTTTAGAGAGTGAACAAAAACAAAATAACTAGAACATGTAGACTTACCATATGTTAATATGACCTAACTCCAAAAGCAACTCGTGCTGATAACGTGTTGTAAAACGACCTACTAGTAACTAACATACAAGATGTGTAGATCTTAGAACATAGATTAGAGAGAACAGATAATAGAATAATTCATTCTTATTGATATCTCAAGATGAAATACACATGCCACTATTTATAGGGTTTATACATTAATACAAAACTAATGGGGAGATGAGGGTTATGCATGTGGAGAGTCACAAATAAATATACATTTATAACATTACTCGGTATATTAAAGGGTTAATATAGACCGTGTAGGCTTTAATCTTGACAAGGTATAAATAAGCAACTAACACTATTAAGTAAACATATTTAAAGTTAAAAGTTAGTTTTAATTATATTAAGTTAACTAAATAATAAGTAAAATAAAAATTAACTAAACTTATAAAAAAAAAACAAGAACAAATATTTATTAAAAAAGAAAAAAAACTTTATTAAGCTTTAAGAGTCGTATAATAACTTTATCAAAGTTTGGGAGTCAAAGTGTAGATTGTTTATAGAAAAAGAACTATTGTTAAACTTTCGTATGATAAATCTATTAAAGTTCAGGTGTATGGACATTAATCATTTATAAGAAAAGAAAAGAATTATTAAGATTCAAGGGTCGTATGATAAGTTTATTAAAATTTAGGGTCAAAACTGTAAATTAATTAAATAAAAGAAAAACAATAATATTTTAACATTATTATTGACCAAACAATTTTTTTTCAGTATATACAAGAGAAACATATGTAAATGATGATCTATAAGATCCTGCCTTGTGTCATAGTACTATTAACAATTTGTTTTGTTACTCTACGGAATACAGCGAAAACGGAGGTTCAAATACAAGAAGTGGATGTTTCATTCGGTTCGAAAGCTAAGTCTCATCAAGAATTGATGCAGAGCGGAAGCAAATAATAACAAGAATAAAGTTCTTAAGAAAAGTCTATTAATTTTTGAATGCTTAATACAATACAAAAAATGTCCCTCTATAAGGATTTTCATTTGACAGGTATTAGCAAATCTTTGAAATTACAAATTTACTGAAAGAAAATAAAATTCATAACAAAAATAAAGGCATAAATTGTGTTAATCATTGATTTACTTGTTATTCTTAAAATATGAAAGTATTGAAAATTGATGAAATTTGAGGAAAACTGATGATTGACGAAATCAAAGCCTTAAATCATGAAATTTGGGCTGACAGCCGGGCCAACCTGCCAACGGCTATTTTTCATGTGATCCAGCTCATCGAGACCTTTTTGTCGCCTGCTTGTGAGCCCTGTAATCATAACCCAAGTTATGCTTGTTTAAAGTTTGGGCCTTTTTGCCACGTTTTCCCTTATCTAGATGGGCAATCTGCCAGTTTTAGGACCCGCTCCTTATCAAGAATCATAAACGTTATCATACAACATTTTGTGAGTGTTAATAAGGGGTAACCAAAAGATAAAAATGATGGCGTTACCATCATTCTTTTACATCTGCTTTTGTGAGTTGCTCTCGAACGAGGAATCACCTTAGGAGCTTGAAACAGTAATTATTAAGTCAACAATAGGCCTACACATGCATCCATTGGTATAAAAGATAGCGTTATAAACTGTGTGTATCATTGGGATTTAGCCCAATTGCCAGCAACTATATCACAATGGGCCAACTTTCAGCCTAGTGCAAAGTCCAAGAAACTGAATGGAATCGACCCAGTGAATGAAAGAAACGTCACGCGATACAAAAGGGAGGAGAATCAAAGAATAGGGCATGATCAGGTGTTAGGATTAGATACAGAGTGAAAGAAAAATAAAAAGTTATAGGAAAGCCATCAAACGGATTCCGATTGTACTCATTCAAACAGCATTGGAACTGTCTCATTGAACCCTATGATCTTAGTTTTTAGGTTTTCGCTTTTTTGGTTTTTTAGCTTGTAGTTTTTAGTATTCACGTTATATCATTTTGGCTTTTATGTAGCATTGTATCATTTTTCTTATTTTCATCATTGTGTCATTTTTTGCGATTCATTGCGTCTTTTTTCTTCAACATCGTGCTACATTTTTTTTGCATTGTGTAATATTTTTTATCTCATCGTGTCATATTTCATAATCTATTTTGTTTTTTTGTATCTTTTTCACTCTTCTTATTTTTTTTTTCTAGGATAACTTGACCCTATGATCAGTGTGCGTGTCTTCTTCCCCATCTCCTGTCTGTGATATCCAAGATACTTTTGGTTTCTTATTTGTAATCGCTTCGGTATAAATCAATAGAAGCATCGCAGATCCATTGTCGATTAGTATTACCTGTTAGTTGTGTAATTTCGATTCACAACAGATAGTGTGATAAGTGATTATTTAACTTTATGATCGCTTAAAATGACTGCATTTAAATAAAGCTCATAAAAATGAAATTAATTTAAAAAAATGCATGGTTTATAAAAGATTTCAGATAATCAAAATTGACATAAAAATGCAAGTAAAGAATGACCACTAAAATGAGCTATATAAAAATAGCACATGATTATAAAACATTTTTTTTACAAAACAAAAATAAATATTTACACTATTAACAAAACTTTAACTGTTAATATAAGATTATATTTATCATCAATGTTTTAAAAACCGGTTTTTTAACCATATCGGATTGGACTCTGAAATGGTTCAACCGGTTGAACCGGGTTGTATCGGGCGGTTCAACCGGATTGACTACTTTAACCTATAATTCTATAAAATACAACTTTAATTAAAAAAATAATCCAATAGTACACGATTTCATAATAAAAAATAATTCAAAAGTGAATCCATTATCAAAAAATAATCCAAATTACCCACACAGTTTTTTCTATATGAAAGGGAATACTAGGTTTATGTCATTCAAGTGTTAAATACATCAAGTTTATGATTACTTAAAAGATAAAATTTATAATCATCGTCATCCTCATCAACAAAAGTACAACCATATTCGTTTTCTACAATCTTTAATAAGAAGTTTTAGTTACCAATAATCAAAATATACTAAAATTACATAAGATAAGTAACATATATATAAGTCACTTTGTGTTAAAGAAACCGGTTCATGCTCTTTCTTACCACACATGTTATTTATACCTTCACTACGGGTCGATAAAGTCCAAAGTTTAACCTTGTGCCGGTACCGGTATAGCGGTATAAACCGGTATACCGGAATTTACCGGCGGTTCAAATCCTATACCGTTTTCCCAAAATACCGTACTAATTCGTGCCGGCCAAGCCACCGGTAAGCGGTATAACCGGTTCAACCAGCCGGTATAAACCGGTTTTTAAAACATTGTTTATCATAACATTGAAGTAAAAACCACAAAAAAAAAAAAAAAAAAAAAAAAAGTAGGAAGAATCATCTGCAAAAAGTATAGCTTCCAACATAATTCTTAATTCTTAAAATACTAAAAAAACATACTTTGTGTTAAAATCCTTCTGAAGTTTGTGAAGCCAAATAATTTAGGTTCTAACATAAGATACACAGATTATAAAACAAAATGGGTCAATCCGAAAACCTGTGTGTTGACCGAAGACTGGCCTGTTTAACTAAACATGGTTGTAGGTTCAACCTAACCCAAGACTAACCTCAACTTCACACACCGATCTACTACTCGGTTCATGGCCCGTTTAACTAAACATGGTTGTAGATTCAACCTGATCCAAGACTAACCTCAACTTCACACACCGATCCTACTCGGTTCATGGAGTTTGTTCCAGAATTTGGGTGTTGTAAGGCTATTGATGAATAACGACTTGGTAGGCTAATGTTGTTCTAGTCTACGAATAAAAATCACATATTTACATTAAAAAAAACTAACTGAAACTTTAAGTTATTTCTCGGAGATCTCCGAATCTGATGTAGGTATTTTCATTTCCCAGAAAAAAAAAATTGAAGGGGAGTATACCGTGGTTGATAATGTTAACATATAATCCACGTTCAAGTCTAATACGAGAATTCTCTCGTCAAGTCTAATACGAGAATTCTCTCGTCTTTGTGTTGTGCACTTCTTGATTGTCATTTTTAAGACGACAAAATAAAACTATAAGCGAAATCTCTTGCGTCATATGATAGGCTTAACACCCCCACAGATTTCGAATTTGGGTTAGGTCCTCATTAGAAGTGAAAAAGACCTTTTATCAAGTCTTGGGAAAATTGTCGATGCATTTTGGTGTCCCATGTAGTAGGATTCTAAAACTGCAATAGGGTTTATAAGTTTCGAGTCTACAAAGGTTATACAGAAAAGGTGAGGGTTAAAAAGAGTGCAACGTTTTGTGTTAAAATCCTTCTGAACACACATGATACTACGGCCATTTTATACCATAAAGACAAGCACTTTGTTGCTACAGAAACAAAACACTTGTATCCAGAAATACTTGCAGCATTCACAGATTCGTCTGCATAATCAGCTCCACGTGCGGAGTCAAATAGCAATGTACACACACTGCTTCACTGTATCTTAGAATGCAATGCAATTCCTCAAAACACCCACTTTTTTATTTGCATGTAAGAACAAAGATTACTCGCCTTAAAGTAGGAGGCAATACGGTAACCAACAAATAATTGATTCACAGATGTTGGATAAAACTAAAACGATTTATAGCTAACAAAATATTCATGTCCAGAGAAGCATGTAAGTAAATGAATGTGATGACATGGGGAGATGCCATTATTCAGAATGCATCTAGAATCAAACACAAGAATCCAAATGTTAATTGGTTTGTTTTATAACTTTTATCTTGTATAACTAAGTTCTTTCAACTCGTTAGAAGGTTTAGTTTAAGGGTCACCCACAAAGTGGGTCAACCCGAAAGGTTCACCCCAAGACTAACCGTTTAGCAAAACATCTTTGTGGGTGACCCAGAACTAACTCGGACCCGTTTAGGCTACTTGTTCATTTATCCTATGTGCCACCTACTCAATTTCTCTAACCTGAGGTTGATGCTTCTGTCCCTGCTACTAATATTCCTACACATGTGATCTTGCTACTTCTGGTTCTCGAAAGTCTTCTAGGCATTCCAAACCACCTAGCTGGGTTAAAGATCGTGTGATCTCTTAGCACACACTGATCCTACTCCATTCAAACAGGTTGTCTAAGATTCTGGATGTGTAAGGCTATGGATGTAAAACTTAGTGCTTTATAGCCTAAAAGGGCTTGGGAGGTTACTGTTGTTCTAGTCTATGTTGATGACATGCTTGTAAGTGGAAGTAGTCATCTACATATTCAACCCCTGGAAATCAAATAAGATCACATATTTGCATGAAAGACATTGAAATTCTATCTAAGCAAAGGCATGTGCCTAGGCACCCAGGCACACCCACCTTGAGTGCCACAAGGCACGCTTATCCGCCTGAACCGGTCTGAAACAGCAAAAATGGTCTGAAACAGCTAAAATGGCCTGGAAAGAGTCTAAAACAGTTAAAATGGCCTCGAGCACACACCTGAGCCACATGTCACCCTGAAGCACCTTGTGCCTTGAGCCTTTGACTACCCAACTAAGTTTAAGTTATTTCTTGGGCTTGGATACTTTGGAGCTTTTTTGAAGCTGGTGTTCTCAATAATAAACCTATTAACCTTTTTTTAGATCAACATGTCAAGCTACAGACGTGGATGCCCGATCCTCAAGTTTATAGGCAAACTGATATACAAGCCCAGATAATTGTTACAATGTATAACACTTAAATTAACTTATGCAAGCATCCACTTCTAATGAAATCCTCTGTTGTGAAGCCTAGTTATGGAAATACAAAATCTCAAATGCAGATGCTCTAACCAAGGTTGTATCTGTTGACAACATTTGTGAAAGTAAATTACATCCGAGTTTGGAAAACAAACCTGCAAATCAGTGTTTGTGAGGCAAAAAGCCTTCTTTTTTGGCCATTTCATATATGGCAATCGACATTAATACTTTAGCATCGGGGGTCATACGCCAAAGTCTGTCATAAGGAACCACGTGCACTTTAATCAGCTCGCCGTGCTCCCTGAGCCCAGTTTCTTTTCCTTGCAGCTGTTTAATTACATCTGCACCTACACTTCCTCTGTAAAGAAGTAAACTCAGTTCCTCGTCACATCCACCCTGCCACCGACAAACAACAAATCATCTAACAAACAAAAGGATATATGTTATAAAAACATCCAATCAATGTCGCTAAGATTATACCGGCGAGGGGATAACTTTGTTTCCAGTGGAAGGGTCGAGAAACGATGTGAGATCTACCATGTCATCTAGTTTTAACTGAATTCCAGTCTCTTCTTCGACCTCACGTAAAGCTGTACCAAAAACATCACCCACATTATCATCCATCATTCCAGCTGGCAGCTCCAAAACTGGCCTCCCAACAGGCACCCTAACCTTAAACATAATTTTATAGAAATATGATTAAATTAGGAAAATCAGAATTTGATGACTAAAATGCAAAATCATACACTCCACCTGCTCGGTAAGCACGGTATAAGTTTTCCCTTCTGATTCCAGTAGGATTAAAACAGCTACAGCAGGGCCTCTTGCGAAAACAATACCTGGAACCTAAGCAGGTATTTGCATTTAATGCATAACAAAACAAAACAAAAAATATTAACTTGAAATTAGAAAAAAAAAAAAAAACCTTCTGTCCTGTTTCCTTATCAATGACATCTGCTTTAAATTTGAGAAAGCCGACACGCTTGCCAAACATGTCCACCCCCTAATTTTACAAGACATAAAGAGACTAAACATAATCAAATATATTGCATTAAAAAAAGTAATTTCGCATGGAAAAATAAAAAGATGCATCTTTTTAAAATAATACCTGAATCAGCACTTGGCTCAGCGACAAAGATCCATCCGCAAGGAGCCCTTTCTCACTTTGAATATTCTTAAGCCATTGTTCAAATAAAGAGCAACCAATAGCATTCCTGCAAACTTTAATTGTTATGATGTGAAATCGAACTATCAATTAAATTAGGGTTTGAACTTTAAAATCCATTATAAATTATCAATTTTATAATTAGTGATGCAAGCAGCTGAAGCTGATAACTAGACTAATCTCTAAAATAGCATCATCTCCCTGAAAAAAAAAAAAAAAAAAAAAAAAGAGAGTCCATTTTCACATCTAGAAAGAATTTATATCCACCATAATTCTAAATTTGATTAAAGCAGTTAAACAATATGTGACAATTATCAACATTGCTATTAATATTTATTATTGTGGTTATATACATTATACAATATGCCATGAAATATCAAAGCTAGGAGCATTATGGCAATATGTCTATATAAAATTCCTTGTTGCTGATAGTATGAGTATTACAGCATTCACATTAGGTTCTCTTTTCTCAATATTATACAGAAAAATATACAGTTTTCTTTCATTTGTATTCTCCATTAGCATCTCCAAATAGAGATAAGGTTTAGGGAACCTACACTGGTTCTCTAAGTAATAAGACTCACTATTCATCTCTAAACATAATTTCGTGTGCCTATGAAGTCGAGAAAAAACAATAAAATAAGTGTTTGTGAGTAAGACATAAATAAAGATAGAAAATCTGATGTGGGAGGTTGTTAAAAAATAAACAAAGTTTAGAGAAAAATGTGTATTTTGGTTAAATGATAGTGATAGAGAGTGAGAACCTACTGTTAATGCTCTCACATCTTTCTTCGGGTTTAGAATATCCTCCTAAAAGTATTCCTACAAATCCTCCTGACGGAAAACTGTCAAAATGATGAATGACTTTGGACGTCTGTAAGTACAGATTCATGCCAAGTGTCCATTAGTGATGTTTGTAGGTATAAGTTTGAGAGGATAACGCATTATCCCTTTTCCGGTGGATCTTATATGAATTTTGCTGGCTAAAAATCAAAACGACAAATATTGATATGTTGAATTCAATATTTTATTTATATATGCAAATTAACTCTAGGCCTCAAGCAATCTACCATGTTTTTGCCTATTGAAATTTGTAGAACTGCCACAAAAATAATTGGAAGTGACTTTTTCAAAAGTCAACCCATGCTTAGGATATTTGTCCCTGCCTCCCTCTATATATCCATCTCTATATCTATCTATAAATCTGTCCGGACTGTCCATCCCTCTATATATTTATCTCTTTATCTATCTCATCATCATCATCATACTCAGTTAATCCCACCAATAGCAAAAGCTAAGGTAGGGTCTGAGGAGGGTAAGATGTAGACAGCCTTACCTCTACCCTGTGGGAATAGAGAGGTTGCTTCCCGTGAGACCCCCGGCTCAATAGTGGTTTTGTATCAAGCCTTGGACATAAGACACATAACACTTAGCAATCGGGACAAGCCCGATTGGTGCATGCAACCCCTTGTCTTTGGCTATCAACGCCACCACATGATGCATGATTAACCATCCATCGTTTTTAACGTTATTTTCACAAAATTAGTAAAATAACGTTAAAACTAGTGCAACTTTACTTTTGCCCCCCAGGGCCACACATATCTCTTTATCTATCTACAGTTCTAAATCCAAGGTCTAAAACTAAGGCACAAAGCATAAAAGTAAATCGCTTTTCATACGCGATTCGCAAGGTGCTTATATATATCTTTTTAAATTCCCCATGGGTTTTTAGCATCCCGTATCAAAGTTTAGCTATAAAAAAGCTTTACATATAACTTAATATATAAATTACCTACATGTAGTCATGTACAGCCTAAAAAGCCTGTTGTACAATATCTTGATGGACAAAACCTGTCCCCAAACAAAAAAAGGCCCCTTGGACTTGCACCTTATGCCGATTTTTGCCTGAAAAGCGTGTCACCAGCGTTTTTACGTGTACCACTCGCCTTACCTACACTACAATAATGGGGGTTGCCCCTGAAGTCGCCTTGCACCCTAGCGCGTCTCACACACACTTTTTAAAACCAAGAATAGAAAACTCATACATCACCTGATAAGAGGCAAATGGGGTCAGGCCATTCAAACGAGGTCCAACTTAAAAAGGGCATAACACCATAACCTATTAACCTTGGCTACATTCTGACTTACGAGGGTCATAACTCAAAAGCAACGAACGAAAATGTCTCAACGGGCCGATCATTTACCCTAACCCTAAGACCCAATAAGCTGAGCCTAGTAGGTTTAAAGTACGAAATCCCCTTTGAGGCGTATGCCTGAGGCGGAATTAAAAAACAAATATAAATGTTATATATCTTATAAAAAAATGAAATACTAATTAATTTCATCATCATGTTCATCAAAAACATCAAAAACACACATTAAAAAAGACACTGAATGCTTGAAATTGACACAAAAAATTCAAAACATCAAAAACCCATGAGGCGCACCTGTGGCGCAGTTTTTGTTGCCGCTTCAACTCTATGAGGCGTACATACAAAATAACACCATGAAGCGCCACCTAAGACTCATTTTCTTACAGAATCGTCTTGAGGCGCACCTCTCAACCCTTTTTTAAACCATGGAGCCTACCAAATTTACATTCACCTTGAAAAACAGGGATACGATGCAACAGTTTGAGCATTCAATACTATATCACTGCCCTCAATGACTCAATTAGAGAATTCTTACGTATATCTTCACTGTTAAATAAATTTAATCAATGTTAAACAGACTCTTAATTTATATCATACTCTAATTCTGAATCCTACTCACCTAATTGTTAAGTAATTAGTTAAACATTGTAAATTAAAAAGCAAGATGTCACATAAAGGAGAGATTAAACGTAAAATAAAAAACTAGCCTGAAGTCGGTATCAGAAAGACCAGGGGCAGCAACAACGGTGACAGGTTGGGTAGGTTGAGTGGGCAACTTTAGAATGTGAGTGATTTTGTATGAAGGTGATGATGAAGAGGTTGACATTTGTGCAGAGAATGTTCTACAAATTAGACGGAGATTGTGAATCGGAGAAGAAGAAGAAGGAGGTAATTTGTTGATGCGGGAGAAGGAGAGAATAGAGATGGAGGTAGAGCACGAACTCCAAACCGACATCGTTTTGCACTTCTTGAGGCACTGTAGAAGCTTCCGGAAATAAATTGTAAATTACAATTTTCTTTTTTTTTATAGGCGAGGAAGGTACACACATATTTTGCGACACATCAGCATTATGTCTACATCATATAGATAGAGACTTTCATGGGAGAAGGATAATAGAGGTGAGGGCTGCCCCGGCCCCTACTCTTTTTTGGCTCAATGGTTGAAATATGCGATTTTCGTAGGTAATTTTTATATGAATTTAGTCCAACTCTCACCAATAGGATAAGAAAAAATTTAGATATAGTGATTTTCGGCTCCCACCACTATTTTTTTCAAGTTTCGTCACTGGAGACTTCAAAGTTTTTCTTTTTTATCTTTCTTGCAATGCAATAAAGTCGCTTTAATTAAAAAAAATGAAACTTATGATCTGAAAATCGGTTAAATGGATGTATACAAATTACAATGTTAAACGTAAGTCAATTGTGAAATTATTTTCTATGAACATAAACTACGTTACTTCTATAATTAAGTTTTATTATAATAGACTAGATTAATGCCCGCGTGTACACGCGGTTCACCAACGTACAATTATTTTGAGCGGTAAAACGTAAAAAAAAAAAATAGTAGAAATATTTTGTTAAGATTTAAAAGAAACCAATACACATTCTATTCAAATATCACTAAATATTTCTTTATACACCACATTTTTTGTTTTAGTCTTGACCTTCCCATCAGCATCAAGTATAAGTAACTTCACGTCTGCCCTGCTTTTAACTCTTGACAATGCGACATAAAGCTGGCCATGTGAGAATACATGATCTCTTAAATACAATCCAACCTTCGATAGAGACTGTCCTTGGCTTATATTGATGGTCATTGCGAAACATAAGCTTATTGGGAATTGGCACATTTGGAACTTGACTGGAATCTTGTTATCAGATGGTATCATATTTATTCTAGGAATAAGAGTTTTGGTACCAATGTTTCCACCTGATATGATTTCGGCTTCAATAACACGCTTTGCAAGTCTGGTGATTCGTAATCTGGTGCCGTTGCACAAGCCATTTTGTTGATCTATGTTTCTCAACAACATAACGGGAACACCGATCTTTAGTGCTAATCGATGATTAGGCAATCCAGAAATTTTTAAACCATTAAGGACATCAGGAGAATATAAATCTTCCTGTGAACGGTTATTGGCATTCTCAATCTGGCATATACTATTAGAGCTCAATCGACTTCATCTCCAGGAAACAATGCAAGCAACATTTTATTCATTTCATGTACCACTTCGTTTGTAGGTGCAAGTATTGCTCGTTCAACAATTAACAATTATTTCGAACGGTATATTGCTATGCAGCAGACCTTAGTAAACATGCCTTACTAATTCATGATCAAGTGAATTATCTATATGTTTTAAACATACCTTACTAAACAGACCTTAGTAAACAGACCCACTGCTCTGAAACAGACCTTAGTAAACAGACCTTACTAAACAGACCTTAGTAAACAGACCCACTACTCTACATTTCGCAATTTGCATCTTCTCTAGTTGCATTGATGATCCATTTTTGCATAAACTTCGCAATGCATCATCTACGCTTTTGAATTCGTTCCCAATTCCTTGTTCTTGTTGATCTTCACATGTGACAATCCCCTTATGCATCATTTCAAACCACTAAAATGTTCACACAAAAAATAAAGAAGATATTTTTGATCAGTTATTGTTGTTTTGATATATTTCCTCTATCTCTTAATCGGGTACTTCTTAGTCCAAAACTCAAATCAATTCTCTTAATCACATTTGAACACATGACAAATATGAGTTTTTTTACAAATAATATTCACAACATCTTGACAAAGTTTGAAGCATCAAATAATTCTTGATTACAAACCAAAATAAATCTTTTTCAATTTTGATGTTCACCATTCACTTATTTAGACTGCACGTTATGACAATCTTATCTCTTTTACACTTAAATTCTTAATATTTCTTGATCTTTAAAATCAAATAATGACCCAAAAATATAATAACAACTGTTGTAATTTAATCACCACAAATAAACCACTTAATAAACATACCCAAATTTAAAATCTTGAAAAAATAAAGAAATAAAGATCAAAACTTTTTGTACTTTTGTGGTGATCGTCTTCCGGAAACTAATACATCAGGTTTTGCTTTATAATATCCGAGTAAAACAATCATTAAAAAAACCATGCAAGTAAACCGATCACAATCATTAATAACATTTATTCAATTTGATCTTCGACAAATCTTGTTACGAATCGAAATCACGAAAACTCAAATCTATCCGAAATAAAGAAAAGGTAGTGTAACAGTAAAAAAAAATGGCCAACTTTATGTCGCATTGACTGTTACTTGGTATCAAGCATACAAATATAAAAAAATTAGGCAGTACCACACTAACATCCATATCCTTAACAAAGATCATCCAGGGATTTTTAAGGAAAGTTAAACTTGATTGCAGCTTCACTGATATATGTTTTCTTTCTTGAAAACTTTGCCCTATGTTTGTTTCCCTCTGCATTTGACAATTGCATCAGAGAATATATATACGCGCGCGCACACACATAATATATAAATATAATTAAAATTCTTACCCTTGTACGTGTTGTGGGCTAGTTTGGCTGGAGTGAGTTGTGGGAGTTCTTGAGTTGTTGATGCAGTTGTTTTGAGGCAGCTGTGTTGTTCCTGGATCTGTGACGACATTAAATGCTATGGTATGATTAGGCGTGATTGTCAGCGACATGATTTTTGGGGTTGACTATAAATTCAAGCAACTTGTCTGGCCTTCTATGTTGGTCGTTGTTCTTGTAGCTGTAAGTCATGACAATTTCTTCACATGTAGTCTTCATCAGGCCTGTCATTGCTTCATTGAGAAACACGACGGCTACTTAACTTTTTCGGTTATACTGGCGTTCACGCAGTACCTTTGCAAAGTGGTGTTATTAGTTTTTGCATCTATAACATGTTCACTTTGATCATGGCAGATTGCTTACATGAATCTTGGGATGCCTTCTTTGTCGTCTTCGCATAGGCATTTGTAAGGCTGACCCCTTTTTATGTGCATCTTTTTATTGCACTTAGAGCATACGGCATAGTGCCATATGCGGTCTGCATGCACTCTTTTAACTTCAATTAGTCCTCAAAGCTTGCATTTATTGAAATAGGTGAGTATTGTGAAGATGTCTATAAACAAACTACATGCAACATTCTATAGAAGATAATTGAGTTATAAAAGGCCTTATTAAATATATATTTGCGGATGATAAACTGAATTTCGTGACGCCTAGTTGGTGGCAGTCCAAATAAGTTTTTAATTAGAAATGCTATCTAAGTAGCTCGCTATCCAACCACACTCATAATAATTTCATGCAATAAGTTATAAGCATTACTTCCTGGTGTTTTAACTAATAGTTGAAATAAAATGCAAGAGATTCTAAACAGTAACCTGATGTAGTGTGATGTTGTCTTTGACCATGAGGATTGATTTCTACAGTTGTGGCGGGAGTCGATTCAGTTGCAGTGTTACTTCATCAAATAAACAGATAGTTAGATGTGTTGTAGAGCCTTTTAATTTATAATTTTGTAACGATTCCTTACTCTCGAATAGGGTGACCATGGTTGTCGTAATCGCCATTATGTCTCCTTTCTTGATGTTTATAGGCAACAATGCTAATTGTTGCGGCCAAAAAGTCATTTCTATTGTCTTGTTATTGTGATTGTGAGGGTAAGCCAGTAAGGTAATTTAATTGATAAGATTTTAAAATAAATCAATCATTATAATTGATAAGATTAAAATGACACATAAAATGACTTTTGAATTAGTAGATCAATACAAACAAAAACACCAGGAACCAAACCTCAAATGCGAGTTTGAGTGGCTCATCATCTGCAACAACATATTTAAACACACATCATTAAACAAAAATGGAACAGATATATCAAATAAAAAACTAAATCAAGGATTTTTCATTTTAAAGAGAGAAAGAAAGACTTATTAGATTGATCATATCCTTGGTTATGGCAACCATCTCCCCTGCAACTAATCTGCTATCAAGAACCTAAAAATCTATAATTTATAAATTTAATCTACCCTCGATCAAACATTTAAACCACATCCAATAAAAGAGTCAAATATTACCCCATGTCTATAATCCATTGTCGCTTGAGAACCCACTTGATAAGCGGAAATCACCATTCCAGAGAGCTACAACTCCTTCCTTTAGGAATAATGTATTATATAAGTAATCAAAGTAATAAAGTTACTGAAATTAGCAAAACAAAATAAGATTTCTTTGTATAATTTACTCAAATGGATCAATAAAGCATCGCATGAATGCATATTCTCAAATCCAAATATTCCATGAACCATCCCAATAAGAGGCATGTCATTATCACTGTTTCCAGATTCAAATGAATTGAAATCAAAGAACAAACATGAAGAAACCGAAATTAGAACATAATGAACACTCAATCTTTGTTGAAAATAAAGAAACGAACCATTGTGGGAATAAATCTCCGTCAAGGAATCGGAGAAGGAAGAGACAATTGATTAAAGATGTGAGATAAAAAAAAAGAAAAAAAAGTAAAAAATCAAAGGAAATCAAGAATGATATTATTATTAATGTACAAAATCTAACCTTTTTGATGAAGAAAACGAAATCGGATTCACTTCTGCATACACCATTGCCATCATCATCTATCAAGGTTCTAGAAAATTATTAGAACTTCAATCCACTAAATCTAACAGTTTTTTCGCTAATTCCACAATTGCCATTCAACAATCTTCCTCTTTTTAGATCTA
The DNA here is from genome assembly GCA_032199755.1 of Ambrosia artemisiifolia. Lineage (NCBI taxonomy): Eukaryota > Viridiplantae > Streptophyta > Magnoliopsida > Asterales > Asteraceae > Ambrosia > Ambrosia artemisiifolia. The sequence goes on from CM063522.1 coordinate 46,383,424, forward strand.
AGAATTTAATCAAAGAGATGTCGTGTATTAGCGGCCATTTGATAGTTCAGTTAAGAATAAAAATCAAATAAAAACATAAAAGATTAATAAAATCCAAGCATGAAAGTTGATATAAAGTGAAAATCAAATGAATCGAGAAATTGACATTAAACCACCAGCGATTGGGAGATCGGATAATAATCAAAAAAAAAAAATATGACAACATAGCAACAAACATATGTAAACATAGGAAGAAGATGAAGTTATACGATTGTTACCTGATAATCGACGAAGAAGAATGAAGGAGACGAATGTTGGAGAAGAGTGGTGGAGAGAAAATGAGTTCGTGCATTTGATTTGATTTGTGAAATATTGGTTATGATTAACAAAATGGAAAGTTATTAATGTTAAATAAAAATATTAATTGTGATTTAAAGGGGGAATAATGTAGAGAAGAGGAATAAAATGATTCAAAATAACAAATTTAATAATTACTAAAAATAACATTCCTCATTTAATTAATGATTTTTGATTTAAAAAAACGAAAATTTTATTAATTCTCACATTAAGCCACTTGGCACAATATGATAGGCTACACTATTGAGGAGCAACCAGGGAATGCCAAGTGTACACATAGCTTTTCATTTATTAGTTGTATAGATTAAGACATTTTAAAGGTTCAATAACATATTAATTTTGTGGAAATTAATAATTTTGAGGAAATTGGGAATTGAATAGTGTTCGATGAATTAGACTTTGTGATGCATTACTTAACAAAATAATCATCTTTGGTTTTATTAATTTGTTAGAGGTTGGATTATGGTGGTGTCAACAGTGACGATTAGAGTTGGATGTTGGTAATGCCTCTACAGTTATGCTTGTTGAGTGTTAGAGCATTTACATTAGCTTCTCTATAATTATAATGGTGTTAGTGTAATCTCTATATTATATAGAGTGGGTATAAAATGGTTGTGAGTAGAGGAGAGAAAATATTTGGAGAAGAACGTTCACCAGTAAATTTGAAGAAGACACTGTTCATCCTTCATAATTTTTTAATATTTTTAAAAGTGGTTGTGAGTAGAGTAGAGAGAAAAGGTAATGATAAAAGTATAGAATAAGTATTATTAAATAGAAAATGAGAGAAAAAAAGTAGTGATTTTTAGTGTAATTATAGAGATAGAGATGGAGATGATGCACCTATTGTGAGAGCATTCACATAAGAGCATTCACAGTAGAGCCTCCATAATTTTGTGAGAGGGGCCTCCATATTAGATACAGTGTGTATAAGTGTTTGTGAGTAGAGGAAATGAAGAATATATAGAGAAGTTACTGTTCATCAGCAAATTTGATATGGAACTGTTCATCCTCCATAATTGTTTAATATTTTTGAAAGTGATTGTGAGTAGAGGAGAGAGAAAAGGTAATGATAAAAGTATAGAATAAATATTATTAAATAGAAAGAAGTGAGAAAAAGTAGTGTTTTTAGAGTAATTATGGAGAAAATATGGAGAAGCTAGTGTGAATGCTCTAACTCCTCCATCTCCATCTCTATAATTACACTAAAAATCACTACTTTTCTCTCTCCTTTTCTATTTAATAATATTTATTCTATACTTTTATCATTACCTTTTCTCTCTCCTTTACTCACAACCACTTTTAAAAATATTAAAAAATTATGGAGGGTGAACAGTATCTCCTCCAAATTTACTGATGAACAGTGTCTCCTCTATATATTTTCTCTCTCCTCTACTCACAACCACTTATACCCACACTATATAATATAGAGGCTTCTCTCACACTATTATAATGCTCTGAATGCTCTTATCATTTAGCTTAAAAGCAAAATATAAACATAAAATGAATATCGAAGACCTTACATCATACAAAGTAATTGAATCTCGATTGCCGTTTGAAAACTTCTTGATAGACCTTTGAGAGACATGGGAAATAACAGCCTAATTTTCTGATCAATAGGCTAGCGAAGGAAGGAACCAGTCCAAAGGAAGTACTAATAAAGTAGGAATACATGTCTTGATTATTTGAAGTATCTACTAATTGGTTACAAATGTTGGATATATAGTATGTTCGATGTAATTAAAGTCGAGATCAACGTAACCTGACCCAGTACGATCCGAAGAGTTACACGTTGGTACACAAATCAGATAAGTTCACGAGTCGGTGGATTATTATTTGTGAAATAATAATAGTTTTGAACTTGAGGGACTTAATATTAATATTAATTAGATTAGTATTAAGGAGTATTATGATATTATGCAAGGGGGCTTAATGTAAGATTGTGTTTTATAAAAAGGGGATTAAGGTGTAAACCCTAACCACCACCTTTTGACAAAACACAAGTACCTTGCCTCCCTTTTATAATTTTCGGCCACCCATAGTGTAACACCCTAAAACCGTAATGCAGAAAATACGCAGCGGAAATACCAACCGAAAAATTCATTTCTTTAATAACAACCTTGAATGATTAGAAATCAAATCTACTAAGTATTTTAAGTGTTACATCTTCTATTATATCTTATTGTCTTCAACAAAACTCATTTTTATTTTGTTAAGTGACCGTGACCACGTACAATCCGCCTCCTCGCTCGATCGCCATCCTTGCCTTGCTTTAAGAGGTAGACAATACAACCTACAATCACCACATAACCATATCATTAGTTCGGTAAGTGACTATAGTCAGTATTTTTACAACATAGTAATAGCATCCCAAGGAAGCTAGATAATCTCTTTGACTTGTCTCCGCAAACTTGGACTAATACAAGATACGAGCTTAAATCCGATCTTTGGATTCTAGCCTTTAAATTCCATGCCTTCATCCTCATCTATCCTGTGCCTTTGTTGTAATTCACATAACAATACGGTTAATAACATTAACAATACATACACAAACACGACCTCCACAATTTCATTTCAATGTCCCATCATCCTTTAAAATCTTAAACATTCTTACTAAGATCAATCATGGAGCTTAGAGTAACCTTAAGAATCCTTACATTCCCACGTAATGACACATGATAAACCATGTTAGAAAGAAGAAACAAAACAAAAGATTCAGGGGTCCACCGTAACTTACTCTGGCCACTGTAAGTTACGGTAGCCCCTGTTTCAGTTTCCACCGTAAGGCAGTAGAGGTCCACCGTAAGCTTTCTTATGTCCACCGTACCTTACTCTGGCCACCGTAAGGTACGGTAGCTTCTGCAAATTTGGCTTATTTTCTTCATTTCCTTGCCCGCTTTCCCCCAATCTGTGAACGCCTTTAAACTCATGTTCAAGGCCATTCCTAAAGGGCACTTGGGGACTTGTTTAACACCATTTAATCATGCTTTAAAGATGTCCATTTATGGTGGTTTATAACCCCTTTCGGTTTAACTACAATCCATCCGATTCTCACCCAAATCGACCCGTTAAGGTCTTAGTTATACAAAACCTTATTTGATCATCCAAAGGGCATAACCATCATTTTGTTAACCCATCTAACTCTTGCTAAACTAAAATCATCGTCCAATTATTTAATTATGACCCAGTTTATAGGTTTATCCTTTGGTAATTCCTTGGAATTCCCAAAACACCCTTCTCGGCTTATTTTACAAACTAGTCACCCGTGGGTGACACTACTTGGTTTAATTCCATTGTTTTTAACCGATTAACTTATTTGGAAATCTCTAAGCCCTCATGGACTTAGTTTTCTATCATTTTCAATATTACATTACTATTGGTCATTCTTAGGCGCATTAGCGCGCATTGGACATAGTTTTGCAAATAACTACCAATTTAACGCCCACACTTCACGAGGGTGGTTTTCATACGCATATACTACTACTACATCATTCCCATTCTATGTGAACATAATTCAATATCATAGATGCGAGTTATGTTCGGGAATCACTTACCTTAGGTTCTCCAAGTTCATGCTTGTTTACTTGCCTCATCTTGACCCATTAGCTTCCCATGCTTGAGTCCATCATTTCTATCCTTTCATATCATCATGTTCACATCATTGTTAGCATACATGTTCATTCATAAGCAATCATACCCAACTCATATATCACATTGACTTGCATAGGTCAATTTCTAACATGCATATAACATAGCTTCCCACCCTTTTTGATTTACCATACAAGTAATTAAACTCAACATCGTATGTGTCACATAACCAAGCTAACGTGTCTCACAAGAAATCCTCAATCTCACAATCATGCTAGAAAACATACCACATTATTTCCATGTCAGTTGACTTTCCAGAAAGTCAACTTTCAATCATACAAACTTTCCTTTTTACAAACATATGTCTATATTAGCATACTAGGTTTTATGAAATTCACCCTAAGCGTCATGTTCCTATCTCATTAACATACAAGATCACTCGTCATACCAATTAACAAACAATGGCGTGCATCATAGTATTTAAGCATAGTGTACATACTACTAATGCATACTCTTTACCACATCATATAATCAACTAAATCCCCACATGATTACTCTCTAAGACGAAATCCTCATGTTAACGTACTATCAATTGCATCAATTATCACACTACTTTCATACTTGTCCAATCTTGCCTACAATTTCACAAGTTAGACTAATCTAGACATTTCATCAAACACATGGTGTGCATACAACATTTAAAACACAATGTACAAGGATTTCATGCATACTTTCATAGCTCATTACATAAATCATCATATTTCTTCCCTACATTACATACCATTCATTCAATAGTTATCAACATAGCAAATCATCACTTTCTTTTCAATGCATTCAATAATTAACTAAGAATGGTCTTGGATTTACACCAAGATCAACACCCACTTCCAACATAGGTGCAAAACAATCTAATTAGCACATGAATCAAGCATAGCCTTATGTAGTATCATGAATTATAGTTCCTTTAGTGTCTATCAACCTCTAGACACCTCCATTCATCCTTGATTCACGTTTTTACATACACCCTAGGTTTTCATCAAATCCAAAATTAATCATAACATCAAAATCTACCAAATAGAAGGTACCTTTGGGTTTGATTGACCTTAAATGGCCCCTTTCTTGCTCATGCATCGATTTCCCCTTGTTTTCTTACTAGATTGAGCTTGGTAGTTGGGTTAGGGTTAGAGCCCCTTTTTTCTTTCTCCTGATGTCGATCAAAACACACACAAAGTGTGTGTGTTTGGTGTTTTATCATATTTAACAATGATAATATGGACTTTGGGTAATTGACATATTCCACCCTCCAACTTATAACCTCTTGACTCAATATCATATCTATTAATCCCGCCTATCAATGTCTTTAAATGAAGTGGGTTTTCAGGGTGTTACACATAGGAGCCGCCACCTGCTGATGTCGATAACCACCATAAGCCGCCGCCTTCCTTTGTGCAAAGTGTTGATCCCGGTTGGTTCGTGCTCGGTTGTGAACTTCCTACTAGCGATGATTCGTTGTAACCCATGTGTTACAATTCCGGTATAGTCGTCAAAGGTTGATTACTAAACCCCCTATGGTTGTTTATATTATTTATTTGTTTATACGCGTTTAACTGAGATCCTGATTTGGAATATTTTATTAATCGGATTAATAAAATTAACTAACAACTTATATATATATATATATATATATATATATATATATATCGGCTATTATATATATTGACTATATAATCTGTTTTTGTTAAATATATATAAACCGCTTCCGCTCCGTATATGATACCATGATTCCTAATAGTGGTATCAGAGCCACGATTACCCGCGTATATATGGTAAAAGTTATAATTTTGATCTATGTTTTATATGTCAAAAATTATTTATTTTGACAAAAATCAAAAGTTTTTTGTTGTTCATGGATTGTGAAGTGAATCGAGCCCTAAGTTTTTTACCCTTGTCATGGTTGTGTTTGTGATGTTTTATTTTTATATTGATTTGTATTTTTATTACGGATATTAGATCCGGTGTAATAGATAGGATTATAATAGATTTGTTTTTATTGTATTTTCAAATTTATTGTTGTAATCCTACAAGTACAAGATCAAGATGAAGATAAAAAGGTGAACATGTTCCATGAAGATAGAGATCTCGGGTCAAATGGGAGTTATCAAAATCGGTTTTGAAACCCTTTAGACTAGTTCGTTTCGTTTCGTTTCTGGCTAAAACGAAACGAACGACCTATTAGTAGCTCGATTCGTTTAATTTTATTTTTATTTTTTGTGGTTGTGTTTTATTTATTGTAAATAATCTAGATAACCTAAAATAAATAAATTTTTTCACAATCATGGCAACGATTTTATTAAAAACATGTTTTATAAAACTGAAAAGATATTTAATAAAAGAGTTTTATTAATATTAAAACAAGTTCATTCGCGATAAAACGACCAACATAGTTTAAATATGGTATTTAAAACTATATAGTGTCGAGTGTTGAAAGGAGTTTCAATTATCACGAATTATGTAAAATTGGATTTTATAAACTGTTGTGTAACTCGCATCATGCTACGAGTTATTCAAAATATTTATGGTAAATATTAAAATAAATCCTAATTTTAAATTGATGTTTTATGCCACCCTTAACGAGTTAACACTTCATTCTAAATCGAACCTAAAATGTTAGTGTTGAACCCTGCATCTAGGCGTTGATTGTGAAAGAAGGTAGTCATCGCGTTTCCTGTGTAACATAGGCTGGTGTTACAGTTAACAGTAAAGGACAAAACATCACTTGTTCATCAAGTGGGCATAGTTGGGGTTAAATATACATCGCTTTTAAGCGATAACCCCAAATGAAGAGTTGTGTAGTGGACACAATTAACAATCATTGTTTACCTACCTAATAATACCAGTGGATAGTGCTAAGCCAGTTCACTGTGTCTTGATGAATCAAGGCCTCATCCTAATTAAAATTTTGCTTTTGCTTAATTTTAACATTTAATTATCAAACATCAATACCTAAAATATATTTAATATTGAAAAATAAAGAAATATTGGTCTTTTTCTTTAAATGCATTGATATACAAAAGTTAAATGCTTAAAGTGAGATTTGAGCCCAAGTTCTCTATGTTGAAAAATAATTCACAAACCAATTCATCTACCTATGCTTTGTTTTCATTTCCCACACCAAAATAATTTAAATACACTTTATAATTAATATATATTTTAAATTCTTAAAATTTCGGGCCTCCCGGGAGTTTGGGCCTTGGGCCGTCGCCCACCCCGCCCATGCCCAAAACCGGGCCTAAACATATGGTCATATGAAGGTTGAGTACTCGATTTAAAATCGAACAACAATTGGTTTTGTAATTGCACTTTTCATGTACATGATGAACAATCTGTTTGTATCATAAACACAAACTAAAAATCTTAGAGAACATTTGAGAAAGGAAAAATGAAAATAAATAATCCTAACTATTGACTATTGGCCAATAACAGTCCCAACTACGAAAATCACCAATATTGGTCCTAACTTTCGACATATTGGAAACCAACGGACCCAAACTAACGGAGGCTAACTCCGTTAGTGTGATGCTGACGTGGCATGCTTAGGTGGCAAGATGATCATACGTGGCATCCTACGTGGCATGCCACGTCAGCATCACACTAACGGAGTTAGCCTCCGTTAGTTTGGGTCCGTTGGTTTTCCAATATGTCAAAAGTTGGGACCAATATTGGTGATTTTCGTAGTTGGGACTATTACTGACCAATAGTCCATAGTTGGGATTATTTATTTCCATTATTCCTAAGTTTGAGAAATTACATACATTGTTGATTAGACATACACAGGCCTCCCAATCTTAAGTATTAACTCTTAACACACTAATTTTCAGATTTTTGTATACACAATCCTTGGAAGAACCATAAAGCTTTTTTTTAGTGAGGTCACAACTTCAGACCTCTCTAACACAAAGACAAATTGTGATTTATTATGAAATCATTTGTATTTATTACTTAATAACATGTTGTGAATGAAAAAAAATGGAGCCGTACCTCGCCTTCCCCATGTCTTGAACCTGAGACCTCAAACAATATAAATTCACCACAAACCTTAAAAAAAATCACCTTCCCCATGTCTTGAACCTACGACCTCAAATAACATAGATGCACCAAAAACCACTCCACCACTAAGCCACTTTGTGATTTATTATGCAATCATATATATTTACTAATAAATAAGTGTTTGAAAAAAAAAAAAAATCACATTCCCCATGTTTTGAACTTGAGACCTCAAACAACATAAATGCACCACAAACCACTCCATCAATAAGCCAAGTTATGATTTATTATAAAATAATATATATTGATTAATAAATAATTGTTTAAACCTTAAATAAAAATAAAAAAAATTGGTTTCGGTTGAATAAAAAATTATTAAAGTTACTATTCATTTATTAGAACTATAAATATATTTATTATAAATATAAACGTCTTGAACCTAAGACCTCAAATAACATAGATGCACCACAAACCACTCCACCACTAAGCCATTTTTTGATTTATTATGAAATCATATATATTTATTAATAAATAAGGGGCTGTTTGGTTGATTAAGTGCTGAATCATTAAGAGCTCTGAATGGTTAAGAGGTCTGAATGGTTAAGTGCTGAATCATTAAGTTGGACATCTTAATGGTTAGTTTTCTTGTCCCACATTGATATGAGAGTTTCGTTAAGATTCAACCTAGTTCAGTGCTTAATGGTTCAGCAACATCTCAAGTCTTAATGATTCAGCCTTAACCATTCCATTCAGAGGCTGAAACAAACGCGCTAAATGCTGAATCATTCAGCACTGAATGGTTAAGAGCCTCATTAAGAGGCTACCAAACAGCCCCTAAGTGTTTGAAAAAAAAATCACATTCCCATGTCTTGAACTTGAGACCTCAAACAACATAAGTACACCACAAACCACTCCACCACTAAGCCAAGTTATGATTTATTATGAAATCATATATATTTATTAATAAATAATTGTTTAAACCTTAAATAAAAAAATGGTTTTGGTTGAATAAAAAATTATTAAAGTTACTATTCATTTATTAGAACTATAAATATATTTATGGGGAAATGGAATCTAATAATCCCAACTTTGGGGGGTTGGAAGGCAGCAGTCCCAACTTGAAAATTGTAACACAGCAGTCCCAACTTGTCAACATTTTTATTTTAATGGTCCCAGACTTAACTCAGTTAAGTTTTTCTGTTAAATGCCACGTAGGCATCCCACGTGGCAGTCCACGTGGCAAAAAAGTTGTATCTGTCAAAAAAAAGAGGTGGGGCCCACATGTTTTAATCAAATATAATTATTTTTCAATTAAAAAAAAAGAGGTGGGGCCCACATGTTTTAATCATATATACACACATATACAATAGTTGTCTTCCTCACCAACCACCACCACCATCACCACCAACCACCACCACCACCACCACTACCAACCACCACCAACACCAACACCAACACCAACACCAACACCAACACCTTCGTCACCATCAACCACCCTCAACCCTTATTTTATAAATACATCCAGACAACATTTAGAGAGAGAGAGATGGCATAGAGAGAGAAGGAGGAGCCGGATGGTGGCTCCCAGTGGAGCCATGGTGGCGACGCCACCTTCCAGATATGAACCTACCAGATCTTTAGAGAGAGAGAGAGAGAGAGAACCGGTAGAGAGAGAGAGAGGCAGAGAGAGGGGAAGAAGAAGCGACGGCGGCATTAGGGTTTCAGGTGGTTGATGGCGGTGGTTGATGGTGACGAAGGGGTTATTAGACATGGTGGTTCGTTGTTGTTGTTGTTATTAGGGTTTGGGTTGGGGGTGATTGATGGTGACGAAGGGGTTATTAGTCAGGTGGTTGTTGTTGTTGTTATTAGGGTTTGGGTTGTTATTAGAGAGAAGCATAAACAACCCCTTCGTTATATGTTTAACGAGAGGGGTGTTTGCACTTTGCAGGATGAGGTTCAGATCTGGTGACGAAGGCGGTGGTTTCAGGTGGTTGATGGCGGTGGTTGATGGTGGTTTCAGGTGGTTGATGGCGGCGATTGTCCAGATTAGGGTTTTAATTAAGGGTTTTGGTTCAGATTTGGGTTTTAATTGATGGGGTTTTGAGAAGAATGGTGGGTTCAGGCGGTGGAGGTGGTTGCAGATGGCGGCGGCGGCGGTGGTTGATGGTGGTGGCAGGTGGAGTGATTGTGGTGAAGATGATGAATGATGAAGAGATGATGATGATGAATAAGATGTAATATTATATATATATATATATATATATATATTATATAATAATTCTTTATTATTATTATTATTAAATTTGTGGGCCCCTCTTTTTTTTTTAAAAACATTAAAACATTATAACTATATGACATGGACATGGCCCCACCCTTTTTTTTTTGACAGATCAACCATTTTTGACACGTAGGCTTGCCACGTGGGATGCCCACGTGGCACTTAACAGACTTTTTTAACTGAGTTAACTCTGGGACCATTAGAATAAAAATGTTGACAAGTTGGGACTGTTGTGTTACAATTTTCAAGTTGGGACTGTTGCCTTCCAACCCCCCAAAGTTGGGATTATTAAATTCCATTTCCCCTATATTTATAAATATAAATTATAAATAAGTGTTTGAAAAAAAAAATCACCTTCCCCATGTCTTGAACTTTAGAACTCAAACAATATAAATGCACCACAAATCACTCCACCACTAAGCCAAGTTATGATTTATTATGAAATCATATATATTTATTAATAAATAATTATTTGAACCTTAAATAAAAATAAAAAAAGTTGGTTTTGGTTGAATAAAAAATTATTAAAATTACTATTCATTTATTAAAACTATAAATATATTTATAATTATAATTATATTATATAATTATAATTATAATTCTTTGTCTCGTTGGGTCACTAAATGTTTTGCTAGGTTGAGTTAGGACTGAGATATTTTGATTCTTTGAGTGTAAATATAAGACTTTTTTTTATAGGATTGATTTGTCGACTTCACTAGACCATATAACCCTGAAACCAAGCATCAATACGGTACTTGCATTCGATATAAAAAAGTCCATCTATGGGTTTGAGTGAAGCATATTTAGTTATTACTAAAAACGAAGTAAATAAAGGTATGATATTAAAACCTCGATTACAAGTTTTTTAAAGGTGAGTTCAATTTTAACTTTTGTTTTTGAAAATTAATTGTTTAAGACGATCATAAAACATTATATAGGGAGAAAGTGTTATCCGTGCTCGTCGAACAATGAATTTGGTGTTTGGTTTAATTTTTGATTCTACATTTTTTTTAATTAGGTTTATTTGGTTTATTCGGATAACCGAATAAACCGGTAAACTAATTAATTCTTAAATAAAAATAATATTATTTAATAAACCATATATAATATATAAGCCCAAATATTAAATGTAAGCTCAACCCAAAATAAAGCCCACTTATTTGTATGATGTTTGTCGTTTGTGTCATTGTGTGTAAGACTATTTTCCGGATTTGTTTGTTTTATTTTGCTTATAAACTTCCTTTTACAATATATTACGAGGTTTGATTTTTTGGTTTATATTAATTGCTAACTTTCTATCCGGATTTTGAAACACAAAGGTATATAAGTTAGAGAAAAAAATAACTTCGGTTCAATTCGGTTGAATTTGGTTGAAATCGGTTTGTTTGGTTTTAAACCGAAACCAAACCGAATTCAATTTGGTTGAATTTGGTTCGGTTTACATATTCCTAATTTGGTTTGGTTCGGTTTTTGGTTTGGGGTACAAAATTTTGAAAACCGAATAAACCAAATAAACCGTAAACCGAACCGATGAACACCGCTAGTTGAAATGGCTCTACACTTGATGTCTAGCGTTTGAAACTTGGCTCCAACACACAATCTATTATCATTAAGTTTTTAGTGTTCGAAAATGAACGAGATATAAAAAAAACAAGAGAATTTTAGAAATGAACCCCGACGCTCTGCTCTTGAGTTTCATTAAGGAGAGAAAATGAGAGAAAAGAAAGGATATGAGAGGAAAATAAAAAAAAAGACTTGTTCCAGAGTTTTTTCTTGAAAGGAAAAGAAGGGAAAAGTAAGGAAGATTTCTCCATATTTTTATCCTCCTAAATTGGAGAGATTTGGGGAGAAATGATTTTATAAATCTTCAACTCTTTTATATTTCCTATATTACCCTCAATCATCTATTTAAACACACGTTCGTGTCAAAGTACCAAACAAAGATGCCCCTAGATCATGGGTTTCTTTATGATACTAAATTGCATTTTTTGAGTTTTAATAGTGAACTTCATGTATGATAAAATTTTTCATTTATTTCGTTGGTTGCTGTAGTAGTTTTTATCAAATATTGTGATAAGGATGAATATTTCATTTGAATCACCTTGAATTTGTATAGCTAACGAAGGAGTACTTATGTGATCTCATATTCTTAATTGTTAGTTGCTTCAATTTCATTGTCTTGAAGTTGTCTAGGCATTTTTTTATTTTATTTTTATCTAAAGGGTATAATAGTAAAATTGTAACTATCATTTCTTTTCCTCCCCACTCGGGAACACACAAAACATTTAATTTCCTTTCATTTCCTTCAAACTCTGGAACACTAGATAAAGTCTTATCTTTTCTTTTCTCTCCATTTATTTTCTCTCCTAAATCCCTTTCTTTTCTTTTCTATCCTTTGCTAAACTCGGGAACAGAGCGTTAACCCCGAGTCTTTTCAATAAAAGGGTAACATGACTACCAATCCAGCCAAATGTAATTTGTTATTTTCATCCCACAAATTATTTATAGGGGTCATTGTTTAAAAAGAGATGAAGTATTTGTGGCCAACAGTAAAGAAGATAACAAGAGGATTATAGGGTCATCGCACAAAAAAACCATGATTTCAATCAGTTGATATTAGCATATGTAACATATAAAAAATGTGGGGTTGCTTAACCTGATTACCGAAAAGTATATCGTCCATAACTTGGGTCAAGTTATCCTACACAACGTACAAAAAATGAGAAGAGTGAGAAAGACACAAAAACTATAATGAATCACGAGATATAACACAATGGGTTATAACATATAACACAATAACAATAAATATAACACAATGCCAAAAAAAGGACACAATGAATCATAAAAATGATGAAAATAAGGAAAAGACACAATGCAACATAAAAGACATAATGATATAACACAACTAAAAATCCACAAAATCGAAAACCTTACAACTAAGATCGTAGGGTTCGATGAGACGGTTCCAATGCCGCTTGAATGAGTTCAATTAGAGTACTTTGTTTTATATTCTTTCGTATCCTACGACTTTCTATTTTTTTAATTGTATATTTGATCCTAACCCCTTATTTGTGATGAACCCGATTATCTTTTATAACTGATTTGATATTTTGATCTTTAATTCTTTGTTCAATAACTTGATTACTAGATCTAACCACGCACATAGTTACTTTTAGATTTGTTTGACACAACAAAGTTAACTTGTCAATGTTGAGAAAAAAACTAAATACTTAACCGTCTCAAAGTCAAATATTATCTTCAAGTTTTGAGTATTTAAATTCTTGTATCTTCAGCTCTAAAATACTTCATGAACACCAACTCTTGAATGAACATTGTAAATGTCAACTGATGACGTGGGTAGGTTAAAGCAAAAATAAATAAACAACATTATTGAACAATGCTTAAAGAGTTGGAGCCTACAAGGGTTCAAAAGCCAGGAGCATCCTAAGTCAAAAAGGTGACTTGTCCCGTCATCTTTTCATCGAGTAAAACAAACAGCTGATGGAGTAACATCAGCCAACAGACCGCAGGTCCATAGCAGCCACTTACCATTTGTGGGATGTCCTTTAGTTGCAACAAGGCTCAAGGCAAGATGCTTTCTCCTAATGGAATTCCCCTTTCTCTATAAATCAGAAGCTGATTCCTCAGCTCTGATCACACCATCACAATCACTCTCACTTAACTCTTCTTATTCTTTTGGTCTTGCACGTGGAGAGAATAACTCTCTTCACTCGGATCTCAAGAATTTCTACTTCTGGTTTCGAGTACATCTCAAACCAGAATCTCAAAGCATCTAAAACAATAAAAATAAACCTTGAACCTCCTTCTACGTTTGCAACGTAGAAGGACACCACGACCTGCGTTAGGCAGAGTGGAACCCTTGAACCTCTGAACCTCCCTTGTGACTCAGAACCAACGTTAGGCAGTTATTTGTTGTAGCAACAAGTTGGCGCCCACCGTGGGGCTGCGCCATTTCCTTTACCCGAAATTAGTTGTGTAGCTCCGACTCTCTTCATGTCCGACCCTGAGTCTCAAGAAGAGGTCAACCAGATCTCTCCTAGCACAGATCAGACCTCTCCGGCCAGATCTGTGTCTTTCTCTACTCCAGGAGGTACTCCAGCTGGGACTCAGTCCCCACCTGCTCATCCTGCGTCAACAAACCTGCAAACTCCACCTCCCACTCGCTCTAGGGTGATGTCTCCTCTCCCTGATCTTGCACAGACTCCACATCGTATAGATCTCACCCCTGAAGGAGTGGAGAGGAACTTCTTGCAGCTTAGATCCCTTTTGAACCAGTATGTTATGAAGGAAAGGGACAAAGGAGTTCGTCTCCGGCTACACTATGACGAGGAGGAAGAGATATCACTCTCTCCTGGACCTCCTCCCCCTCTCACTGCCACTTATGGACGCAGACCTTCACCCAGAAACAACAATGCTGGTCCCAGCAACACCCACACTGCTTCTCACTACGAAGCAAGGTCCAGTCCTACTGCTTTCCCACTGTTTACCACCCAAGCTGCCACCACTGGTATGCCACTTGGACATGAGATGACTCTGGATCAACTCCTACAGTCACCTGTGACCAGTGTCCCACCACCAACAGCCACTTCATGGGAGCAGGCCATGGCTTCACTCCCCATGGCCAGAAACGCTTCTATAAGCATCCCCATGACAACCAACAATGTGGCTACCGAGGGCATTCAAGGCTTCAACCTTATGCCCTACATGATATCCCAAATGATGGCTAACTTTCCTTGGCAACAACTCATCAGTCAAGCCATCGCTGCCTAACAAGGAAACCCTGGAGGAGTAACCAACAACAGGGTGGAACACACCGTTAACCAACCCTACAAGCCTAACAGCTTGTCTTGTTTCTCACCAGAGATAGCAGACTATGATTTTCCCAACAAGCTAAAGATGCCAGCTCATATAAGAATGTATGATGGCACTGATGATCCAGAAGATCACCTTCAGATCTTCTCAGGGGCTACTCGGATCGAGAAATGGGGTGATCCCGAGTGTTGCTTGATGTTCATGCAAACCCTTGTTGGATCTGCACGAATTTGGTTTAACGGCTTGACGGCAGGGAGCATCCGAACCTTTGACGAACTTGGTAAAGGATTTCTAGCCAACTTCTCACAACAGAGATGTTGTGTCAAGGATGCGACCGTCATCTTCCAGATAAAACAAAAGGATGATGAAAGCCTGAAGAGCTTCATTGAAAGATACAAAAAAGAAGGCCTTACTTATGTTGGTGCCGATGAAAAGATGAAGGTTGCAGGGTTCATGAATGCCATCAACTCCAAGTACCTCACCAGGGAATTCAACAAGAGTCTCCCTAGAACCCTTGAAGAGGCCTTAGAAAGAGTTGAATCTCACATTTGAGGAGAGGAGGCTGTAGACATCAAAGAACAAAGGAAAAGGGCTTCCAGCTGGAGAAGCAACAGTCCTACTCAAAAAAGAGGCAATTATGGTACCTATGACAAAAGATCCAGAGGGTCTGAGTCACGAAGGTCTGAAAGCAGGAACCCTCCAAGCAGGGACAGAAATGTCAACTTCACAGCCCTCACCAAAACTCCTCAAGAAATCCTGGCAACTGAAGAAGTTAAACACACCTTCAGACCTCCTCGTCCCTTACCAAAAAGTAAAAGAAATGAAAACTCCAACAAGTATTGCGAGTTCCATGAAGAGAAGGGACATCACACCAACGACTGCTTCCAACTCAAGAAAAGAATCGAAGAAGCCGTCAAATCCGGGGAACTAGCCCATCTGGTCAAAGGTGTTAAAGAAAATATGGCAGATGGCAAGAAGAAAGACGTTGCCATGGTTTTTGTTGAAAATGAAACCCCCAGTAAGCGACAAAGGTTGGAGGATTGGGAACGACAAGGCATCTACTTCCCTTGTACCAAAGCAGAAAAGCACTGTGATCCACTTGTCCTTGAAGGCTTCGTGGGTTCACTCAAAACACAAAAGGCCTACATAGACACCGGAGCTGCTACTGAAATAATGTTCGCCAAATATTTCAACCTGTTAAGCTCTGAAGAACGCTCCATGCTACGGCCTGCTGAAGCTGCCATTAAAGGCATTGCCGACATACCCATCAAGCCCTTGGGCGAAATAACGCTTGATGTAACCTTCTCTGATGGCCAAATGCGAAGGACTGAGCCACTAACCTTCGTTGTTCTAGACCTACCGTCTAGCTATGATGTCATTATTGGAAGGCCAGGGGTAGTAATCTTTGATATGACGGTTTCCATCAGCCGAAAAAGTGCAAAGTTCCCCACCAAAGAGGGTGTTGCAACCCTCCAACCATCCACTTCGGTGTTAACGATTGATGAAGATCAAAGCAAGCTTGGTCTCAGCATCAACCCCAAATACCCTGATCAAAGGATACGGGTCAACACAACCCTTCCCAGGGATACTCTCACAAGGCTTGAAGCATTGCTGAAAGACAATGTTGATGTTTTCGCTTGGTGCCCAAGTGACATGACTGGGATCCCACGAGAAGTTGCTGAGCATGAACTAAGGATTCCCACCAACGTCAAACCCATAGTTCAGAAGAAAAGAAGTCTTGCCCCAGAACGAAGCAAGGCTGCATGTCAAGAGGTAGACAAACTGGTTGAAGCCGGTATCCTCCGAGAGGTAAAATATCAATCATGGGTTGCAAACCCTGTGATGGTTCGAAAACCTGATGATTCATGGAGGATGTGCATCGACTTTAAAGACCTCAACAAAGCCTGTCCCAAGGATTGTTATCCTTTACCGGAGGTTGACCTGGAAATTGACTCGCTTACAGGCTTCCCCTTCAAGTGTTTTCTGGATGCCTATAAAGGTTATCACCAGATACAAATGAAGGAGGAAGACGAAGAAAAAACTGCCTTTCATACTGACAAGGGTATTTTCTGTTATAGAAAAATGCCCTTTGGTTTAAAAAATGCAGGTGCTACTTACCAAAGGTTGGTTGATAAGGCCTTTGCCAAACAAATTGGCAAAAACATGGAAGCTTATGTGGATGACTTGGTCATCAAGAGCAAAACTGAAGATCAAATGCTCACTGACATACAGGAAACCTTCAACAACCTTAGAGAAATCAACATGAAGCTAAACCCTGTCAAGTGTTCCTTTGGTTTCGAAGAAGGAAAGTTCTTGGGTCATGTTGTAGGAAAACAAAGCATAAAGGCCAATCCGAACAAGGTTCGAGCCATCCTCAACATGAAGTCGCCCCAAACCAAGAAAGAGGTTGAAAGCTTGAATGGCAAACTTGCTGCCTTGAAGCGTTTCGCGTCAAAATTAGCTGAGAAATCCCTACCTTTCTTCAAGACCCTCAAAGGTTGCACCGACAAGAAAGACTTCAGGTGGACAGAGGAAGCAGAGGAAGCCTTCAACAGCATGAAACATTACCTGGCTTCCCTTCCTACAATTGCAACACCTGAAGTAGGGGAAACGATCTCTGTTTATCTTTCAGTTACTGATGAAGCCTTCAGCGCTGTTCTCACCATAGAAAGAGACAAAGCTCAGGTACCCATCTATTTCTTCAGTAAAACGTTAAAGTTAGCAGAGGTCAAGTACCCTCCTTTGGAAAAATTGGCCTTAGCCTTGGTGCAAACAGCCAGAAGGCTTCGAAGGTACTTTCAAGCACATCCCATACAAGTAATCACTGACCAACCAATCAAGAATGTGCTTGAAAGACCTGAAACCTCGGGACGACTAGCCAAATGGGCTGTTGAGCTAGGTGAACACAAAATCACCTACGTCCCGAGGAAAGCAATAAAGGCACAAATACTTGCTGATTTCATTGCTGAAATTCCAAGGGTGGAAACGGCCGAAGTTAATATCACCATAGATGAACCCATTGATCCGGAAGCCTGGAAGCTTTACACAGATGGGGCTTCCAGTGTTGAAGGATTAGGGGCTGGTCTTGTATTAATCAACCCTGAAGGGTTAGAATTCACATATGCCCTTCGTTTGGAATTTCAGACAACTAACAACGAAGCAGAATACGAAGCCCTGATAGCAGGACTCAAGCTTGCAAAAAAGATGATGGTTCATAAGCTTCAAGTGTTCACTGACTCACTACTGGTTTCCAATCAAGTGAACGATAGCTACATCGCCAAGGAACCTAATATGAAAAAGTACAGAGAGAAGGCCAAGGAAATCATGAACACCTTCCAATGTTGCAAGATCAAACAAGTTCCAAGATCTCATAACAAAAAGGCTGATGCCTTTAGCAAGCTTGCTTCGTTAAACTTTGCTCACCTTACCAAAAAGGTGTTGGTTGAAGTGATCAAACATCCTGCAATATCTGAACTTGAGGTTCAAGACGTCATCACTGAAAATGAACCAAATTGGATGACTCCATTTGTAAAGTTCCTGCAAAGAGGTGAACTGCCCCAAGATCCTGTTGAAGCTGAAAGGATTCGGATCAAATCCAAGCAATACATAATCCAGGATGAAATACTCTATAAAAAAGGGTACTTAGCTGTGATTGAAAGATTTTATCTAAAACAGGAATATAAGATCATAGAAGTAACAAAACCAGGTGCGGAAACCCTAGTTATGAACAAACTGATAAAACTCGGATCAAAACACAGTAAACATCATTTTCAAAGCTTTTTCATAGATTAACATTCATAAAAACTTGTTACAATAAGCTTCCTGGTTAATCTAATCAGTACACACACTTTCTCAAAATCACCTAGAACCTGACACAAACACACACTTCAACTAAAAACTCTCTATAACTCAAAAACACACAAATTCTATTTATAATGTCTGCACATTCGCCCAGTAGTGATGGTCGAATGTGGACTTCTTCCACATTCGCCCACTACTTGGTACGAATGTGTTCTTCTGATCAGCCTCTATCTACCTTCGCCCAGTGATCCTCTACCTTCGCCCACTTTCTTCTACATTCGCCCACATTTTCCACTTTCAATCAATCAGCAAAACTTTTAACACATGTTAACTTTGTAGATCCAATCACTAGTCACACTTCGTGCATCTACAAACTCCCCCTCGACTATTGATTGGATCGTTTTCTGTCTTCGTCCATTGCCTTGTTCAACAAGTAAATTCTGAGCTGCTTCTTTTGCTCTTTAGTCATTTCAGGCTCCAACTTTCTTTTCACTGGTTTTGATACATTAGCCATCTTCACCATTTTACCAAGTTTGGCATCCAAGTTACTCCCCGAGTTTATGTCATACGCAAAACAAACTCCTACAACTTGAGTATACTTCTTTGCTTGTTCAGCATCGTTAGGTTCATGATGAATCGGATTGTAGAAAAGCATGATGATGTCTTCGAAAGTACAGTTAATCAACCACATTGGATCAAATACATGAACATGCTTGTATTTGTCCTTCCCATCTCTCAAAACAATCACAGCTTCAGCCTTTCTCCAATCGTAGTACCAAAATATAAAGTCAGCACTGAAATGTTGTGGCATAGGCATCAAAGGTATCTTTCTCATCACTTCAGGTGCTTTGTAGATCAAAGTTACCCTCTTCAACTTAGTTTTAGGATCAATATCCCTGTGAACTTTCCTTCTGGGATATTGAGGCTTAAACCTGTTCCACTTCGTTCTACTTTCCCAAACTAACTTATCTGCACACCAACCGACATGTGTATTATTCACTGAAGCACCAGACATTGGGAATCTGCAAAGATCTCTGACCGCCCAATACGGTAGAGTTAGCAAATCAATGAATCTGTAGAAGTACAGAATTCCTGATTCCCATTTGGCAGCTAAACACTTCAGTCTACTCAAATAAGTCCACCCGAGAGCTCTGCCTTTGAACTTAGCATTGTGAAATCTATAAAAACTTCCTTGAGCTTCAGGCTTCGGTCGGTTTTCATCCATTTCCCTCAACTTCTTCAAGTAAGTCTTCAACTCATCAGTCTGACTTGAAGATTGTTGTTTATCAGCTCCAAACACCTTCTCAACAAACTCTTCACTCCTTTTCTTTGCTTTCTTCTTGGCTGAAGTGTTTGGAATCTCTGTGAAGTCAGGAAATACCACATTTTCATCATTCTGCCTGAAGTATTGTGGATATTCCTCATGTGTAATATCTTCAATCTCCACTTCATCCATTTCTGGAGTATTCTTATCATCTGAGTGATTTCCAATATCCTTTTCAGGAATATTTGGAATTGACTCATCCATCACAAACTCCTCAAATGATTTCCTTACTCTCTGTGCAAGACCATCAAGAATTTCTTTAGCCACAGTAGCAGGTACTTCACCCTCTTCTAGATCAGGATCGTTATACTCCAGTTCATATCTCATATCATCAGTCTGGAATATCTCAGCAAAACGACCTGTGAACTCTATCGTCCATTCTCTTTTCTCCAACATGTCTCTGTAAACTTTCTTTGCATCATCATTCAGAGATCTCACCTTTTCGTTCCAAAAGATACTTTCATCTGAATCTGTATTCCCACCTTTCTTCTTTTTGGAACTAGATTCTCCAGCATCCTTCTTCGGTGTTCTCTTCTCAAAAGTAAACTTGCTTGTGTCATCTCCTCCTTCATCATCATCACTATCACTACTATCATCATCATTCTTACTCCCAGATCCCTCAGCATCATCATCATCTTCCTTATCACTTTTCTTACTCTCCTCATCATCACTTTTCTCAGACTCATCATCTTCCTCATCATCATCTTTTTCTCTCTCCGAATCAGAAGGCTCAAAGTCTACCTGTTCTTCTTCTTTTTCTTTATCTTCTTCACCTTCTTTCAACTTGGGTGCTTCATTATACAAACTATCTAACAAATCACTAAGGCGTTTGTTTTCAGCCTTTAGTTCTTTGTTATCCTCTTTGATCACCTTAATCATACTTTTGTTCCTAGAACATTTACCCTCAAGCTTCTTATTTTTAGCTTCCAGTTTCTTTACCTTCTGCTCAATCTCATCTTGATTCGACTTTGAAGCAACCACTATCTGAAGCATTTTCTCCTCATTCTGCTTAAACTTGGCAATCTCTGCCTGTTGAGCTACAATCATTTTCATCATCTCATCCATCTTCTTATTCACTTGCTTCATCACATCATCAGCAACAGTGACTTTCTTAGACTTGGATGGCTCAACTTCTTTGGCTTTCTCCTTCTGAGGCTTCCTGAACATATCTAACACATTATCCAGTGCAACATTAAACTGATCAACTGGTAATGTTTCAGCCTCTTTAGTCTTTTTCTGCTTCTTTGTAACTGGTGAAGACAGCTTTGATGATGTACCAGCATCGGGTATCCTTTTTCCTTTCATCAGCTGGGCAATTTATTTCTCCCTCAACTGTTTAGTGCTCGACTTCTTTGCCATTGATTTGTGTTTCTGTTTTGGCAAATTCACTACAACAGTCTCTCCAGCATTCAGCTCATCCATATCAACACCTAAACTTCCTTCTTCAACATCAACAGACTTCTTCTTCTGTTGTACCTCCTCAATAGTCTGATTAAGAGATTCAGACTCACCAACCATAGTGGCCTTACGTTTGGTGGTCCTAACTCTTTCTTCATCCGAATCCCATTGTTCATCTACCTCTGTTTCTTCCGAATCAACAGAATCTTCATCAATCAAACTCGTTCCCTTCTTAGTAGTAGTTTTCTTCCTCACCACTTGTTGCTTGGAACTTCCCTTGTCTGTCTTTGCCTTGCCCTTCCCTTTGGCTCCGGCATTGACAACCTGCCTCTTCCTCTTAGTGTTTGCATCCGCATACACCAAAGGATCGTCATTATCCGAATCACTCTCAGTATGTCTAGCCTTGTTCTTTCCAGGATCAGTGTAATCCTGTTTAGCTAGAGCTTCAAACAATCTCCTGTATGGTGGCTTATCTTCATCAGGCACACCCTTATAACCTTTCATCCTCACCAAAGTACGGATGTTCATGTGATCTTGACCTATGATCTGGGTTGGATCTTTTCTCAATTCAGGATATTTATGGTCAAAAATCATCATCAGAAATCTCGGGTATAGCATGAATTGTTTCTTCTTCAAACCCTTTAGCATTTCCAGCATATGGTCCAATATCATCCCAGACACATTGAATGGTTTGTTGAGAGTCAACGCAACCATCAATGAACTCAAACTTCTTCTCATAACATCATATCCACCGCTCACACAACCAAACACGTGAATAATGACATGTGCAAAGTATTTGAACTGCACGCTCAGCTTCCCTTTATGCATAGAACCATCAGTGATCGGTCCTTTGTACTTCATCCTCAGGAAGCAAGCCTTCTGTTCAGTCCACGACAATTCTCTGGGATCCTCACTGACTTCAAACTTAATCTGAAGTGCTTCTCTAATATCAGACTCCGTCAAGAACATCTCCATCCCCTGTATCTTGCTCTTGATTATAGTCTGATTCTCCCAGAAATCGTACTTCGCATTCTTGTAAAAGTCCTCAACAATATCTTTGTAGATAATCGTCGGTGTGGCTAAGGCATGTACAATCCTGCTCCTCTTCAAGAATTCAATAATCCCAGTGAACTCTGTGTTCTTCTCCACGTCACCAGGATACGCACAGCAGTTGTGAGATCGTTCGAATGGCCAACTGCTTGGAACAGATGCTTCAGCCTCCTGAACAGTCTCATGAACTGGATCTGGAACGACATTCTCTACTTGAGTCTCAATATTTTCTGGTTGCTCAGCCATCTGCACATCAAAATCAGAAAAATACGTCAAAATACGAAAACGACAAAAAAAATGAAAATTTTAAGATTTTTCAAATTCCACATTCGCCCCTTTTTATTAGGTCGAATGTAGGATTTTAGGTACGAATGTGAAAAATTCAGGTCGAATGTGAAAATGTGTTTATTTAAAGTTACATTCGTCCAATATAAACCACCTTCGCCCATTTTAAGGACCGAAGGTAAAACCTGCAAAACCCTAAATTTTAAAATTTTTCTAAGATTGTTTTTATCACTTAAATCTGATTGAAACATGTTCTAAATAGGCCGATTAGCATTCGTGCACAACCAATTGTTCCTAAATTTCAGTTTACATCAGTTTTAAAAGAAATTAGGTTTTAACATGTTCAATCGATCAATTAACCACCTAAACAGATGTTATAAACCTAATTCGTTGAATATTCTCCCCCTAAAACTGATGTGAACTAAAATGCAATCAACAATAAGCATTAACAAACACTCTTTGACCCTAAATTCTAAAACCCTAAGTCCGGTCATAAAATCAGCGATTCTGAACTCGTTTAAGCTCCATTACCTGTGTAATAGGTATGAAAAAGATCAGTTTTTATCAGGGAACAATAACCACAAGAAAAAGAAAATCCAGCAACAAGGTTTTGGATCGAATAAAAATTTTGAAAACTTTGTGAATGAGGGTCGAATCTGATTTAGCTATATATATAAAGGCCACCTTCGCCCGTTCTGATGGTCGAATGTGGGTTTGTTCCACATTCGGTCCAAACAAATGACCCGAAGGTGAAATCTTTCACCCGAAAGTGAAATTTGGGTTAAATTCCCACATTCGCCCATTCTAAAACGCCCGAAAGTGAAGATTTTTCCACATTCGACCCAATTAAGGGGCGAATGTGAAATGGAAAAATCTGAAAATTTTGCCAAATCACGAATTCGAATCCCGTTCAACATTTTTCAATCTGTTAAACTTCAAAAACTCATATTTTCACTTTTTGAATGATACAAAGCCCAGATGGTGTTATCAAATCTCAGAAATTGACCATCAAGCACCGTCGGTTATCAAAAATAAAGCAGAAATGCAAAAAATTTGGCTTTTCTGAAATTTTAGCAAAACACACCTAAAATCTTTTTGGATTTTGTATCTTTTTGACAATAAAAGTAAAATGCATCAAAGTAAATGAAAACAGTAAACATTTTGTGATATCCGGCAAGAGGATCATATCAGTAGTCTGAGAAATCTGATCACAGCGTTGATCTGTTTGTTTAATATTATCATTAGAAACATTATGTGACACGGCAATTGCTGATATGGTGGTCCACTTAAGCTCACATGCAGACTATTACGCAATGCTTTAAAATGATACGAATTAGGTGTATTAGACTAACACGATGTGGTGCCCACACACACGACATACTCCCGTATCAAGTAATTGCACAAAGCTTTGTCGTAACGCGTGATTATGCCAGAGTTATCCGTTAAAGTTACAAAGTATATAGCACAGAGGTGTACAGGTCCGCAAACGAATGCAGCAGAGTAACATGTGCATATATACTAGGTTGAGGCTGATATCAACTACTGATTTGCATCAGTAAGTCAATACGATGTAATAATGATCTTTGATCAATTAAAACATAAAGTTCCTCAATTCGGTAACTTCCGGTTTTGGCATTTAAGCTCTTTTAGCAAATATTTTGATAAAACTAGGTCCGTAAATCAATACGACAAAAGTTTTATCAGAATATCCCGGATAACCATAACATAACGACCCGAAACCTCAGATTTTGGCAATCCTATCAAACGAAATTACGGTACTAAGACCATATGCCCATGAGGTGTTCAGCCACGAAGGCGTAGTTCGTTATGTTTGTATCACTAATGCACGCAATTTTTAGTCTACGAAGCCTATCAGCATATCACACGTAGTCAACACACGCCTCATATTACTATACAATTCTTTAGCCTGTGTCAGATCCCCACTGATGTACTATCATTTCCTCCTTTTATCCAGGAAATCATTTTTGGTTTTTCTAATTTTTAGGTCTTTTTGACTTTTTCAATGTTTTTGGTTTATCTGAGAAAATGGCTCCCCCTAAAATAAAGAACATATTTTTGGGTTTTTAATTTTTCTGAAAAACAATAAAAACTAAAAATTTGAAACAATCCACTCGAAAGCATCAACTTCTTTGAGGATTAAACAATCCCCTCGAAAGCATCAACTTCTTTGAGGATTAAGAGAAATTCCCAATTAGCAAAGAGAAATTCCCAATTAGCAAAAATCAGAAAAATAATAAAACTAAAAAGTGATAAACCGAGGTGCCGATTAGTCCTGTTTTTCCTTTATGTTATTTACTTTTAAAAGATATTCAAAGCGGGATCTGTCAAAAGCTTTTGTAAACAAATCTGCACATTGGTAGTCAGTATGGATTTTGATCATATCTATCAATTCTTTAGCGTAACAATCACGGATAAAATGGTATTTGATCCGGATATGTTTTGCTTTAGAATGATTTTCAGTATTTTTAGTTAATGCGATAGCGGCTTCGTTGTCACAGTGTATAGGGGTTTTAAGAAACTGCAAACCGTAATCCACCATCTGCTGTTGGATCCAGAGCACTTGCGAACAGCAACTCGAGGCTGCAATGTACTCGGCTTCACAGGTAGACAGCGCCACGGAAGTTTGCTTCTTACATTGCCAGGTGACTAACCTGCTCCCTAAAAACTGGCAACCAGCTGTAGTAGATTTGCTATCTTTATCACAGCCGCCCCAATCTGCATCACTAAAAGCAATAAAATCAAAATCATCATCATTAGGGTACCAAAGTCCTTTTGAGGGACAACCCTTCAGATATCTAAGGATACGCTTGACCGCCGTCAGATGACTTTGTTTCGGCTTCGATTGATAACGGGCACAGAGACACGTTGCATACATAATATCTGGTCGAGACGCCGTCAAGTACATCAGAGATCCGATGGTTGCTCTGTATGTAAATGGGTCAGTCAGCTCCCCCTTAGCGTCCACTCCAATCCCGTGATTGGGTTGAATCGGGGTATCCATCGGCTTGGAATCCTCCATCTGGAACCGGCTCAAGACTTCGGATACGTATTTCGTCTGGTGAATGAAGATCCCCGTGGGTCTTTGGTCCACCTGCAAGCCTAGGAAAAACTGCATCTCCCCCATTGCGCTCATCTCGAACTTTTCCTGCATGACAGTTTCGAACTCCCTGCATAAAATCTCGTTAGTTGAACCAAATATTATATCATCAACGTAAATCTGCACCAGAAGCAAATCATCCCCTGATTTCTTCGTGAATAGGGTGCAGTCGACGAGTCCGCGCTTAAATCCTTTTGTGATGAGGTATGTACTTAGCTCCTCGTACCACTGTCTCGGAGCCTGGTGCAAGCCATATAAAGCTTTGTTAAGCACGTAGACCTTATCCCGGTGGATTGGGTCCTCAAAGCCTGGTGGCTGCCCGACATAAACCTCTTCCTTGACTTTCCCGTACAGAAATGCGCTCTTGACGTCCATTTGATAGACTTTGAATTTTTTATAGGAAGCAAACGCAAGAAACATCCGAATAGCTTCAATGCGTGCTACAGGAGCATAGATTTCGTTATAATCAATCCCTTTGATTTGATGGAATCCCTGCATGACCAATCTGGCTTTGTTACGAACAATAACCCCACGATCATCCTTCTTGCACTTAAACACCCATTTAGTGCCAATCTTCTTTCTTCCCGGTGGCAAATCCGTGAGCGTCCAAACTCCCAATTTCTGAAATTGTAATAACTCCTCCTGCATTGCCTCAACCCAGGCATCCTCCTTCAAAGCGTCCTTGTATGTCCTTGGCTCTACCTGCGACACATAACACGCAAACGACCAATCATTTTGACTACCAGATTGTTGAATTTTGGCATATAAAGCTAAAGCACCAAAACTCTCTGGCGAGTTAACACTTCGCAGCTGCCCTCTGGTCATCACACTGCTTCCAGGATCACCGATAACTTGCTCCAGCGGGTGAATACGATGAATCCGAGATTCCGGATATTCAGGTACAATAACTCCCGTCTGAACAGTCAAGTTCTCTACAGCATCCAGATCATGACCCGTGTTAGACGATGAAGCAACATCTGGAGTTGGAGTTGGGTTCACTGGCGGTGCCTCTGGTTCTTCTGCATGTTCAAGAATAACTTCTTCAAATTGTTCATCTTCAGATTCTGAAGAGTCTAATGAAGTAGAAGCCTCCTGAAACACTTCTTCCTCTTGTATAGGAACATTGGTATCATTAGAAGCTGGTAGGGGGTTCACGGTGATCGGACGCACCAACGGTGAAGTCGCCGCGTTTTCACACTCGTAAAGTAATCTGATAACAGCTTCTTCAACCAAGCTATCTAGATTGAATGATTCAAAGAAGTCTTTGTAATCAAACATCCAATCAGGACCCGTGCCTTGCACATTTTCAGTATACCGTTGAACTTCCACGTTAGCCCAATCCTCCACCCGACGAGTTCGCTTGTTGTATACCCGTTTGAGCGGGGTTGCATATCCAACAAAGTATCCCTCTTCAGCTTTAGGACTAAACTTCTCGCTTGGATTCAACATCGTGCATGGTGCCCCAAAAGGTTCTAGATACTCTAAGTTCGGCTTTCGTCGGTGTAACAGTTCATAAGATGTTTTACCAAACTTCTTCACTTTTAGAACCCGATTGAGTGTATAATTTGCTGCATAAATCGCCTCGTTCCAGAACATTACCGGAAGATTTGAGTCTGCGAGCATTGTTCTAGCCGCTTCAATTAGAGTCCTATTCTTTCGTTCAGCAACACCGTTCTGTTGTGGGGTGTACGGAGCCGAATATTCATGATGTATCCCTTTGCTTTCACAAAGTTCATCCATCTTGGCGTTTTTGAACTCCGTCCCATTATCACTCCGAATTCTCTTAATCTTCAAGTTGTAGAGATTCTCCAATCGAGTGAAAAGAACTTTCAAGTTGCTAAAGGTGTCACTTTTATTCTGCAAACACATCACCCATGAAAATCTTGAGTAGTCGTCAGTGACAACTAAACAATAAAGCTCTCCAAGATGACTTTTACGCTTGACCGGTCCGAATAGATCCATGTGCAATCGCTCAAGTGGCATCTCAACAGAGTTAACTTTCTTCACTTTGTGGGACTGTCTGTGTTGCTTCCCCTTCTTACAACTTACACACTTGTCATTCAGATGGAAATGTTTCACGTTTACTCCATCGACAAGTCCATTCCTCACAAGTTGATTCATTTTTCTCAGATGAATGTGCCCCATTCTTCGGTGCCACATTATCGATTCCTTCTCGGTCGCCTTGGATAGAAAACATGTTATTTGCCCCTGTGATGTCATCGCCTTGGACATATCAAGAATATAGAGATTGTTGACGCGAGGTGCCTTCAACATTATCCACTCCTTTGGAATTTGGAAGCCCGGTTTGAGAATATAGCAGGATTTGTCATCAAAATGCACAGTGAATTGTTTATCACAAATTTGACTGACGCTCAACAGATTATAGTCGATCTGCTTCACATAAGATATCCTTTCAAAGCTCACTATCCCATTACTCACGCTCCCCTCCATAGTGATATATCCGCCCTTATTCCCAGCGAATGCGACATATCCACCATTGATATTCTTCACGTCGAATAGCAACGCAAGATCCCCTGTCATGTGGCCTGAAGCTCCACTATCAACAATCCAAAGACTGCTAATAGGGCCAGCTGAAGCTCCCTGCACACATAATGTAAATCATTTAGTTCTTTCGGGGGATCCAAGCCTGAGTCTTGGGTCTTGGAATATCATTGTTCAAACAAACATTCTCATCAATAATTTGTTTTGGATCAATCTTTTTCGGATTGTTCAAAACATTTTCCTTTTTCTCATTTGATTTTGAAGTTGAGGCACCTGGAGAACCATTGGGTGACCAAGATTGTTCAGTTCCTTTTAAGATACGAATCTGAGATTTTGGGTTCGCAGTCGGTTTCTGAACATTGTTTGCAAATGAAACTTTCTTGATTACCTTATCTGATTTAACAGACTTAGGTCCAACATTTGATTTGACAATCGGTTTTGGTGGAACCTTTTGCCTATCATTTGTTGTGTTCACCACTGGTTTTCTCCATGATTGTTCCATAGCAATCCGATTTCTGCGATCATATTGAACTGGACGATTGTTCCTCGTTTGATAAAAATTGTTTTGATTATAAAACTGTTGTTGTTGAGGAACAACACGTCTGTGTGGTGGAACATAATGATCAATCGGTTTCCTCATGGAATTCCTCACTTCAACTTCGTGCCTCTTATGCCTTACATACGGACATTGAGCAAGTAAATGCCCTCTCTCCCCGCATTTAAAGCATGAACGGTATTCCTCAAAAACATTTGGAGCATTTGGTTGAGCAAATGATCGAACAGGATATTGATCATTATACTGTTGATTCCTCAAACTCTCAGGGAGTGGCCCTTTTGAGTAAGCAGGCTCATGAAAACCGTTAGCTCTGTTTTTAGGTCTAATGAACTCTGTGACATGGACCTTTGGTTCTTGAGGAACATCCAAAAACAATTTCTTTAAAATGGCAGGTGGGATTTCATTTGTTCTCTCATGTTTTGGGAACCAAATGGTGCTTTCTTGCCAGATTTTATCTATTTTAGCATAGTAGCATTTTTGATTGGAAATTCCTCGTCAGAGATGATCTTATCGGATCCTTCCATCCGATAAAACACCTTGACTGGTTTGTCACACGGTTCATTCTTAACATTCTTCTCAAGATCTTTCTTAACCACATTCTTTTCAGACTTTTTCTCACGATGAGCATTTGCCATCGGATGCACATGCTGAGATGGTGAAACTGGTTCATTGGTAATGATGTGATTTTCTTTTGGAATTTCACATGCATTAGTAGTTTGGTGACAACCAGTATCATCACTCTCAGAGTCTGAATCAACACTTTCAGCAGTAACACCCTCATCATTCAAACCTAAAATCGGCCTCACATCGGAATGTGGATCACCAATACTCGAGGTATTAGATTCATTTTCCGATGATGAGTCTGATTTTACCGAGCTCTCCGGTGTCACTTGATGACAATTATGGTTTTCAAAAAGCACCGGAGATGGCACAGACTTGTAATTAGTGGTTTGATCATCAATGATGTGGTCTACCACGTAAGCAATGTGCTTATAACTCTCCAACTTCTTGTTGACTTTTTCAGCAAAACACTTAATGGCGGCCATTTCCAATTTAGTGTTCTCAATTTCATTTATATAGTTTTTTAATGCAAGTTGTTTTAATGAAAGAGTATTTTTGAGATCAGAAATGTCCTTTTTATAGCCATCTAGTACTTTGTTGAAAGCATGCAACTCTTTGCGAGTAGATTGACAGTTCATGATAGCACTATCACGTTGAACAGGGAATTGTTTGTTCTCCTCTGTCAATCTATCACAAGTACCACAATATTTATCACTAGTAATATCAGTGCTACACTCAGAACTTACAGGTTTTGGCGGATCAGTCATGGCCATCAAAGCAAAATGAGCTTCCTTTCCAGCGAAAAACTTGGAGTAGTCAATCTTGGTGAAAGCATCATCAGCAATGCACGACTTCCTCGTCATCAGAAAATCAGCTTCTGCTAGCAACTGATCAATATCATAATCCAGAGATGTAACACTTGCTTCTGTATCCGATTCACTGTCTGAATCTGAGTAAACTGATTCACACTCCTCAGGAACATCAGAAACAGTGTCAATCACCACTCCAGGATTAGCTTCCTCAGTCTTAACCTCAACGGGTTCATTCTCCACTTCCATTTCAGCCTCAGACACATCAACTTCAACCTCAGTTTCTTCCTTCTCACCAACTATCACCGACTCTTCAATATCAACCTGTCGAGCAACACAAGCCACATTTCCACCAGTTGTAATTTCCTCAACCCCAATTTGCAAACCCGACCAATCAAACCGTTCATCCTGTTGAATCACCAATGCTTGATTCTGATTGGTATTCTGTTGTGTCTCATTTGGTGTGGTAATCGGTATGACTGTTCGGTTAGTGTTGTTTGGTCATTGGTTTTGAATCTGGTTTGGTGTGTTTGGTTGTCTGTTTTGGTTGTTGTTAGAGTTGTTTTGTCGGTTTTGGTAGTCATTTTGGTTTTGATAGCTGTTGTTACTTTGGTATGAAACTTGGTTTTGGTTTTGTTGTTGACGGTTCTGGTAGCTTGTACTGAAAGGGTTTCTGTTACCTTGTTTTGGTGGCTGGGTGCATTCCCGTTTGAAGTGACCTTTCCCTCCACAATTAAAACAAGTAACCTTCTCCTTGTTGAACCCGTAGGTTGTGTTAGGAGAAGTTCCCAAATCTGTTCTACCCGTCTTCTCGATAAACTCCGTTGCCCTTCTCATAATACTCGCAAAAGCCCACTGGATATCAATCAATTCCATCTCTTCCTTATCAATCTGTGCATAGTCTTCATTGGTCAGGTTATTATTCCCGATTTGACTAGCAACCAATCCATTGTAAGATGAAACCATTGCAGAGACTAGTGCAATATGTTGCTGAGCAACTTCAACAGTCACATTTCCCAAGTTAGAAGTCTCCAAAACCACCGGTTGTTGATTGGGTTGAGTAATTTGGTTCATTGGGTTCATGTATTGTGTTTGTTGAGATTGACTAGCAGTATAGAAAGCTGCTTGTTGCATTGGTGAGAATGGTGAAATGTAGGAATTGTTGTATTGTTGTTGTGGTGGTGTGTATGATGGTTGTGAGTAGGATGAGGTTTGTGCAATGTAGTTGATGGTAGGTTTTGGTGATTCCATAACATTGGAAATGCAAGCAACATGTGGTGCAACTAATCCCCCTGAACTTGAGTTACTAACGGGTACTGAAGTGCCTCCAAAATATAAGCTATGATTCTGAGGAATCTGTGATCTTTTAGCTTTCCTCTTCTCTTCAAGCTCTTTGTTCTCCAGCTTCTGCACAAACTCATTAATAGTCCAGAATTTATATGCATCCTTCTCCTTGAGAACTTCCACATGCTGATCCCAGTATGGTGGTAGAGCATCTGCAAACTTGTCCACCAAATCTGTCATAGGGATCTGTATACCATAACTAGACAATTCAGTTAGCAAATGACAATATCTAGGAGTTAATTCTTTTAAAGTTTCATTGCCAATATAAGTAAAATTCTCAAACTCCTTTCGTAACTCTTCCATCCTCAATCTTCTAGTCTTCTCATTCCCATCATGCCCAAACTGATGCAACAGATCGTTTGTGACAATATCTAGGAGTTAATTCTTTTAGATGTAGTGCATGTCCCAAACTGATGCAACAGATCGTTTGTGATCGCCTGAGTCAACTGGGAATAGGCTTTCTTCTCCACAGCAAACTTCTTTTTCTCCTCCTCAGACATACTCTCCAATGGAACTGGTTCACCGGTGTTCTCCAAAACCGGTGCTGTGTAACCTCTAGCAATCATACTCCATGCCTCTGCACCCTCCACTCCCATGCCTTCCAAGTGGATCTTGAACTTTTTCTGCCACTGATTATATTCTTGCATCTCCATTAGCTTAGGTGGCCGATTCCCGCTACCTGAAGATAAGTCATTAATCAGTGTGGAAATAGCATTTGTGGTTTGAGTATTTACCACCGCTGCTGCTACTCCCCAGTAGTCAGGTTGTGGTGCTGGAGGTGCCACACTTTGAGGCATCGAACTAGTCATCGCGATGTAGTTAATCGGTTGCGAAGACTGAGTGCTCGTCTTTTGTGCTGCCACTGTCCATGGGTCCATCACTTGCTGTTGTGGTTGTGTCGTTGCTGGTCTCGGGGTAGTCGGAAAATTCCACATGATGTTCACGAACTTCGAAAAATTCAACACTTAGAAAATTTTTCCAAAAACACAGTTCTAGGTTCGCCCAAATTATCCTACGTTCGTCCCTTTTGTCTACTTTCGTCCAAACAGATAACACCCGAATGTAGAAACTGAACCGAATGTAGAATCAGAAATCTTCCTTTCCACTTTCGCCCAAACTAACACAGATTCGACCGTTTTATTTCCACTTTCGCCCGCCCGACGAATCGAATGTGGAAATTATAACCCGAAAGTGAAAAATTCAAACAGAAATTTCCAGGTTCGCCCAGAAAATAGCTACGTTCGACCAAAAATGACACACTTTCGCCCACTCTATGTCAGGTTCGCCCACTACAGTTCAAGTTCGCCCATTTCTGATCTGAAAAACGGTTACACTTTGAAAAACGGTTATTTTGATCTCTGATTTTCAAAAGTTTATGGATTTGAATGATCTTTATCAGGTTTTGATTCGGAATTGATTTGGAACAACTTTAATTCTTGGAATTTTAGATTTTATCCACAAATTCAACTCTAAATCAATCAAAAACACTCAAAAACCATTTTCATTCAAAAACAGATGTATTTTGATCAAAATCATGTCCAAATCAGCTCTGAGTTTATCAAATTTGTTGTTGTATGATCCTTATGGCTCTGATACCACTTTGTGATTGAAAGATTTTATCTAAAACAAGAATATATGATCATACAAGTAACAAAACCAGGTGCGGAAACCCTAGTTATGAACAAACTGATAAAACTCGGATCAAAACACAGTAAACATCATTTTCAAAGCTTTTTCATAGATTAACATTCATAAAAACTTGTTACAATAAGCTTCCTGGTTAATCTAATCAGTACACACACTTTCTCAAAATCACCTAGAACCTGACACAAACACACACTTCAACTAAAAACTCTCTATAACTCAAAAACACACAAATTCTATTTATAATGTCTGCACATTCGCCCAGTAGTGATGGTCGAATGTGGACTTCTTCCACATTCGCCCACTACTTGGTACGAATGTGTTCTTCTGATCAGCCTCTATCTACCTTCGCCCAGTAATCCTCTACCTTCGCCCACTTTCTTCTACATTCGCCCACATTTTCCACTTTCAATCAATCAGCAAAACTTTTAACACATGTTAACTTTGTAGATCCAATCACTAGTCGCACTTCGTGCATCTACATTAGCCCCATTGCTTCGATGTGTTGGTCCTGAACAAAGCAGGTACTTGATCAAGGAGGTTCATGAAGGAATCTGTGGAGCTCATTGTGGTCCAAGATCAGTCGTGGCAAAACTCATGAACCTAGGCTACTTCTGGCCTTCCATGCATCGTGATGCATCCGAACAATTGAAGAAATGTGAAGCCTGCCAAATCCATGCTCCTGTCCCAAAGAGTCCCAAGCATGATCTTGTGCCCATTAGTTCAGCATGGCCATTCTACAAATGGGGAATGGATATCGTTGGACCCTTCCCACCAGCAAAAGGAGGGGTCAAATTCTTATTGGTGGCAGTTGATTACTTCACAAAATGGCCAGAAGTGAAGCCTTTGGGAAAAATATCTGGGAAGAAGATAATCGAATTTGTCTGGGAAAATATCATCTGTCGATACGGCTTGTCTGGGGTACTTGTTACAGATAATGGCAAACAGTTTGAAGAAAGGCCATTCAGTGCTTGGTGCAAAGAGTATCGAATAACACAAGTCTTTAGCTCTGTAGCATACCCTCAATCCAATGGCCAGGTTGAAAGGATGAATAGAAGTGTGGTTGAAGGGATCAAGGCTAGGTTGGGTCGTCAAGGAGGAAACTGGTTGGAAGAATTGCCAAGCGTTCTTTGGGCAATTCGAACCATTGAGAAAACAAGCAACAAGAAAACACCTTACAGCCTTACCTTTGGATCTGAAGCAGTCATACCTGCTGAAATTGGGGTCACCACACCCAGAACCCTTCATGTTGACATCCAGGCAAATGAACGAGAAACGTCACTCAATCTTGATCTCCTAGAGGAAGCCAGAGACTTGGCAGCAATAAGAGAAGCCAGGTACAAACAAAAGATGGAGTCCTACTACAATGCCAAAGTCAAGCATGAACGCTTCAAGCCAGGTGATCTGGTTCTAAGAAACAATGAAGCAAGCAAGAAGGAAAACCAAGGAAAGTTAGGACCCAAATGGGAAGGTCCCTACACCATCCTTGAATCTCACAAAGGAGGGTCTTACAAGCTTGCCAACATGGAAGGCAAGAAGCTCCCTCGACATTGGAATGGCAAGAACCTTAAAAGGTTCTTTGTTTAAGTTGTAAGAAAATGTTGTTCTCTTTTAAAAGCAATGTAATGTTAACATCAAATGAATGAAAGGATCACTGAATCCTCTTTTGGAAATCTTGTCTTTCTATCCTATGATCAGGTTGAGAACCTTGCAAGAAACTCCATGGCAAGGGCCATGTAAGGGGATGAGCTCCCAGGCCATTTCGCTCAATAGGTTCGAGGGTTGAACGGACCTATATAAGGGGTGAGTTCCTAAATCAATCCGACTCCATGAGATAAACAAAAAATAATTTTATAAATCTCATTGACAGGCTTGAACAACCTACACCAATCGTTCCTTAAGTTTAAAAAACAAACTTACGAAAATACATTAAAACACTTGTATAAGTGTATATAGGATAGGTGGTGACATGTTTGCCTAGACTACCTTAAGAATGAATGACTGCAGCATTCAACCTTTGAAGGTGCTACTGGATAAACATTCCCAAACAACAACAAAGACAAACACACATAGTAACAAGAAATGCACAAAAGATGAACAACGATAAAAACTTAAACAACAGCCCTAAAGGCTTAACATTTAAAGGCTTTTAACAAAGCCAAAGAGTAGCATAATTGTTCAAAGGGCAACAGCCCACAACCATCAAAGAACCACTAAGGGTTCCAACAAAAGCTAAAAGTGTTTTGAGACACAACCACAAAGATAATTGTTTTAACAGACCGGATGCTAAGAAAGCTACGAATAGGGAGTTCAGGCATCATTACCAGACCTTGAAGGCTTGGAGGCTTCATCCTCATTCCCAGCCTTGATCACTTTTGCCTTCTTTGCCTTCTTCCCTTTCTTTGGTAGCTTCTCCACAAGACCAGCTTCGGAGGCTTCAACGCTAGCATCCTTGGAAAGTGTTTCACCCACATCCAAGGTCTCTTCACTATCACCAGAATGTGCCCTCTTCCTTGAAACAGATTGAAGCACCTTCGCAGATACAGCTTCGTTTAGACCAGCAGGCTTCAATTCTCTCAGCTCCTTCAAGGGTTTCCCATAAAGGGAAGAAACTTGTGCAACATAAGGATAGCTGGAGTGTTCCATCTTGAGGACAGTTTCCTTGAACACATCTAAGGAGTTAGGCTGATAGAAGGGAGATTCTTCCAAGACTTGGCCGGACTCGCGAGCTTTGAACCCTGCAACAAAACCAGCATGCTTACCATGGGTTAGAAGCTTGGTATACACCTCCCCAAGGGCAGAGTTGAATTCGGCAGAGTGAAGGAGGTAGATAACGACTTGCTGAAAGCCCTCTTCTATTAACCATTTGTTATCACTTTGAGCAGCAGCAAGGGAACCCTCCAACTCCTTCTTTTCACTCTCAAATGCCTTTTTCTCTGCCTCCAAAGCCAACTGATCCGCCTCCACCTTAAGCCTAGCAGCTTCATGCTTCGCCATCTCAGCCTTATGTCCTCTTTTCAGTTCATCAATTAGGGCAATCAAAGTAATATCCTTCTGAGCATACTCCTTAGTATCCTTCTTTATGTCAGCAATTGATTGTTTCATCTCCTTCTTCTTCTTGGCAAATTCACTATACTCACCCATAACCTTCCTAAACCTGCTAATCCCTTCTGGCAGCATAGCAGCAAGGTTGCAGGTACCAACCATCATCTTTGCCAACAAAGCATCATCATCCAAACCTTCAAGACAAGCCTTGGCACCAGGAGTGGCAAAATGTGCCAGAACCTCCTCACAAACGGCCGAAGACTTGAAGTTGTCACTTGACTTCACGTTCCAACCAGGAACATATAGACCCTCCTCATCAAAACTAGCTGACCCATCAGTTTCCTTCACCACCCCAACCTTCACCTTCTTACCCTTGCTTTTCTTGACAACAACATCAACCACAGTATCATCCACAGTCTGATCCTTCTCATCATCAGACTCTTCAATATCATCACTGACTGTCACCGCTTCAGAAGCATCAGCAGACTTGGCAGCCTTCAAAAGCCGTCTGCTAGACCTCCTTGTTGAAGCCTTGGAAGCACTAGCCTTAGCAAAACCCTTCACATTAGGGACAGCAACATAATTGGTCCCATCATACCTCCCTTTCTCATATTTGGTCAATGCATCCTCCCCATCTGCTGCCTCAGCATCCTTAAAGACAACACCAGAAGCATCACCCCCTTTGATAAAATCAAGAGCCGACATAACTGCAAAAATACAACACATAAGGAAAAAACAAAAATGAATGAAATCAGCAACAAACAAAAAATTCATACCCTGATCATCCTTCATCACAACAGGATCTCTACCCGGCTTGTCCCAACGAGTGCTAATACCGGATAATACTAAGAAGGGTTCAGCAAATGGACGAAGCCTCGAAGGACATGCTCTAAGAGCCGTCAGAAAGTTATGATCTAGTTCAGACTCTGAGGGTTCCCCTTCATTAAGAACGGCCTCAGGATGCCTCCACACAGGCTTAAAGGGGAAAATAGAATCAGAAACCCAAAAGAACCTAGTCTTCCACTGCCCAACAGTTGTAACATGGGAGGAAAGAAGGTTAGTCTCTACTGATGACCCCTCGAAGGTGAACCAGTCACCATTCTTGGCAAGGCGAAAGAATCGCCAGAACATCAACAGAGTGGGATCATACCCTAACGCTCTACAAAGACATTCAAAGTGTAGAACACGGCCAACACCATGTGGATGGATTTGACCAAGAGAAACTCTATAGTACTCAAGAACATTCAACAAAAACATAGAAAATGGATGACGAAGGTTTGCAAACTCAAAATGACGACAATACAGAGCAATAGAACCAGATGGACAGTCAGATACAGCAAGTTTTTTACCGGGAGCCACGGGATTAAATGATAAATCTATATCCCAGTCGGCACAGAATGATTCCACCTCTTTCTGAGAAAGAGAGGAAACAGTAATGGCCATGTCCTTTTTAGCGCCCATTGTGCTTAAAAGGATGATCAGTGAACAAAACAAAAAGAGGGAAAGACAAACCTGCTATGGTGAAAATCACGAAACCCTAAGATGGATGAACGGTTGAGAGGAAGAAGATAAAGAAAGGAAAGAGTAAAGTGAATAATGAAATAAAGAAGGGTTAAAAAAGAAATAAGAATCGGTTATTTTAATTTAAAAACTGTAATTATGGCATGCAGTAATCACTTCTGAACGAACTGCCACATGTCACATCAGCAGTCCAATCAAAATTAAACTGCTGAGTAATAACCGCCCAAATCACAGCGAACCCTCGAACCTTTCAAGCAAAGGATAAACTAAGAAAACAGTCAGAAGCTTTCAAGCTATCTCACCAAACCTTCTGACTTCGGGGGCTGATGACGTGGGTAGCTTAAAGCAAAAATAAATAAACAACATTACTGAACAATGCTTAAAGGGTTGGAGCCTACAAGGGTTCAAAAGCCAGGAGCATCCTAAGTCAAAAAGGTGACTTGTCCCGTCATCTTTTCTTCGAGTAAAACAAACAGCTGATGGAGTAACATCAGCCAACAGACCGCAGGTCCATAGCAGCCACTTACCATTTGTGGGATGTCCTTTAGTTGCAACAAGGCTCAAGGCAAGATGCTTTCTCCTAATGGAATTCCCCTTTCTCTATAAATCAGAAGCTGATTCTTCAGCTCTGATCACACCATCACAATCACTCTCACTTAACTCTTCTTATTCTTTTGGTCTTGCACGTGGAGAGAATAACTCTCTTCACTCGGATCTCAAGAATTTCTACTTCTGGTTTCGAGTACATCTCAAACCAGAATCTCAAAGCATCTAAAACAATAAAAATAAACCTTGAACCTCCTTCTACGTTTGCAACGTAGAAGGACACCACGACCTGCGTTAGGCAGAGTGGAACCCTTGAACCTCTGAACCTCCCTTGTGACTCAGAACCAACGTTAGGCAGTTATTTGTTGTAGCAACATCAACTTAGATTTTGACAAAGCTAGATCTATGTATTGTATGTGAGCTCTAGATATATTCGTTAGTTGTTCAGCATACATTTTGATCAAGAATAAAGAGCTATTCACTAAATGAATATATACTTGGTGTTTTGGTTAAGCAACCGATACTCCTTGATTTTGACATACTAAAACTTTTAGAGTGGTTTATGATAAAAACTACTCCTACTTATATCTGATTATTCACTTTAAAGCATGGATTAAATATTTTTTGGTTAACAATACTTTTTAGAAAAATAAATACCAATAATTCACTCACACGTGTTGACATACAATTTTTTTTTGCTAAAACGGGGGAAAAATCCACAAACATTTGTACTTTTGGTGGGTGTCAAATTCAATTTTGTGAATCAAGTGGTTCTCCAACCTAAGGTTGCGGAACTTGCTTAGGTGAATACCCTTCTATATAATATCAATTTCTATATGATATGAAACTGAGATAGTTACCTCGGGACCAACAAGGGGTAGTACAGGAATATTCACCTGTATTTACACAAGGCAACCATGTTGAATCTTCCGTATGACTCAAGCACATGTGGAACATGATGTTTGGACGTGGGTAATGAAGTGACTAGATCCATTAAAGTGTGTCATAGGTAGGCAATTTGAGATTGCGAATTTGGCCACGTGTAAAAAAGGGTATCCACCTCAGCTAGTTTTGCAACCTGAGGTTACAAAACGACTAGAAACTGAAGTTCGACTACGACACACCAAATATTAAAAAAATACCGATATACCACGGATACAGAAAAAAAATAGCGCCCCCCAACACCAAAACAGGGGGGCTCTATTTTACCAAAATCAAGTTGGGCTTTATCATTATAACGCCGGATCAATTTTTGCCCCTCCAATCAAATTCAGCCACGTCATACTCTCTCTCTCTCTCTTATTTTTTTATTATTTTTTATTTTAAAAGATATAATAAAATATTAAAAGGGGCTTTATAAATAAAGCCCCACCACTACACCATTTTTCCACTTTATCTCTCCATGCTGACTCAGCTGCCACGTGAACCAATCAGAAAGGGAGGCTTTATATATAAAGCCCCCCACTACGCATGATTTTAGAACAAAACAAGTGATTTTTACGGTTACATGAAACAAAATAATTCATCTGGAGACTGGAGTCAGAGTCTGAACGCTCTGACCGAATAAAGAAAAGAGTTTTATAATTATTTCTTCAAAGACCCACACTATCTTTACGAGCCTGGATCTAATAATTATTTCCATTCATCTAACGCCTCACACTCTTTCTTATGTTCACACTTAACACTTGTCCGTCCGATCAGATCCAATGTAACCTGTCCAACTTTCGTCCCTCAAGTGTGGGGCTTTTTGCTGTAAAAGCTATAAGACCACACGGTGTGGTGCCGCCCCCCACCCCTATGCCGCCCCACCACCTGGGCATTTTGGCCCCACCACCCATGTTTGGCCCGGCGTAAACGGCAAAAAAATGCCGTTCATGCCGCCCCACCACCCATGCCGCCCCTGGGGGGTGGTGTAGGGAGGCCCGGCAAGTGGATGCCACCCCTATGCCGCCCCCCCATACCCATTAGTCTAATACCCTTCAATTTACATTTGTCGCTAAACATTTACTAAAATTTATATATCGAAGTCTTTTAGTTATTAGTTACTAGAAAATAATAGACTAACCATGGCGAACCGGACGGGTTGTGGTTGGATGACATGTTAAAATGGATCCGAGTCGATAAAAGTCATGGACAAATGGGTTTAATTAAAAAACATTGTTTGAAAAAAGTAACAATTTGGTTCGGGTCACACTATCGGCAACCGGTTAGTCTATGCTCAAATTACCAATGTGGGGCTAGCCCACTTTGGTAAAACCATATGCCTCTTATTAAAGATAAAAAGACTATGTGTTATGGCTCAAGGCAAACACACTTTATCCTCTCATATTACGTCAACTGGGCGCTGACGTAGCCATGGGATAAAGCTTCAGCTTACTCACTTGACCCTGTTGTGGCTCATGGTGAGCAATGGCTTTATCCAATTTTTTTATGCTTTTCGAAAATTGTATAATGTAATATTAATGCAAAAGTAAAATTATTAGAAAATGTTTGATTAATAGTAACAAGAATACAAACTAACAATAAAACTAGTCTTATACAAGATCATTGGAAGTTTAGCCCATAAATGCTCGACCAATTCATGGCGATGGTTTCCGTGTATCTCACGGTTCTTGATATTGTTTATTTTGTCGAGTTTTTTGAAGATTAGTGATTGTCGATTCAGCACATGGGACATCACCTTAGTAATTTTGACAAATAGCCATGTCTTGGTCTTCCAATATCATGTTATGTAGAAAGATACAAGTGTAGACGACGTCTATTATTTTCTCTCGTGTCCAAAACCTTATTGACTTATTAATCAACTGAAATCATTTTCTAGAACATCAAACACTCTTTCAATATCTTTTCTTGCCAATTCTTGTTTCTTTGTAAAGTACTTTCTTTTGTTTTCAAGTTGAGACAAATAAGCTTAAACAAGTGTCGCCCATTCATTGAATATAGGTGATTGGTCGATAACATTTACATCGTTATTTGACCCAGCAACTCCAAAAAACGCATGCCAAAACCAAAGATCATGCGAGGCCACCGCTTCAAGTATAATACTCGGGGCAAGGTGATCACCTCGATGAAACTGACATCGCCAAGCCATAGGACACATAGCCCAACCAACATGCGTACAGTGGAGAGTACCAAGCATTCCGAGAAACCCATGTTTTTTTACCATGAACCTTGTATATGCGTTGGATATCAAACAATGTTGGTTTACGTAAATATCTTCGTGAGTAAATGCATATGATCCCTATGTAAAGATATACAGTTTAAAAGATGTTGACAAATTTACAATAAAAGTTAAACAATATTTGAAATGTAAGTAAAATATATATATATATATATATATATATATATATATATATATATAGGGGAAGTATAGACAAGAAACTCTTCAAAATGAAAAAACCCTAGCAAACCCATTCTTTAGTCCATATTAAGCCACATCACCTAGTACATAATAATATTCAAAAGGGCAATTTAGTCAATTTTACCATCCCCTTCTCTCTCTTCCTATATATATATGTTTCCCATCTCTCTCTCTTCATTTGTTTTTCAAAATTCAAATGCAGATCATAATATCATACCATCATCTCTCTCTCTCTCTCTACCATCCTCTCTCTTGAACCACCACCACCACAACCACCACCTGCATCGCCTCCAACCACTAGAACAACCACCATCGTCATCATCTCGTCATAATCATCTCGAAGAACAACTGATGCTCTGTTTCAGACTTTTCGAGTGATGCTCTGTTCAGATTTTAAAGTAGGTAAAATGCAATTTCTCTCTCTCTCTCTCCTCTTCCCTCTCTTTTCTAGATCTTGAGTTGTAGTTGAGATCTAGATCTGGATCTAATAAATAATAAAACTACAAGATTGTTGCCAAAAAAAACTTGTTTGCCAAAAAAAAAATGAATCATGTCAGTGATTTAGTGAAGAAGAAGTTGTTTCCAAAAAAATTGTTGCAAAAAAAATGAATCTTTCTAAAAATAATAATAAAATAATAATAATATTAAGCTGTTATGTTTTGGGTTTAGTGAAATAGGTTTTGGGTTTTGCTAGAATAATAATAATAATATTTTTTGGGGATAGTTTTTGGTTGCACACGAAGTATTTGATCAAATGCTTGAATGAAAAAAAAAACTTATGTTAACCTTTTATTATTTTTTTATTACTATTTTGTTTATGTTAGATTGTTATTGGATAGGGGACATGATGTTGATAGATCACATGTGATTAAATTTTTTTGATTATGTGTTTTAGGATCCCAACTAACATGTGTTTTTATACACATGTTAGTGATGTGGCTGTGGTACGTGATATTTTTTTATGCACATGTTAGTGATGCTAACACGTGCTAGTATATGCCTAACTAACAGGTGTTAGGGTTCATATTAGTTTGGGAGCCCAACTAACATGTGTTTTAGTATATGCCCAACTAACATGTGTTTCTGTTCTAGTGTTGGTTTTCAGGAATAAGCTATTAGGAAGAAGGCGGCGTTGGTGTTGTGGCTGTGGTAAGTGATGTTTTTTTATAAAGATTATAAATTTTTAATAATTTGGTGAATGAGGTGTTTAAATTAGCTTGAATAAATTGGTTTCTTGGCTTTTATGAAAACTGAAAAAGGGTTTATTCTTTTTTGGGTTCATATGACATACATTATTTCAGGAAAGATATGTTAGTATACGCCCTTTCACGTGTTAGTGATGTTAACACATGCTAGTATATACCCAACTAACACATGTTTATGAAAACTGAAAAAGGGTTTATTCTTTTTAGGGTTCATATGACATACATTAGTGATGTTAACACATGTAAGTATACGCCCTTTCACATGTTAGTGA
The DNA here is from genome assembly GCA_032199755.1 of Ambrosia artemisiifolia. Lineage (NCBI taxonomy): Eukaryota > Viridiplantae > Streptophyta > Magnoliopsida > Asterales > Asteraceae > Ambrosia > Ambrosia artemisiifolia. The sequence continues at coordinate 46,426,842 of CM063522.1, forward strand.
TGTTAACACATGTTAGTTCATACCCAACTAACATGTGTTACGGTTTGTATGACATACATTATTTCAGTAAAACATATATTTTAGAATACACTAACACATGTCATTGATGTCCCATTATGTGTTTTGTAGAGCCCAACTAACACGTGTTTACTTTTTTTGTAGGTGAAGAGATGTTTTTGAGTGAAAGATGATGATGAGGATCAAGAACGAAGAATAGCTAGATTTTTTCTATGTTGTTATGATAGTTTGTTTGAAAATTCACAAATAATTATGTTTGTATTAAACGGTTTTTGATATGTTTTAGTGTTGATTGTTACGATCGTTTTTATCATTTCTTAAATAAATACACATTGTATGTGTTCTTTTAATATGTTCTTTTAGTATATGCCTGTTAACACATGTTAGCGATGTCTCACACGAGGTCAGAATTTTTTTTCACAACACTAACGTACGTTAATATTCATGCTGGAAAATGTGCCATAAAGTAGGAGAGAGGTGACTTGACAAGTGTCAAATCAACCTTTTTAAACCTAGGATTCATAAAATTAAATTATAAAAAATTAATTCAAGATTACCATATTGCCCTTAATCCTATTTTTTATTATGGTGGCCCACTTGCTTTTGAATATTATATAGAAATTAATTATGGACCATTGATCAAACTTGATCAATGGTCACTAGAGGGTTTCTAGGGTTTTTCCAAAAGATGAGGTTTCCATATTATCCACCCCCTATATATATATATATATATATATATATATATACCTTGACAAAAAAAAGTGAATCCCGTGTAACTTTTTTGGACATTGTTATATATTCATCCATTGCGCCCGAGGAAAACCTATATGCCAATTGTCGAAGAACGGTTGTATATTTTTGTATAGAGGTGAACCCTAGTCGCCCTCTTGCATCTTCTCTTTGTTGAAAAAAAATGAAATCGCTCCGACAAATCATTTGATAAACGCATAAATAGTTGCCTGCTCATTCGAAAATGTCGCCTAAAATGTTCTTCATTGTAGAGAGGACGAGGACTAAAATAGTGTCGTATCAAAGTTTCGTTTTCATCCCTCTCTATCACAATCAAGAGGTGGTTATCTCGTTAGCAGGGGTTGCCTTTAAAACTGGGCAATCAAGTAGTTAACCGTTATCCTGTCCGCTTCCATAATCAAATCGTCTTCCTCCAAAGAGAAGTCATTCTATTCCATTTTTTGTGCTGAGAGTGAGAGTGTAAGTGAAAGTGAGGAAAATAATGCACTTGTTTATAAATGAAATGGTTTCTATAAATAAATAGGAAAATAATGCAATTTTTTTGCTCCAATTGTCAAATTTTTCACGCTAGCCCACACAAGCGTGGTAGCGTGGGCTTACTCGTGCCACGTTTATGTGTGGTCGTTGTGGTGTTCACGAGCTACGTGGCTCGTTTGCTATCTCGCGCATCACAACGGACAGCGTTAGGGGGAATGTCTAAGGTTTAAACGTTGGTAACGATGTAATTTACATTTACCCTTAAATGAAAAAAAATTGTCTATGCTTAAATTAATTTGAAGTGGTCGCAAAGCATTGATAACCATCAACCGGGATGAATAAAGGCCTCACTTTTAGGTTTAAAAAAATCTAATTATAAAAATCGTTATATGCATATTTAAAATACATATGATTTTAACTAAAATTTTCCACACACTATATTGTACAAACCACATATTACTAGTGTTATTAGAGCATGATCGACAGGATCTACATAACTGGTCAACTTGAGTAAACTTGAAATGCATTCATTTTGGTCGGTTGGTTGGAATGCCGACATGTTAAACCAACGAATCTAGTCGCTACTTGGATTGAATTTTCGATCTTTTATTTTATTTTCTAAGATCAATTTTTCCATACTTTATATTTTTTTAACATTCCAGATTTGTACAAACTATAAATAACTTTATATTATGTTTAGGTTAGTTATGTATAACTATTTACTTAAATTATATGTTAAATTATCTGATTCTTTAAAGCAATATAATTAATCTTATTCAACGAATAGACAAATAAGATTGACGACTCAACTACCGATCCAATTATAAAAACATTGTCCATTTCATTTAGAGTTAATAGTCAAAATCGTCCCTGAGGTTTAGTCACTTTTGCCATTTCAGTCCAAAACCCAAACCTTTTAAATCTGGGTCCGTAGGCTTTTAATTTTTTGCCACATTCGTCCCTGACACTAGCCCAGTTAACTTATCTCGTTAACACTGGGGACATTTTTGACTTTTTGCCTACAAAATCGAGGGCATTTTAGACATTTTGTATTTAAAGGCTAAATAAAAAAAACATACTTTAAGGAGAGAGAGATAGAGAGAGAGAGCAGAGAGGAGAGAGGGGGAGAGAGCAGAGAGAGACAGAGAGGAGAGAGAGGGAGCAGAGAGGAGAGAGAGCAAAGATAGAGAGAATAGATCTAAGGAGGAGTGGGTGTTTAGGGTTACGATTAGGGGGGGTTCAAGGCGGTGGAGGTGATGGTTGTTTAGGGTTACGATTATGGTGGTTGTGGCGGCGGAGATGATGGTTGTTTAGGGTGGTTGTGGCGGCGGAGGTGATGGTTGTTTAGGGTTGAATCGCTGCCGGAGCTCCTCCTCGATTCCTCTCTCCCTCCTACTGCTCTCTCAGATCCCTCTCTCTCTCTTTCTCTCGTCTGTCTCTATCTCAGATCCCTCTCTCTCTTTCTTTCTCTCGATTCCTCTCTCCCTCCTCGATTCCTTTGCTCTCTCTCTCTATTCAGTATATGAGTGTGTGGTTTTGAAAGAATGGCAGGTGGTGGTGGGTTTAGGGTGGTGGTTGTGTGAGGGTGAGGGTGGTGGTGGTGGTGGTTGTGTGAGGGTGAGGGTGGTGGTGGTGGTGTGTGTGTGTGTTGATGGCAGGTCTAAATGGAGAAGAAGGTGGGGGAAGTGGGTCCCACTTATTAAGTAAAAATATTAAAAAATAAAAGTGAAGGCAAAAAGTCAGAAATACCCCCCAACTTAACGAGATAAGTTAACTGGGTTAGTGTCAGGGACGAATGTGGCAAAAAATCAAAAGCCTACGGACCCAGATTTAAAAGGTTTGGGTTTTGGACTGAAGTGACAAAAGTGACAAAACCTCAGGGATGATTTTAGCTATTAACTCTTTCATTTATCACCTTACAATGTTACATAAGAAGCAAGTGACCTACTGACTAACATTAGTGTAAATTGTACAATAACATAGCGGTGTAAGTGTGGCGTAGCGGGTTTGAGAGCAACTCATGATAGAATCGGCAAAATGCTCTCACGACTCCAGGTTCAAGCCTGAAAATGAATAATAACATGATATTTTTTTTTATGTATTCAATTTTGTCCTTTGAACATGTTCAATTTTAATAATAACATTGTTGAGTCGAGCTCGAGCCGAGCTATTGCTCGTTTAAGCTATCGAAGAGAGCTATTGCGGGTTTGAGAGCAACTTAGGATTGAATCGGTAAAAAGCTTGCACAAGCCCAAGTTCAAGCCTGAACATGACTCGTTTAGTTATGAGTCCAAGCTCGAGCTTTGCATACAAAGTTTGCAAGCCTAAACGAGTCCAAACAAATATGATATTATTTTTTTTATGTATGCGATTTTGTCATTTGAACTTGTTCAATTTTAATTAATAACATTTCTGACTCAAGCTCAAGTCGAGCTTTTGCTTGTTTAAGCTACGAGCTGAGCTTTTTCTCGTTTAAACTATCAAAGCGATCTCGAGCTCAAAATAATAAGCTTGAACCGAGTCAAGCTCGAGCTCAAGGCTCATAAAAGCCTGATAAGCTAAACTCGAACCTAGTTAGGCTCAGCTAAAATTTATAACACAAACCGCCACAAACCCAAACTCTAGGGTCCATTTCAAAACTCCCACCCATCTTATCAAAGTCATCTTCTTTCCAACATCCAATCCAAAACCACACTCTCACATCACACCTCATTCCCCACTCTCCCCTCCTCTCTAATCTCAACACAAATATTATTCCTCACAAATTACCATACTACCCTTAACCAAATGGTTGAGGCACACTCCTACACCACTCGCCGTAGCAGCAACCCACGACTCGAAACCACCGTCAACATCCACATCCCCACCACACCCACCGCCGACCACCGTCACAACCCCACCACCTTCATATCCCCAACAATAATAACCACCCTAATAATATTATCATGGTACTTCTCCAACATAGGTGTCCTCCTCCTTAACAAATACCTCCTCAGCTTCTACGGTTTCAAATACCCTATTTTTTTAACCATGCTTCACATGATCTTTTGCACGTTCTACAGCTTAATTTCAATCCGTTTGTTTCACATCGTCCCTTTCCAACAGATTCTTTCACGTAAACAGTTCGTTAAGATCCTCGCTTTATCATGCATATTTTGTTTCTCAGTCGTGTGTGGCAACACGTCATTAAGATACTTACCTGTCTCGTTTAACCAAGCTATTGGCGCAACGACGCCGTTTTTCACAGCCATATTTGCATTTGTCATCACTTGTAAAAAAGAATCTGCTCAAGTATACTTAGCATTACTTCCAGTCGTGTTCGGCATTGTTTTAGCGAGTAATAGCGAACCGTTGTTTCATTTGTTCGGTTTTTTGGTCTGTGTTGGATCTACTGCTGGTAGAGCATTGAAATCTGTTGTTCAAGGGCTGTTATTAAGTTCGGATTCAGAGAAGCTTCATTCGATGAATTTGTTATTATATATGGCGCCAATGGCGGGAATAATATTATTACCGTTAAGTTTGTATATAGAGGGAAATGTGTTTTCCATGACGGTAGATAAAGCTAAGGGTGATACTTTTATTGTACTATTGTTGATTGGAAATGGTTCTGTGGCTTATTTAGTCAACCTAACAAACTTCCTTGTTACCAAGCATACCAGCGCCTTGACGCTCCAGGTGCTTGGTAATGCCAAGGCTGCTGTTGCGGCCGTGGTGTCTGTAATGATTTTTAAGAATCCTGTGACGGTTATGGGGATTTCGGGGTTCACGGTTACTGTAATGGGAGTTGTGCTTTACAGTGAGGCGAAAAGGCGGTTGAAGGTTACAGCTCATTGACAGCGAAAAAGAGCGAAAAAGAGATTGCGAATCATCTGTGCTTTTGTGGGTTTAACTTGTTTAGATAGTAAGTAAAGGTTAATAGAGAAATTGGGATAAAGAAAAGTTAAAGAGCATAATAAGATTTGGTTGGATCATAAGATACAATCAATTTGGTGGGGTTTTGATTCTTTTTAAATTTATGCTTTATTGCATAGTTGTTAATTGTTATTGATCATGTTTGTAATTGTAATACAAATTACATGAAAACTTGTTCAAATTATATAATTTGGTTGTCAAATTGTCATCTGATTTAGAATCTAGAGTCTCTGTTTTCTTATTTGTTTCATTGATTTGTGTGACTTAATCATTGAATTTTCTTGAAATGGAATTGTGGTTTGGTTTGAGTATGTTCTAATTCAAGTTTAATTGTAATCATATATAAGAATATTATAATGAAATTTTGTTGACTGTTAGGAGAGACTGATTTTTTCCTTAAACATTAAGTTTATCAATAATTTTGTGGTTGTATTTATATATGAAAAGTACATAAGATGGGACCCAAAAAAGTTTCAATATGCTACCTTGATGCCATAAAATGGCCAACAGGGTTTCAAGAATTAGACTGGTGGAGGATGAATGTCACTTTTTCTCATCCACTAATGATGGTTAGCTTTTGTTCATGAATAGGGTATGACTGATATATATGTAACATTGAATAGGGTCCTGGCTTTTGAAAAGGGTAGGGGACACTTCAATTTAGAGGTGTCAATTTATGACCCCTCCCGGTACGGAAATAATCAGATTTTGGGTTGGTTATTGTAACCTGGTTAACATGTAGGCGGAGTTGGGTACTACCTAAGCTAAACGGGCCGACTTATCAACCTGTTTAAAATTAGAACGAGAAAAATATACATTTCATAGGTCTTAACAATACAACTTGTTTAACTTACTTATAAATTTCTTGCTACCCGCCCTTTGCAAACCTGTTTAGAACTCGATTACCACCTGCCAACCCGTTTATATGAACATGGTACATAGATCATATGGCGATTTACATTATAATTTATAATTTAGATATACATGAAAATAAAGCAGGGAATCAATAAGAGCCATAATGTACTTGGGAAGATATCTGCAAATTGCATTGAGATGTTACTTTCCTAACCTAAGATGGGTTGATGAATGATCAAATTACATGGCCCCTCAGCTAGCATGTGACAGGCACATGACCCACATGGATACATGCCTTCTTTGCTTTTAAGTTATTGTAGTAGTTGCCCTTTCCTTAACTTCTCTTTGTCCCAACGTCCAATTTATTGGGTTAGTTGGGTATCCTAAAAGATTATATATCCACCTAAACCATATAAACATGGATGACGAATGCGTCTATTTATTTATTATTTACATAATGTAACTTAGGTGTGTAAATGAGTAGAGCCGATTCAAACCGAACCCCAGATTGCCTCAGTTTCAAGTTCTTGTGGCTTGTGACTCGTGAGTGAACTTTCAAACTCAAGTTTGCCTCGGGCTCAACCTATTTATCATCTTTTAGTTATTTATTTTTCTCTATGTATGTTTACAGTTATCTTTTATATGTTGTACAATTATAGATTTAATATATAATTTGATATACCTAAGGGCCTTTGACCTAACAATACCAAGTAGTTGAATAAATGTATGAATTTTCAAGTGGTGCAGGGTCCAATCTCGTAATGGACAAAATTGGTGCAATTTAGTAGTAGACATAGAGAGCATGTTTAGTTGTTCTTTCTCATATACATACACACACATGTTATATATGAAATTATTATGGGAAATTTATATGCAATATACATATAGTATACTAAATAAAAAAAATAGGGCTATTTTAGGGTCGCAAGCCTAGTCACGCTTGATAAGTGATCTTAGGCTCCAGGTTGTACTAATTTTAAATGAGATTTAATAGAGGCTTGAGCTCGGTCAGGTTTGGCACAATTCAAACTTTTAGTGAAATGATCTCAAGTTGCTCACAAACTGCTCAGCTTGTTTATACAAAGTTTCTATCGTAATTAATTAATTATGTAAATTGAAAAGTATATAAAATATTTTGTTATTTGAATTGATTGGTTTTATTGTCGGTGTATCTAAGTTCCTAATAGTACGTTATTACGTAATGGATTATGGACCCCTTGAAATGGACTACCAACGCATAATTCCAAATACGTGACATTTTATATATTCCATATGGGTTAGTAGCATTTCGCTTTACGACATGATACAATTGTTGTCAAGTTTTCAAATTTCAATAACTGTTTTCCGTTGAATTAACTTCCTCTAATGTCGGTATTGTTCAACTGATTATTAATTAAAAAAAAAGTCAAAAAATTCCTTCTAATAATTTAAATACATGTCTTATATTATTGCCTCGACAAACTTGCTATTAGGTCATTAGGGAGGGTAATGACTGATTAGGTACCCGATGGGTAGAAGACACGTTTTACAATCGGATATGAGACTTGGAGTACCAATACCCGTACCATTGAGTACTGACATCCCAAATCATCATGTCTGATACAAACGCACACTTGACCTGTGTTTTAAATAAGTCTTTAAAGTTGTTGTGAAATCAAACAAACCGAGAAAACAAGGTTTCGTCATTGCTTTGTACTAATTGACATTGACGTCTAGGTTATAGTTTTGAACCCAATCGCTAATATAACTAACTTTTATATGTTTATTATTTTTGTAAACAATATATTATATGTTAGAAAAAGGTTTGTTAATTTTTTTAGAGTTAAATGCCAAAATGGCCCCTGTGGTTTGGCCCAAATTGCCACTTTGGTTACGTTTTTGAATTTTTTGCCAAAACCACCCCTCAAATATCAAAAACTGCCAAAATGGCCCATATTTAACTGAGTTTTTAACTGAGGATGGAAAGTCAGTTAAGTATCAGGGGCATTTTCGTCCTTTCATCCCAAACCCCCTCTTCTTCTTCTTCTGCAAATATAAGACCTTCAACCATCTCCACAACCTTCACCAGCCACCACCACCACCACCACCCTTCACCCTCCACCACCACTTACTAACAGACACCAGACGACATCAAAAGCTCCCCAAACCGAACCCCATCCACACCCTTTTCACCAATCATTTTAAAAATCAATCCCGGATTGCTTCAACAACTCGATCGAATCATTCGCAAAAATTAAACTGCCAAATGCAAGACTTTTCACCTCCACAAGTGGGAAGATTCCCATACTCATCAGAAAATGTTAATCCTAATTGTATCAACTTCAACATATTAACATTATCTTTCAAAGTATGATAATTATAATCAGTAATATTATTGAAATGTGTCAAAGGTTGAAGCACAACACCAGGGAACTCTGTGTCCATTGCAATATAAGGGTAATCATCAACAATCTCTCTTATTATTGCAAACTCTTGTTCAAGATTATCACTCCATACTTCTCTAATTTCAACAGGCATATTATTAATATTATTATTAACAGTAAAGATTACTTTTTTTTAAGATTGAAACAGGGGAAAGATCAAGAAAAGATCTTAAAGATTGAAAAGGGGTGGTTAAAGATTAAATTTTTTTGAAGATTGTGGAAAGATCTTACCCAAGAATAGATCTTGAAGCTGTGGGTCAGTTAAATGTTGTATGCTTAATGGATGATTGAGATAGTAACGAAGAGAGAGAGAGAGATGAAGGCGGTGGCGTTGGTGTCTGGGTTACGGTAGCAACAGAGATGGTTGCCGGTGACGGTGGCTTGGGGTGGTGATAAGCGACGGTGGTGATGGTTCCGGTTGGTTAGTAAGTTGATTAAACCTTCTTATTTCTAGTTATGGTTGTTGTGTCCTAGAATATTGTTAGGGGTTATGGTGGTGAAGATTATTGAACAAGGAAGACGATGGCGGTGGTAGGGTGAAGGGTGGTGGTGGAGGGTGAAGGGTGGTGGTGGTGGCTGGTGAAGGTCTTATATATGCAGAAGAAGAAGAAGAGGGGGGGTTGGGATGAAAGGACGAAAATGCCCCTGATACTTAACTGACTTTCCATCCTCAGTTAAAAACTCAGTTAAATATGGGCCATTTTGGCAGTTTTTGATATTTGAGGGGTGGTTTTGGCAAAAAATTTAAAAAAGTGACCAAAGTGGCAATTTGGGCCAAACCACAGGGGCCATTTTGGCATTTAACTCATTTTTTTTTATAAATAACATATTAGTTTGTTTCTTCTCCTTTGTTAATTAACAAAGTATGTAACTTTTTTTATTTGATTTTATAAGGTTGATTAGAGGCCAATTAGTGATTAATTGAAACAACGGTTTGTTAAATTATACTCCCTCCGTCCCAATAGAAGTGTCCATATTCCTTTTTTTATTTGTCCCATTTCATGTGTCCACTTTAAAAAAATATTAACCATTTTCCAAATGGGTCTTGCTATTTGGACACCCCAAAAAGCTTATTTGGACGCCCTACATATGCCTCGTATAGCTCTATACGAGGCATATGCACTTTATTGTCCCCCATTCAGACAACAATCTGACCAAAAAAGGTACCCCATATGCTTCGTATAGAGCTATACGATGCATATAGGGTTCACGTGGGCATTTAATGTCAACTCGGCACAGAATTAAAGGACCAATCATTGGTCTCATATCCCTAGTATTGCTCTATACGATAAATATTTGTACGATGTCCGGTACGATGTAACATAAAGTAAATGTCAGGGTACCCTATACGACCCATATAGATCTATACGATGCATATTTAACCAAAGTTGATTATTTCCTTCTTTTCTTCTTCTTTCCTTCGTTTCTTCTTCATTTTTTTGTTAATCAAATTTTTTCTTCATCTATTTTTTTCTTCTTCTTTCAAATTTAACAAGGTTTAACAAATTCTAATATTTTGTATCTCCAAAATGTCATGGTGGGCTAATATCTTCGATGAATCCGGTATTCCTGATTCTCAAGCATCAGTTATTGGTGACCAAAAACCATTGTTGCCAGACCTGAACGAGCCGTGCCATGAACCCAATGTTGAACATTCATACGTAAATGTTGAACATTCATACGTAAATGTTGAACATTCATACGTTGGGGAAACCTACCAGCACTACGAGCACGGTGGTGAGTATGCGTACGTACCGCAATACTCTTCGTACGACCAGAGACAAAACCCGGAAGTTCCAGAAGAGCAACCCCACCACTCGCATGTTTCAGAAGAGCAACCACAGTGGCCACATGTTTCGTATGACACTGAAGAGGATTTCGTTTCGCGAAAAGATTTGGTTACGTGGGTTAAGAAAAGGGGAAAAGATAACGGTTACGTCATCGTGACCCGGCGATCCAAAAAAGCTGGTGATTTGGATGTGAAGGTTTGGCTAGTGTGCAACCGAGGTCGCGAGCACAAAAGTGTAGCCACCGAGAGGAGAACGGGTAGCCAAAGAAATAGTTGTCCATTTGACGTGGTCGGGTTATATGATGGGAAACGTCACGCCTGGAGGGTACATGTGAGGAATGGCGAACATAACCATGGTCCTGCTGAATTTCTGCAAGGCCACGCGTATGCAAGAAGACTTTCTCCCGAAGAATTAAATTTGGTGGAGAAGCTATTGGGTCAGGAGATGGAGCCGCGTAAAATCTGGAAAACCTTAAAGGGACACTACCCGGAGAGCATGTGTGTTATGAAAGATATATACAATGCTATTCAAAAGATTAATGCTGTAAAGAAGCAAGGTGGATCACCCATGCAGGAACTCGAAAACTTGCTGTTTCAGAAAAAATACACGTATTACACTCGGGAGGATCCTTTAAAAAATACAATTGAGGACATTTTTTTTGTGCATCCGTTATCTTTCAAAATGTGGCGGGCGTTCCCGCATGTATTGTTGATCGACGCGACCTACAAGACCAACATGTACCGTTTACCGTTAGTGCAAGTTGTCGGTATGACGTCCACAAACCAGACATTTTGTGCCGCTAATGCAATTGTTTATGCGGAATGTGAAGAAAACTTCATATGGGTCCTTGAGCATCTGAAGTCTATGTTGGAAGATTGTATGGAGCCGCGTGTTATTATGACTGACAGAGACCGGGCGCTTATGAACGCGTGTGACAAAGTTTTCCCAAACGCTAACAAATATCTTTGTAGGTATCACATCTATCAGAATATTTCAAAACACTGCAAGAAATCATTTACACACCCTGATTGGGAGGAATTTACACATTCATGGTCTGGGTTATGCGAGTCTCCCACACCTGAAATATACACATATAACGTCAACAACATGTATCGAGCACTCATGAAACAGGGAAGGAAGCGTAAGTTTTTACCATTTGTTTATTTATTATTTATTAAACAAATAACTTTTAATTCTAATTATTATATATTTTCAGATGCTTTTGATTATTTGTTTAATGAATGGTTGGACCAATACCATGAGAAATTTGTAAGTGCCTGGACCAATAGAACAATAAATTTTCACCAAACTACAACAAATAAAGTAGAGAGCCAACATGCTGAGTTAAAGAGATATCTTCCAAGCACGAACTGTAGCTTGACAAAAATAGTAGGGTATGTCGATGATGTTGTAGTAAAGCAAGAAAACCATATAAAGAAATGTTTTGAAGAAAGCAGAAACAAAACAATGAACAGCCATAAGCGACTACCTTTCCTTGACGAGCTACGCCTTAATGTTTCCATCCATGCTCTTAACCTCATTGAAAACGAGTTTTATCGGTTACAAACATTGAGGTCATTTGATTCAACTTGTGGTTGCCAACTTTACACGAGTTGTGGGTTAGTATGCGCATGTCGCCTCGAAAGATATATAAATAAAGGTATATCTGCTAATCATTTTTACTTATTGGGTGCATCCAAATAAATTTAAATTTTTGACATAGCCTTGTTTAATCATTTTTAACAGATCAAAAGATTCCCCTCGACTCAATAGACCAATTCTGGCGGAAGCTTGATTTTAGACCAGCACAGATAAAAAATGAAGAAATTAACCTGGATGAACGATTAAATGATGTGAAAAAGACAATGATGTCTCAACCCCCACAGGTGAAAAAAAGCATGTTGGCAAAGATTATGACGGCCTTGAACCCTCTAAAAAGTAACAAAAAGCCCCCGATTGTACAACAAAATACTCGTGGCCGGCCAACATTGAAGGTTCAAGAACAAAGGAGGAAGAAACAAGAAAAAGATAAAGCTCACAGTGTTGGAGACGCCTCAGTTGCATTATCGGAAAGCACTAGGTATCGTGTTACGGGCATGATTATTATTATTATTATTATTATTATTATTATTATTATTATTATTATTTTTTTTTTATTATAATAATTATTATTGTTATTGTTATTATTATTATTATTATTATTATTATTATAATTATTATTATAATAATAATAATAATAATTATTATTATAATTATTATTATTATTATAATTATTATTATAATAATAATAATAATAATTATTATTATTATTATAATTATTATTATTATTATTATTATTATTGATTAATTTTATCATTCAGGTACGTTCCTTCACGACACAGCTCCTACGTTCCGTCCTCAGCGGGCTAATTTGATCAAGCCCGACACAGCTCCTGCGTTCCGTCCTCAGCGGGCCATTTTGATCAAGCCCGAGGCAGCTCATATGTATCGTCACAGGAATCTAAAGAAACAGGTTCCATTGTAAAATCCCAGAAGTCCGCAAATCGACGCGGTAAAAAACCAGAGTCACCTGTTGATCATGGATTTCCCAACCTCAAAGAACCTGAATCAATCAAGCTTGTCAGTACATATAAGGAGCATATTCCAAAAAATTTTCACCCACATATATCCCGGCTAAAGGATGTCAAGCCTGATGGTCATTGTGGGTATAGAGCAATAGTTGTGGGTTTAGGGATGGATCAAAACCAGTATATGTTTGTTCGGGAACTAATTAGAGGTGAACTTATGAACCATAGAGAGATTTGGACAGAAATTTTTGACAGATTCTTTACGTCTGGGGAATTTGAGCGACAACTGCAAAGAACAACCTTTGAGGGGGTAGGAAGAGCACCCGAACCGCATTGGATGGAGATGCCTCATGCAGGACTCCTAATTTCTAACGCATTGGGAGTTATTGTCTACCTGTTAAGCGCTGAACAAAGTCAGACTTTTTTCCCATTATTGGTTGGTCCAAGTCAAGTGAGGGGCCCTCGTCAATTTATAACAATTGTATTTAACGGAAGCCATTTTATCCACGCAGTACTATCAGGAGACTATCCCATGCCAGCACCAAACACCATGTGGCGTTATTGCCGATGTGACGCAGCGCAGGAATGGGAAGAAATGTACAACGAACAGATTGAGTGGTATAAAGCACTTAGAGCTAATAATCGGGAGAATCCTTCAATTGAGGATGTTGGTTAATCTTTGCCTTTAATCTTCAAATAAATGTAAATAAATAAATAAATAAAATTACTTTTTTGTGAATTTTATGGATATTATTAGTGAAAATTACTATTTTTGTGAACTTTATGAAATTAATTTAAATTTCTAGAAATATTATTTGAGTAAATAAAATTAATTTTTTGTGAGGAGTATTGTTTTTATTTTTTTTTTTAATTTTATTGTTTTTATTAGTTCATTTACATTTTTTAAATGAAATTTTTTAGTTTAAAAAAAAAATGTTGATATGCCTCGTATTGGGCTATATTGGCCATACATCAGTCAGCTTTTAGACTGATATGGGGCTTGAACCCAATACGAGTCCTTTTTAATTCCCTCGTATAGGGTTTTAAGGTCATCGTATAGAGCTATACGACCCATATACACTTTAATTTCTCAACAGAACCAGCTGTCTTCCACTTGACTGTTGATTAGACCATCGTATGACTCGTATAGAGCAATACGATCCATACCTTTGGTCATATAACCAACAATACGTTGGCTGTTGGTCTCATACGAGTCAACGCAAACAAACAAAACCTCTCTTTTCACAGATCGTACCCACCGAGTCCAACACACCCAAGCCAATCGGAGGTGACCCGACCCGATTCAAACACACCCGATTCATCTATAATCGATTAAGGTATGATTTTTTTTGTTTTTTTTTATCTTTTCATCATTGTTAGGATAGATTGTTGTTGTTGATTATTCATGTTCTTCGTTTTTCTTGTTTTTTTCTTTTTTTTTTTAAGTCCGATTGTTGTTGTTATTGTTGTTGATTGTTGTTGTTTTTGATTGTTGTTGTGATTGTTGTTGTGATTGTTGTTGTTGATTGTTGTTGTTGATTGTTATTGTTGTTGTTGTTGATTGTTATTGTTGATTGTTGTTGTTTTTGTTTTTTTTTTCTGTTTTTGTTGTTGTTTTTGTTTTTTCTGTTTTTGTTTTTTCTGTTTTTGTTTTTTCTGTTTTTGTTGTTGTTGTTTTTTTTGTTTTTGTTTTTTCTGTTTTTGTTTTTGTTGTTTTTGTTTTTTTTGTTTTTATTTATATTATTAATTATTATTGTTTGTTTTTTTTAGGAATGGCGATTGAAATTGAAGATGATGATGATCCACCGGATCCAGCAACCGAAGATTTAAAGACTTTCTATTTTTAGCGGAAAACGGAGTGCAGGCAGGGGATCCTTCAATTGAGGGCTGTATCAACAGATGGACGGCATCAACACTGTTGCAGATGATGACGGTCGTCGGGATGCAGGCCGGGGATCCTTTGTCTATTGAAGATGAACCTGGATGGGGCGCTCTTGTTAGTTAAACCAACACTAACAAGAACTCCGGATCAGGTTCAAATTTTGTATGTAGCGGTCACTACAGATGAACCTGGATGGGGCCAGGTTCAAATGTTAGTTATAAACGTAAAACCGCAACGTCGGTAATTTTGTATGTAGAACCGCCTCCTATGTGTTATAAATAGGAGGTTGGTCTTAGTTATTAAGGTACACCGCAACGTCGGTAATTTTGTATGTAGAACCGCCTCCTATGTGTTATAAATAGGAGGTTGGTCTTAGTTATTAAGGTACACCGCAACGTCGGTAATTTTGTATGTAGAACCGCCTCCTATGTGTTATAAAACTTATTTTACTTTTGGTTATTTACGTTTATGTTGTTTACTTAACATTTCGAAAACACCGAAATTCATCGATTAACGAAATAAACCACTTCAGATATAAACGGATCAACCTCGGTAAAAATTTAAAATTTATTGACCGGACTGGAAAACAACGGTCAATCGATTTATGAAATAAAACACGTTTCGAAAACACCGAAATACAACGATTAATCGATTAACAAAATAAAACACTTTTCATATAAACGGATCAAACTCGGCAAAAACAAAGCAAACATCCCTAAAACCTAACAAAATGAGCTAACCTAAACAAAAAAACCGAACACGCATCGTATCGGTTAGAAAATCGAGAAAATTTAATCAAATATGATTGAGAAAAATAAAACTAAATTTTGTGTAATTTTTTTATTTTTTTTAAGTTTGTTTATTATATTTAAAATTTTATAAAAGAAAAAAAAAAAAAAGAACTAATATTGATCGTATAGCCCAATATGAGGCACATAGCAGGCCTAGTATTGGTAACAAACCTAGTATCAACCCAATACTAGGCTTGTTATATGCCTCATATTGGCCTATATGAGGAGTATTTTTTTTTTTTTTATAATTTTGTTTATTATAATTAATATTCCTTAATATTCGTGAATATTTTATAAAAAAAAAAAAAACGTGATATTGATAGTATAGGCCAATATGAGGCATATAACAAGCCTAGTATTGGGTTGATACTAGGTTTGTTACCAATACTAGGCCTGCTATGTGCCTCATATTGGGCTATACGATCAATATCAGTTCTTTTTTTTTTCTTTTATAAAATTTTAAATATAATAAACAAACTTAAAAAAAATAAAAAAATTACACAAAATTTAGTTTTATTTTTCTCAATCATATTTGATTAAATTTTCTCGATTTTCTAACCGATACGATGCGTGTTCGGTTTTTTTTTGTTTAGGTTAGCTCATTTTGTTAGGTTTTAGGGATGTTTGCTTTGTTTTTGCCGAGTTTGATCCGTTTATATGAAAAGTGTTTTATTTTGTTAATCGATTAATCGTTGTATTTCGGTGTTTTCGAAACGTGTTTTATTTCATAAATCGATTGACCGTTGTTTTCCAGTCCGGTCAATAAATTTTAAATTTTTACCGAGGTTGATCCGTTTATATCTGAAGTGGTTTATTTCGTTAATCGATGAATTTCGGTGTTTTCGAAAGGTGTTGTATTTTTGTATTTTCATAAATCGATTCAACAATGTATTTCGGTTTTGTTTTCTTATTTTGTTTGGTTAAAAGTTAAAAAAAAAAAAATTTAAGTACTTATCGTATAGCCCAATACTAGGCATACAACAAGCCTAGTATTGAGTCTTATACTGGGCTTGTAAGGGGTACTGGACCTTTATATGGTTCGTATAGATCTATACGAATCATATCAAGACCCATATCACACCCTATACGGTGTTCAGATCATTATACGAACCACACAAACACACACTCAAAACACACACACAAGATCAAAACACACACTCAAACACACACACTCCATTCATCAAAACACACACTATGGTCAGATCTTGCTTCGATTAAGGTACGTTTTCTTTCTTTTTTTTCATACAATCGGTTAGATTAGTTGATTGATAGATTTAGGTTAGAACTAGGTTTGATTTTGGGGCTTAATTGGGGGTTCAGACCTGGGTTTGATGATGAACGATGAATGAATATGCCTCATACAGCTCTATACGAGGCATATTCATTCATGGAACTTGAATTTGGGGCTGATGATGATGATCAGATCTGGAAATTATTGTTGAAGATGAATGAA
The DNA here is from genome assembly GCA_032199755.1 of Ambrosia artemisiifolia. Lineage (NCBI taxonomy): Eukaryota > Viridiplantae > Streptophyta > Magnoliopsida > Asterales > Asteraceae > Ambrosia > Ambrosia artemisiifolia. Next base: position 46,443,760 of record CM063522.1, read on the forward strand.
TATGCCTCATACAGGGCAATACGAGGCATATTCATTCATATTTTTTTTTTTAAATTTTATTAATCTTTTAAAATAATAATAATAATAGGCTAATAATAATAAGTTATATGCAGATTTTTTATTTAAAATATTTTTTTTAAAAAAATAACATTATTTTTTAAAAATAACATAAATTTTTATTAAAATAATTTAATTTAAAATAATAATATAAATTTCTTTAAAATAACATTATTTTAAAATAACATATGTTTAATATTTTTTTTTTAAAATAACGTAGTATGGCGGATTTCTTTGATGACGGGGATGCGGACTTTGACATGGGGGAGGTGGGAGGGGTAGCGGGACCACCACCACCACCACCACCACGAGTACCGGTTGACCCACTTTTGGGTCACCCGTACTTGGACTTTCCTGCTGACAGCAAGGCGTGGCGCCGCTGTCGGAAGCTTAGGAGGATGCAGGTATTATATTATTATTATTATTATTATTATTATTATTATTATTGTTTTTGTTGTTGTTGTTATTATTATTATTATTATTATTATTATTATTATTATTATTGTTGTTGTTGTTGTTGTTGTTATTACCATAATGCAGGTCGCGGCTCACAAGGCCGTTTCTTATACTGCGTTGGAGGAGTTTGGTGAGCTGGCACGGGCACGTGCTATCATCGGCACTGATACGCCCTGGAGTCGTCTGTTTGATAGTGCACATACGGAGACATATCAGGAGTTGACCGTGGAGTTCCTGTCTTCATTTACTTTCACCGCCCGACCAGCAGATCAACCGGAGGAGGACGATGATCCTGCGGATCCTTTCTACGAGATCACTTTCCGTCTTGCCCAGCAGACGTTTCAGATGTCCTTACGCGAGTTCGCGTGGCGGTTGGGGTTTTACACGCAGCCTGAGATGGCTACCGCGTTATATCTAGACGGTATACGCGCGGCGTCTAGGCCTACGTTGCTTGGGTTTTGGGCGGTCGTAGCTCCTGGTCACCGGTTTCAGAAGGATAAGGGCAGGGTGACCGCCATTCGTGACCCCCTTCACCGATATATGCACCGGTTGATCGCTACGTCGATCCAGCCACGCCATAACTCTCGCGAGTGGTGCACTAGGACAGACCTCTTTTACCTTTACTGTCTATTATATCGGAGGCCGTGCGCGCTCGCACGTTGTATGACGGATTGGTTTGCCTCCGCATACCACCGTCAGTCGCGGGGAGAGTTATACGGCGGTGCGTATGTCACCGTCCTCGCCCGTCAGTTAGGGCTTCTACCCGAGGGTGACCCCCACTTGGGACCTCCGCTCCAGCCATCCCGGTTAGATCGTAGGACGATTATTGGCATGCGCGTTACGCGCCAGTTCGCTGGGATGGGTCGGCGTTTTAAGAATGCCGAGGGACAGCTTTTTGAGCCGGTGGAGTTACCGGAGGTCATCCCACCTTATCCTTGGGATGTTGAGGAGGATATGTTGGAGGACGTGGATGGGCCGTTTGAGGTTGACCTGGAGCCAGAGGTAGAGGATGAGGCACCGCCTCCAGAGCCGCCTCAGTACCCAGCTCACGTTTACCGGGGTGTCCCTCGTGACGTTGTAGACAGGATGCGCCGTATGGAGGGCAGTATTCGGGATCTGCGGCGTGGTCAGGAGACTATTCTTGACTGGATTAGGTGGATTGCTGATTCGGAGGCGGAGAGGAGACAGCAAGCAGGATTACCAGAGAAACCGCCACCAGCGCCACGTGCGGCACCCGGCCCAGATCAGTAGTTTTTTATGTTTGTATTTAGTACTATTATGACTTCTTTTTTTTAATGTTTGTATTCAGTACTATTATGACTTCTTTTGTATGAACTTGTTGGTTGATATGTTTGTGATGTTTATTTACTGGAGTTAATGGTTCTTGATCTTTTATTCGGTTACAATCAGTTTCAGTTATTTATGTTTGTGATTTAAATTTGTGTTTGTGTTGTATATACATTTGTTAAAAATCAAAACTATTTAAAGAAATGGAAACAAATATTTAAAAAACAAAATCAACTGTTTAATATTAACACGAGTCCGTTCAACTTCAAAAAGTATACGTAATATATTCAGACTGTCATTGACGTATTGAGAGGAGTCCGTTCAACTTCAAAAAATTATACGTATTATATTCAGACTGTTATTGACGTATTGAGAAGAGTCCGTTCAACTTCTAAAAGTATACGTAATAAATTCAGACTGTTATTGACGTATTGAGAGGAGTCCGTTCAACTTCAAAAAATTATACGTATTATATTCAGACTGTTATTGACGTATTGAGAAGAGTCCGTTCAACTTCAAAAAATTATACGTAATATATTCAAACTGTCATTGACGTATTGAGAGGAGTCCGTTCAACTTCAAAAAATTATACGTAATATATTCAGACTGTTATTGACGTAAGAAGAGTCCGTTCAACTTCAAAAACTATACGTAATATATTCAGACTGTTATTGACGTATTGAGAGGAGTCCGTTCAACTTCAAAAAGTATACGCAATAAATTCATACTGTTATTGACGTATTGAGAAGAGTCCGTTCAACTTCCAAAAGTATATGTAATATATTTAGACTGTTATTGAGGTATTGAGATGCGTTCGTTCAACTTCCAAAAGTATACGTAATAAATTCAGACTGTTATTGACGTATTGAGAAGAGTCCGTTCAACTTCCAAAAGTATACGTAATAAATTCAGACTGTTATTGACGTATTGAGATGAGTCCGTTCAACATAAAAAAATATACGTAATTTATTCAGACTGTTATTGACGTATTGAGACGAGTCCGTTCAACTTCAAAAAGTATATGTAATAATAGTTCGTTCAACTTCCAAAAGTATACGTAATAAATTCAGACTGTTATTGACGTATTGAGAAGAGTCCATTCAACTTCCAAAAGTATACGTAATAAATTCAGACTGTTATTACGTAATTTATTCAGACTGTTATTGACGTATTAAGACGAGTCCGTTCAACCTCATAAACTATATGTAATAATATTGTAAGTACTCCTCGTATTGCACTCGTAAAAAAAATAAAAAAAGTATATGTAATAATATTGTAAGTAATATTCGTATTGTATTCGTTAAAAAAAATAGAAAAAGGCAATCCACATGGTAGACCAAACCCTAAGTTTCAAAAATTAAAAATGTAAACCCTATATTCTTCGTATTGAGCTATACGGGTCATATAAGGTACCAACTTGCAGGACAATCATTGCCTTGAAGTCAGTAATCAGCTTTTTGTCCCTTATATGCCTCGTATAGCTCTATACGAGGCATATATAGGGCGTCCAAATAGATATTAAGGGCGTCCAAATAGACAAAGCCTTCCAAATTTACCCTTAAAAACCCAACTAAAATAAACAAATAATATGATGGGCCCACATATGACAAGGGTATTATTGTCATATGGCAAGCAAAAAAAGCAATCATTTAATATGCCTAAAACTTTGTGTTTTTCAAACCAAGACACTTCTAATGGAACGGATGGAGTAAAAAAAAAAAGAAGAAAAAGGGACAGATTATTAAATTTAGTTTTCGCTCATAATCAACGCAATTGACGTACGCAACGTCAAGTGAAAGAGAAAGCTAATCAATGAGGTTGGATTTTCGCACACATTGTGTTTGTTTGTGTGAGAATGTGGTCTACTTTACTTTAATTTATTAATTTACTTTAATTTATTAATTGGTACTTTTCGTAGAAGAAAGTTATAAAATTAATAAATTAAACGATCATCAAAGACATCAATTGTGAAGGGACGGGGCGCTATCAGAATTGGCCACGGGTACTACACTACCAGCATGGTAACACCGCCGTCACACTTGCTGGTAGGGGTCCCGTGAACCAATTTCTGGTTCCATCTAACGGGCTGGTAGTGTGGCACAGTGCAAACTTTTAGGTGTTTTTATTCATTTTTTTGACCATTTTAATGTTTATTAATTGTTTTTGACTTTCAAACGGTCATATTTTGTGACCGTTTTAATCTTTAGGTTTATAAAAACACAATACATTCCCATGGTTTTAAATAAAAAACATAGAAATCATATCAATACTTCTAAAAAATGACTGACATTGACGTAGAAGATGTTCAAGTAATCATTCCCACGCTCGACGTCCACCCGATTTTACACTCAGGCGATAGTAGCCTTGAGTATTTGACGGACCTTGCACGGCGGGTAGAGGAAGACACAGCAACATCTAAGAAACGATACGTGCCACGTGATCGCGAGGGAGGCAATGCGCGGTTAATAAATGACTACTTTCCTGAAGTACCAAAATACACCGACGCATAGTTTAAACAAAGGTATCGCATGTCGAGACGTCTATTTCTATGTATTGTAGTAGATGTTGAAGCAAACTTCGAATGGTTCAGAGAGCATGGACGGTCGGTTTAGAAAGAGTTTTACGCCCATGCAAAAAGTATCTTCAACAGTGAAACAACTCGCAACCGGTAATCCTCCAGACGAATACGATGAGTATTTATGTATGTCTGAGAGGACGTCGCGCGAATGTTTACAATTTTTTTGCAATGCCGTCATTAAGTTATACAGGGCTGAGTTTTTACGAAGACCAACAAGCCACGACATTGCATGTTTATATAAAGCACACGAAGAAAGACATCCCCTTCCCGGCATGATCGGTAGCATTGACTGCACTCATTTAGTGTGGCGAGCATGTCCTAGGGAATTACGAGGACAATATATGCGAGGCGATCACCAATACCCTACGATCATGCTAAAAGCGGTTGCTTCGCAAGATCTTTGGTTTTGGCATGGATTTTTTGGACCCCCTGGTTCACTGAACGACATAGATGTCCTCCAACAATCCCTGGTTTTTCTTACCCAACGAAACGGAACGACGCCACAGTGTCCATTTACTTTAAATGGCTACTTATATAAACGTGGATATTATCTTACCGATGGCATCTACCCAACCTGGTCAACGTTTGTGAAAGCGTTTCGATATCCCACCGACCCTAAGGTAAAGAAATTCGCTAAGGCGCAAGAGTTGGCAAGGAAGGATGTTGAGAGAGCGTTCGAAGTATTAAAGGGGAAATGGGGAATTATCGCACGACTATGTTCCAGAGTTTAAAAATAGAAGGAAAGGAAAGGAAGCGGAAAGAAAGGGGAACAATTTTGTGTTCCAGAGTTTCATTAAAGGAAAGAAGTGGAGAGAAGAGGGAGGAAAATTCCTCCAAATAACAATCCTTCCAAATTGGAAGGAAGCGGAAGGAAGGGAAAGTAAGAAAATTTTAAAGTATATCATTTACCAATTTACCCTCTCATTTAACCTATAATACAATCTTATAAGGGTATAATTGTAAAATATACGTTTCTTTTCTCTTCCTTTCAACTCGGGAACACATAAAATCTTTAGTTTCTTTTCTTTTCCTTTCAACTCGGGAACACGAAATAAAATTATATATTTTCCTTTCTTTTCTCTCCTAATATCCCTTTCTCTTCTTTTCTTTTATTTAGTAAACTCGGGAACACAGCGTTGAGGCCTAAACCGTTGCTAGGTGTAGCATCATCGTCTATACGTGCATGATATTGCACAACATGATAATTAAAGACCAGGGCCGGCCCAACCATATTGGGGGCCTAAAGCGAAATAAAAATCCGGGGCCCTATTTATAAAAAATAAAATACTGAAAATAATTAAAAAATTTGCTAGAAGGAGGGATTGAACTTCCAACCTTATAGTTAAGGGCCACATGCTCAAACCAACTGAGCTATTCTATCTATATGCAATTATATTGGTTTATTTTATTATATATCATCAAAATTAGTAAAATTATGAGGCCCTTATAATTTGGAGGCCCAAAGCACAAGCCTCATTTGGCTTGGGCTTGAGCCGGGCCTGTTAAAGACGAGGGGCGTGCGATATCACCGGTCCACATACATGATCCCCCAATCCAACCGTTCTTCGACGAGGAAGCACTTGCGGAGTTAACAGAGTCTGATACGCATTTCCGACTTCGAAATGATCTCGTGGAACATCTAGACGGACTTGATCTACCATATCTCGACGTGGTGGACTCCGAATAGTTTTTCTTTTATTTAGTTTATTTTTAATTTATGTGTATTTGTATTTCTATTTCTATTTTTATTTGCTTTTAATATTGTAAGTTTATTTTATTATAAATAATATGTTTAATTAATGTTTCTTTAAAAACTAAAAAATAAAGATTTCAGTGAAGTGAATCAGCTAAGTGCTGCCTACAAAAAAGTGAATCAGTGAAGTAAATCAGTGAAGTGATGTGGCAGTGCAGGATTGTTAAAATCAGTGAAAGAAAAAGGAAACACTAGTGGTGCCCCTTGTGCCCTGATTTGTGTTTGAATTAGCATTTATATTCGATTACCATTTTAACTTTTAAATAGGTTATTGATAAACTTTATTTCATTTTCTGATACTCTTTTAAGTAAAAAAACATAAAAGTTTAAACTCTAACAACTTAAGGAGTCTTTGTACATCGACTCTGACACAAATAGGGGATATATGTAATTGCCCCAACATTTTAATAGCGAAACTTATTTCACATATAAATCATATTCTATAGAATTTCTCAAAAAACTAGCATTTTTTTTATTAACAGTGTGTACATAAAAATATTTCTTATGTGACAAAGTGTTACATTCTTGAGGTATCCACCGTAACACCCTAACAACTCATGCAACAATCATGTTAGGCTGCAAATCACAAGCATGTTTAAGACACTGACCGATGGAGCGCTATGATACTACAATGGCGCTACGGATATGCATGAAGGTTCAACTGCCATGCCATCCCCACGTCATGAACCTTGGGAGGTTAGATTATTGGTTACCTAATAGTTGGAGATAAATGTGACAGTAAATTCCTTTCGGAAGACCGCAACATGAATGGTTTTAGGCCGGACCGTCACCTTCAGAGTAGATGCAACTCCGAAGTGGCCGACCCCGGCGAAACAGGCCCATGGGCCTAGACTTCCGGAGACCACTAAGATAGTATAAACATCTCCATTTCACTCTCATTCGAGGGTACTGGTAAACCTTCGAACCTACTATTTTACTCTATACTTTATCTCTAAGATACCCATACTTACTCTCATGCCGGAGGGTGGTCACAAAGAGACCTTCTCTCTCCCATGTAGCGAGACTAATGGTGTTCTGTTTCGCAGGTTTACCAGATCTGTCCATTCAATTCTAATCCCATCTTCATTAAATCCCCCCTTCCCACCAACGTCCAAAAGATAACTCTTTTCCTCTTCAATACTAAAACAAATACATATATATGGTGAGCCTTAGGGATGAGCAAATGTTATATGAATATATGGTATCAAAACCAAATCAATACCAAATCGTATCGAACAATTTTTTGTACCAATTTGGCGCCCACTTTTTGCATTTTTAGAGATATGTACTTTTCGGTTCGTGTGAAAACTTAGGGTTGAATACAGAAATAACTATTGAGCCAACACAAACTCAAGATCAATGAACACAAAGTTTAGGTGACAAAAACAGTGACAAAATCTTATTAACCCAAACCTGAAAACACCCCCCAAATACCCCGAATCTCACCAATAAATGAGATTCTAAAGATAACTATAGATATCAACTGATTGTTTAGATTAGTTGATACTATGAGAGTTTATGATACAAAAGAATCAAACAACAACTTACACACCAGAAGACTGATGATCGTACAAATGATCAACCCTTGGTTATCACAACAAGATAACCTCAAGACCACCAGATACAAGACTAAACAATGAAACCCTAACCTTCTGACCAGAGAAGGAGAGAGCTATTACAACGAGAACAATATGAAAAACCCTAGATTACAAAAGTCTGAATGAATAAACAATAATAATATCTTCATTATATACTCAGCTCCAGAAGATTCTATCTAACAAACCCAACGAACCAATATGCACCGTTAGATCATACTCACCTGAAACAATCTCAGCCACTCATTATATTACAAGGCCCATTAGCTTCTTATTTATGATAATACAATAAGCCCAGCAACCAATAAGCCCAGATTATTTAGCCCAAATATGTTACAAGTATTTAGCCCAAAAATATAGAACAACTAAATATTCCACCAGGCCCTTATAACATATTATCGTGTGATATTGACAAACATATTTGACAAACATAAGAATTACACAAAGTCATGTATTATTTTAACAGTTCGGTACATGTTCTGTATGGTAATTGTATTTTGGGTTAATTTGCGTTCGACTACCATACCGTATCGGGGCTTTCTATCTATAAATTCTATTAATTGGTTTATTTGGCGACGTAGCAAATGGTCAGCAGAAAGAAATTCAATTCGTTGTTTTCCAATTCAAGTCATTGGGCTTCTACTATATTTAATTGGACTGAATTTCGATATCAAGAATTAGCATGGCCCAATAAAGGAACGAGGTAAAAAAGGGGGAATGATCATTCTTGACAGCTGCTCAACGAGATCAAAAGAAACAATTGTTGGAGGAATTTGGTAAATTATTTCGGTTGGTTACTATTCTATGAATTTTTCCCAATTATTGACGGCTAAACATTTTAGTTATTAAGTTCTTATATATTTATGTTTTGTTTCTTGAATGTTTCGATTTAGTAACGATGACCGGCTATATTTACTTTATTTTCGATACATGGGTGTATTTCTTACTTGTGATTTAAAAATTATGTAAAATGTTTATGACATCCAATACTTGAATGGTTTGATTGTATGATTTCTTCCTCTGTAATCCGGCTGCAATCTGAAAATATATTAGATTGTTAATAGACGTGATCACTTGTTGATTTTGTAATAAAGTTCTTCAAGATTTTGTAAAAGCCTAATCAACTTTAGTTTTTGATAAAAAAAAGCATACAACGATTTAGGTTTGTCTATGAATTTAAACTAGGTTTTTTCGGCGTCACGTGTTGTGGCAACTTTGCTTCAATTTTTGACATTATGGGTATGTTTGGCAAGGAGCTTTTAAGAGCTTTTAGAACTTCAAGCTTTTAAGAAAAAACTCCTACTCAATAAAAAACCTTATTTGGTTTAAGGAGCTAGAAGCTTTTAGGTTGAAGAAAAAACTCTATAGTGAAAAGTTACTAGCACTAGCTTTTAAGAAAAAGCTCTTCTAGCTACAAGCTTTTAATTAGTAAATGACACAAATACCCATACCCATTTTATTTTAAAAATAAAATAGAAACCTTCTTTACAAGCTTTTAATTATGCCTATTTTGGTCATTTTACATATTTTATTAAAAGCTCCAGCTACTCTGCCAAAGACCAAAATATATTTAAAAAGCTTGCAGCTAACAGCTACCAACTTCCAGCTAACAGCCATCAGCTAGTCTTGCCAAACATATATACCCTATGACGTGAAAATTAGGAAGCATGATGAACTCAACAAAACTGTAAATTTTGAATCCGGACCGGTTCCTTTTCTAACATCCTCAAACACCAATGATTGATTAAGGACATTAATGTCATTATTCGAACTGGGATCACCGAAAAATGCATGCCAAATCCATAAGTGTTGTGACACGACAACCTTTAAGATTATTATTGGATGACCGTGATCGCCTCGATAAAACATGCCACGCCATGCATTAGGGCAATTTTTCCACGGCCAATGCATGCAATCGATGCTTCCGATCATCCCTGAAAAACCATGCTTTTCGTGATGGAACTGATACAATTTCTTGATATCATTGGAGTTTGGTTTTCGCAAATATTTTTTGCTGTAGATCTTGACAACACGCTTGCAAAACTTATACAAGCAATCACGTGACATTCTTTCGGACATCCGTAAATACTCATCCCACGAGTCGGATGCCGTCTCGTAAGTTAGTTGTCGCAATGCTGCCGTGCATTTTTGATAAGTTGTGAACCCCCGTTTGCCTCTAGCATCGTACCGTAATATAAAATACGGGTCACAATTCGCCAAATCATCGGCAATACGTACGAACAATCGACGGCTCATTCGGAACCGCCGCCTAAACATCTCGTTCGTATACACCGGTTGATCGACAAAGTAATCTCCTACTAATCGCTCGTGTGCACCTACACGTATGTTGTAAATATATATAAAAAATATATTTGAAGAAAAATTATACATTCTAAAAAATTTAGTTGCTATATATATTTGAAGAAAAATTACACTTACCCTCCCGGTCTCTGTTTATGGCCGCTTGCCCAGTTCACGGGTGCGAGCTCACTTCTTCGTCTTCCTCCGCCACGATTAATTGTGCCGCTTCCCAAACGGCGTTCACAAAAATCCGGTTTACTTCGCTCGACGAAGATGAGGAATTAACCAATGGTATGACATTGTTTGGTATTTTATTTAAAGAAAGTAGAGAGTTTTTTAGTTGGTTTTGGTGTATTTGTGTTGGTTTTTAGATGGTTTGGGTTTATAATGTTGGATTTGGTTTACAAAAAAAAATAGCCGTTGGAATTAAAAGGAGCCGTTGGAATTCAAAAAAAAAGAAAAAAAAAAAGAAAAAAACCTCATTGGTCCGTCTCTAACGTTTCAAGGGGGACGGGGGAGGGTTGGGACGGGGGTGGGGGGCGGTGTACGCGTCTGGGACGGGGCAAAACTGGGTGGGACGGGGGGTTGGGACGTCTCCACACCCTACAGCCTTATACCAACCTATGAATTGGGTTCCATTTAATTACCGATTGCATGTTCCCAAGTCCCAACCCCTAGGGTGGTTCATTAAACAAAACTAAGAAGTTTAAAGCTTAAATGAAATTTGTGTCACCATAATACAACTTTTAGCTTGAAATTCTTTTCGCGTTATTTCGTTTCGTGGTGTGTGTTTCTTTTTTTTGTTTCTTCTTGGGGAATTGGGTTAATTGTAGAGAGACATCTTCTGTTTTGGGTATCGAAGTTTGTTTTGTTGGAGCTGTGTTGGATTTTACACAGTTATCAAGTTGGTCTATGAGCTGTATTATTACAAGTGGGGTTCCGATGGCTGTTAAATATGCTATACGACATGTTCATGAAGTTGCTGCCGAATTACATAACCAAGCAATGTTCAGAAAACCTTGCCCTATGCAAGTCCCAGTTTTGGTATATTAATATGATGGATCAATATCATTTTTGGGCTTGGCATGATAACCAGATATATCATCGGCCTACATGTGGTTGCAAATAAGATTGATATAACACGTGCAGAGAAGAAGAAGTAAGAGGTTGCACCTTTTAACAATAACAATACCCTCTTTGGTGACAATATTTGTATCAGAGTGTACTTAAAGCACCATGTCTACTTATTAACTGGATTATGTTAGAAAAAATATATCATTTTTGGTCCTGTTTTGATGCTCCAATCATTGCAGTAAGGGGGGTCTGCTGGCAAGCGCACATGGCGGAGTAATAGTTATGGAATTGTAGTTTTTGCACTTAATTGCTCCAATGCAGGCTGTTGTTTTCTTGGCTTCCAAATGCAGTTTTTAGTGTTCTGGGATCCCTTAGCTGTGCAGCAGTTTTTCGCAAATTTTGGGGGTGGTTTTGTAACACAGAACTTGGATGATAAAATATTCTCGAGCGAAGTATCGAAGTCGCATGAAAACATAGGTACTATGGATTTAAACCCGAGGAAAATTGGAGACATGGATGCCTAAACTGTGGCCGAGATCATTGGCGAAGATAAAAATGCTTATCCTCTTATAGGTTCTAACTCAAGCAATTCCGGTTATACGAACTTAGCTTTGTCGTGGTTGGATGATTAATGTCTGTGTAGTCGATAGGCGAGTGTCAGTCATTTGTTTTTTATTTTTCTTTAATTCCGGTTTTTCTAACCTCTGGTTAGGAAATTTTTCGTTGTACTCGCTAATGCTTTTGGTTTTGTTCGTGTGGAATAAAAGTACCTCCTTCTCCGTTAAAAAAAAAACGAAATAATATATCGACATTACTGAAAGTAACGTCATACCCATAAATGATGCACAAATAGAACAATCGCATTTAAGAGGAAAGCATGACGCCTAAACCTTAGGAGAATATCTTGGTATACCTCAAAACAACACATGTTTCCGCAAGACACATACACACTTTGTAAGTACACCAAAAATCAATCATAGAATCATCCTTTGATTCTTGAACTAAAACACTTATTTGTTCTTGATAATTCCACTCCAATAAAAACTAAGAGTGAACAACAATTTCATAGTAATTTCCCAATTCAACATATATATTGGATCAACATGGATGATGGATGAACATTGAGGGGTTTACACAAGCTAAACGATATTTTCACAATTACAAATGTGTTCGGATGGGGCTATTTAAACCCAAACAAATATGATGGTTACTCGTATTCTAACGGACGCAAACTATCTTAACCGACACCACTATAATAAACTGCTATTCCATCCGTTTTGACTTTTATACTTTGACTTCTAAATGTATACTACGTACAAGAATTTCTTGATTAATAACATTCCAACAAGCACAACTTGTGGTTTGTCATATAGGGTGCTTTTGTTGGTTAATCTTGTTATGATGTTAGAAAGTTCCGTTAGCATACTTAGTGCCTATTATGTAATTATCAGAAGTAGAAGGTTAGATATGTAAATAGTGAATAAATAATTGATGCGTTGCATCTTTTGGAAACATTCGTGCGGATTTCGATGAAAACCTCTTGTAAGACTGGGCGACTGGCCGTTGGGGACACGCGAATAGCCTGGCGTGAGCGAGCCACGAGCCACGTGGCTCGTGAACACCACAACAGCCCCACACTAAGCTCAGTGCGAGTGAGCACAAGTGACCACCGTCATGGAAGCAAGCAACGGTTTTGTCTTGGATTTGAGGGGGGCGCGAGCGAGGGTGGGTGGTTGTGGTTTATCCACAGCAGGGTCAAGTGGGTGAACATGGGCTTTATCCAGTGTCCAGGTGGCATAACATTATTGAAGAACTCCTAGGGTGATAACCCCGACCACAACACACAGTGCAAGTATAATTAGGGAACCAACGCGTTGTTTATAAACCGTTGCATCTCTTCTCCGCCAGTTACTCCAGTGACTATAAATAGAGTCACCAGTCACCATTTGTAATCACTCATTTTCAATCAGAAATCATTAAGTCAAGTCGTATTCTTTTCAGGCGTATACAATCTCGATTTCAACAACCATGAGTGTTAACAGATCATACTTGGGCCATCAGCTTTTAATTTGTCATTTGTTAGTTATGTTGGTCTACATCTTTTGTCATCTTTGCTCGATTCCATACAAGGGTCAGATTGTAAAGATTACTTCCAAACAATATAAGCTATCAAAGTATCTTTAACTTAAGAAGAAACGTGTATTCACCCTCCACACATTGTTCATCATTTGTTTGCAATAATCGACCACCAATAAAACATTAAATTTAAATTTAGTGACAAAAAGGTAGAAACAAATAATTAAGTTGCTCTTGATTTACTCATTTCTCCAAACAAATACAAAAACAAAACACACAAATGAGAAACTTGTTATAACAGCAAATACATAAAAGATCACTCTTAAGAACCATATATGGCTTATAGATCATGCAATCCTTCCAGGCTAGAGATCAGCTAGGTGGTGCGAGTTTTCTTGTTCCATGGTATGGAGGCGGTACGTATGTTGGATAGGGAAGTACATTGATGAAAAGCTTCAGTCCCATCTCACAATGTTTTCCAACACCACATATATACCATTTCCTCCCCGGAGTTTGCAAAGTGATCACGTCGTATCCACTGGTGAGGGCTTCATAAGAAGCAGGAATGATACACTGCTGAAAGGAAGTTCCATCGACTCTAAATACATTATGCATTCCCTTAGGGTACCTAAAAACTGTGACAATAAAATTTAACCAGTTAGCAATTTGCTTGAAAACATATATTCGATTCATACAAATATCACAATATCACATAGCCTATAAGCACAAATACGTACCAAGCTTATCTCCAACATAGAATTTCTTTCCCATGGCCCAAGCTTGGTAATCAAAGTTTAGGGTCCAGCCTTTATCATCTCCGACCACAAACACTTTGCCTGAAGGAGCAGGATATACCGATGGAGGTGGAGGCGATGAATATTTAGGAAGCACGTTGATGAAAAGCTTCATACCCCCTGACTCACAATGCTTGCCAACTCCACATATGGTACCATTTTCTTCCTGGAGTTGCAAGGGTTATCACGTCATATCCACTAGTCATAGCTTCATTTGTTGGAGGGATGATGCACTCTTGGAAAACAGTTCCATTGACTCTGAACACATTGTGTCTTCCAGCAGCATATTTGAAAACTACGCGTATAACAATGCATACAAGATTTATTATAATTATACAATTGCTAATATACGTATCCATCATTCAAACGTACATTATACAAAAAGGACACATACCAAGTTGATCTCCAACAACGAATTCCTTGTCTTTAGCCCAAGCTTGGTAATCAAATTTGAGGGTCCAACCTTTTTCGTCGCCAACAATAAACACCTTGGCAGAAACCGAAATAGCTAAAGCTGCTATCGTTGCTGCTGCGAGAAAGATGATCATGCTCCACTTACTAGTAGCCATCTTGGATAACTTTGGTATTAGTGTATGTGATGGGGGATGTAGATGAAGTGGCTTTTTATAGAGGGATTCAAAAGATTTGAACTAGTTTTGGACGGCATGGCATATAATGTTTGCTGGACCAAGTCTTAAATTGGAGTTGGGACACGTTTATTTATTTTTATCTTTTATGTACACGACTAGAGTTAGAATATAATGACTTGAATTTCTTAATACCTCATCAGAATGAAAAACATTGTCTTAGTGCATAATGACTTCTTCAATTCTTAAAACAAAATAATTTTCTGATTAAGGAATCTGGAACTTCATGTATGCCTACACTCTGACCATGTCTTCCTAGATTTCATAAAGACAAGACAATTCCAAGCAAACAAATAAACAAACCAATGTTTATTGAAGATCCAAAAGCTAGCACATACCTCGCTGGTGAGGAAAAGGATGACTAACTTGATAACATCTCTAATGAATTGGACCTGCAAAACTAGAAGACCGTTAGGCTCGTCACAGGGGAGGGCAGGAGGGCCTCTCTGTGACCACCCTCCAGCGTGAGGATAAGTATTTGCTTAGTGAGATAAAGAGAGTTTAGAGAGAGAGAGGGAGGTTCGGAGTGTATGTGAACGTGTCTTACTTGTACTTTTGAGGGGGTATTTATACTAGTCAGAATATTTGTACTTTATTCCGTCCCAGATGTACTGGCCCTTGGAGCTGTTGACCTCCGGTCATGATGTTGGTGTAATTTAGGGCGAGTGTCATGTCGAGTCGCGTCTTCTTAGGATCAGCCATGTCTTTTAGGGGTTGTAGTTCGGAGGTAAGGTTCTATACCTCTTCATGTCCCCTTAAGTCCATAAGTTAGTTTATAACTTAGTTGGTCGATGCTTATTACTGCTTGCCAGCTTTTTTTGTGGCCGCCGCACGTGGAGACGTCTCAGGCCATGTACTTTGGATGGGACATGGCGGTTGCTTCGAGATGTTTTCAACCGTTAGATTGTTTTTCAAATCGTTGGGATTTTGACACTTGTCCAGACGCTAGAGTTTCTCTTTCTTTGTTATAAAAGGCGGTTTTTTATCACTTTTCTTTTTCATTTTTACTTTCCTCAACATCGTTTCACTTTCCCCTTTCTTTTTACTACCGTCCTATTCGCTTCAATTGATCCTCTGTTTCATCCATCCCCACAGGTTCGTCCCTTCCTTCTTTACTTTAAAGGTCTTTAATTTCTTTATCGGTTATGGGGAAAGATAACATGAACGTCAGTTTTTCAACTTTAACCCAGAATAAACTCGACAAATTTTTGAGGGATTACAGGATCCCCTTAGATTTAAACCCTGAACTTCCGGCCTCTGATCGTTCTATCTACCCTCCCCTCCCTGGTAAGTTTGCATTTTACACACGTGTGTATGATTTTTCTAACTACCGGGTTCCCATGACTAGATTTCTATTCAAAGTTCTTTTGTTCCATGGGGTTCATTTTTCTCAGATGAACCCTTTTAGTTTGGGGAGGGTTTGCCATTTTGAACTGAAATGTAGAGCTTTGAAGGCGAAGCCTGACATTGACGTGTTCCGAGCCTTTTATAAGTTGAACCAGGCTGCTGACTGGTTTACCTTTTAGAAGAGGAGGAAAAAGCCCGAATGTCATGGCAAGGACACTTCCAGTTTGAAGAACTGGAAGACGCGGTTCTTTTGGCTGGATGATAGGTGCTTGCCGAAGGAGATGGTGTCCCTGTGGAGGAGGAGCTTCGAGTCTACTGAGTGGGAGTTACCGGATGATTTTGCTTGTGATGCTTCTCTGTACAATAGGCTTGTAACCCATAAATCAAATATTAAGAAGTATCCGGAGCACATTCTAGTATTGGGAGGTGTTAATAAGGTATGGGATGAACCAGATCAATGGCCAATCATTTTGTATAAAAATAAGGGTGAGGATCGCTTCTTGACCTTCGGCCCATTTACCAAATATGGAATATAACTTTTTTATTTGTCTTATGTAGAGATGTCGTTGCTAGCTGCTTTGAAGTTTGAGGAGTACGACGATGATGACTTCAAGCTGTCCAGTGAGCCTATTGGTACGAGTAAACCTGTTCTTGAGCAAGTGGAGAAGCTGCAGTTCCCCATCCGTGTTGAAGGTGCTGAAGGAGTGGAGAAAGTTGGAGACGAAGGTCAGAATAAGGCTGAAGGTGAAGGTGGAAGTGGCAAGGGCGGCGAGCCTTGTGGTGAAGCTAGTGAGGGTGATCTTACCGTTGGTCATGTTTTTCCTAACCCCGTACCTTTAAAGGCTGTTGATTCTTCCAGTGTTCCTACTACGGATGACGATGTTGTGGAAGATACATCTTTGGATTTGAATGTTCACGCTCGGAAGGAAGCACGAGCCGTCTAAGGCAAAGAAAAGCCCTAAGAAAGTAAAGTTTGCTCCGGCTAGCACTCTCCCTGCTCTTCATTCATCGAAAGGTAACATTTTGGACGAAGTTGATTTGCACATGACTGGTGGTAAGTCTTCCCGAGATTGTGGCCCCATTTATATGGATGTTCTGGAGGGCGGATCTGGTGGTGGTGAGAAGAAAGGAGATGATGTGTTTCATGATATAGCCAACCGTCCAGCTCGGACATTGACAACTGGAGACGTGGGTGGTTTCTCCGTGTCTTCACCTGGTAAGTATACTGGTTGTATCTCTATCTTCCGTGCCAGTGAGGAGAACGAGTATGGCGCGTCTTATTCTCCTTGTTGGTTCGAGGCGGAGACATTGACTATGTTTAATTTTGTAGATCCTTTGGACGACATCAAGGAGGTTGATCCTGCTACGGCTGAGGATGTTTTCGTCCCTGATTGGGATTTGAAGAATGGATCTAGGGTGGTTGATGCTTTGTCATCAAAAATGATGTTGTTCAACCTACATACCCCGGCTGATCACACCCATTACCGGAAGCTGAAGGATGATGATCTGCCAGACGCCTTGATGGTTAATCAGGCTCAGTCCAACTTCTTGGGGTCGGAGGTGTACCGAAGGTGGATTGATTCGGAATTTCAGCGAACCAAATTGATGAGGAGGGGTAATGCTTGTGGTCATGAGAATGTACTCGAGTCTTTGAAATCTTGTCAGGAACAGCTTCGATCTGCTCAGGCCACTTTTGCTGCGGCCGGAGAGGAGCGAGACAAGTTTCAAAGTGAAGCTGATGATTTGTGGAAGAAGCTACAGGTTGCTGAACATGCTCATGAAACTTCCAAGAAGAAATACATCCATTCAATTGAAGAGCTTGAACAACTGATGGCAAAGACCAAGGATGCCGCGGATACTTTGGTGAAAGGTTTGTATATTACTTTCTTTGTTCTTCCTTTTATTTCAACACCTAGTGATTTTTTGTTGTTGTTTATCTTATGTAGATAAGGATGCGGCTCTTGCTAGTGAAAAGGAAGCTCGGGGAGGAGTTGAAAGCCGAGGTAGAGAGACTAAAGGCTGAGAAGGATGGACTGCTAAAAGAGACGGAACTGTTATTTGCTTTTAAGCAGTTTGTTCTATCTGATGGAGCTGGCGTCTCATCACATTCGGAATTGTCCATCGGTAAAAACTGTTGTGGCTGGCGTGAACAATGCCATGAATGGCATTGGTTTTAATGCTGGGGTAAGGGCAGGTTATGCTGCGGCCTCCAAGGGAGTGCCTATGAATGAAACCCCTAAGATGATCCCGAATGCCATGCAGTTGTTACTTGACGCGGTGAAGTGCTATGATGAGGTTGCAATCCCATCCATCTCCAAGCTGCATGATCTCGTCTCTGAGCCGACAGATGTCGTTATTAAAGCCTTCAAGGATTTATTTGTGACTGAAGACGCATCTCAAGGTCCGGTGAAGTGATTGGTTCTCTCCCGTTCCTCCACATAGGTTCGGTGATTTTCTTGTTTTAGTTGTGAAGCTTTGTTAACTCTTTGTACCACCCGTTCCTCCACATAGGTTCGGTGTTTTAGTTGTTTGTCTTTGTGAAGCTTTTTATAATCGTTGTACCACCCGTTCCTTTATGTAGGTTCTGTGTTTTAGTTGTTATGTCTTTCGGACCACTGTGTAATAGGTTGGTGGTGATTGTGGTTGCATGTAGATGCCCCACCTTTTGTAATCACTTTTTTAGACGAAGTTCGTTAGATGGACGAACATACATATCAGAACCATAGCTTATAGAATGCAATCCTTCTGGCCTAGAGATTAGCTAGGAGGTGCGAGTTTTCTTGTTCTGTGGTATGGAGGCGGTACATATGTTGGATAGGGAAGTACATTAATGAAAAGCTTCAATCCCATCTCGCAATGTTTTCCAACACCACATATATACCATTTCCTTCCTAGAGTTTGCAAAGTGATCACGTTGTATCCACTGGCGAGGGCTTCATAAGAAGCAGGAATGATACATTGCTGAAAGGAAGTTCCATCGACTCTAAATACATTATGCATTCCCTTAGGGTACCTAAAAACTGTGACAAAAATTTAACCAGTTAGCAATTTGCTTGAAAACATATATTAGTTTCATACAAATATCACATAGCCTATAAGCATAAATACGTACCAAGCTTATCTCCGACATAGAATTTCTTTCCCATGGCCCAAGCTTGGTAATCAAAGTTCAGGGTCCAGCCTTTATCATCTCCGACCACAAGCACTTTGCCTGAAGGAGCAGATGGAGGTGGAGGCAATGAATATTGAGGAAGCACATTGATGAAAAGCTTCATGTGATCAATTGAAATCTAGAAAAGCTTTTATTTGTATTGCTTGAATGAAAAACTGAATTACAAAAGAAAAGGAACTCGACAATTAAATAGAAAGAATACAATATTCTTAAAAGGAAAATGTGCAAGCTGGAGGTCCCTTGATTGACTCAAACGGCTACTTTCTCCAAGATGCTAGCTGTGAAATCTCTTAAAGAAAGGAAATAATGTTAATTTGATATTTTATTTTTCTAACACTCCCCCTCAAGTTGAGTAGTGGGATTCCCGATACTTAACTTGTGAAGACACTGACTGAAAATCCTTCCGTTAACGGCTTTTGTTAATATATCTGCTAATTGGTCTTCTGAGCGAACAAATGGGAGATCTATAATTCCTGTTTCGAGTTTTTCTTTGATGAAGTGCCTATCAACTTCTACATGTTTAGTACGATCGTGTTGAACAGGATTTTCCGAAGTTTGTATTGCAGCTTCGTTGTCACACATGATAGCACTAGCTTCGGGTTGAGGGAACCCTATTTCAATCAAAAGCTTGCGTATCCAGAGAACTTCGGCTAGGCCGCGTGCAATCCCTCGAAATTGTGCCTCGGCACTTGATAAGGCTACAACTTTTTGTTTCTTGCTTTTCCATGTAACTAGATTTCCTCCGACCAAGGTAAAGTATCCTGACGTTGATCTTCGATCTCCTTTGTCTCCTGCCCAGTATGCATCTGTGTACTCTTCGATTCTAAGGTGGTTGTTTGGTTGAAACAGAATCCCATGGCCTGTCGTACCTTTGAGATACCGTAAGACCCTCCATACTGCATCCATGTGAGCTACCTGTGGTTGAGGCATGAACTGACTCACAACTCCAACTGCATATGCAATATCAGGGCGAGTATGTGAAAGGTATATAAGTTTGCCCACCAACCGTTGGTATCTCTCTTTGTCCGCCAATTTTGCCCCTTCTTCCATATAGAGTTTCTGATTAGTCATCACTGGAGTGTCGGCTGGCTTGCAATCGATCATTCCTGTCTCGGCAAGAAGATCAAGAATATATTTCTTCTGGCAAATAAAGATTCCTTGTTTAGACCTTAGTACCTCAATTCCAAGAAAGTACTTAAGCCTTCCCAAGTCTTTCATCTCAAATTCGGTGAACAAGTTAGTCTTTAACTTCTCCATTTCTTCTGCATCGTTCCCTGTAATAATCATATCATCAACATATATAATCAAACAGGTCAGAAGTTTACCTCTTCGTTTAAGGAATAGGGTATGGTCAGAGTTGCCTTGCCGGAAACCATATCCTTTCATTGCCATGGTAAATCTGCCAAACCAAGCTCGAGGGGATAGCTTAAGCCCGTAGAGAGTCCTTTTAACCGACATACTTCCTTAGTTTTGAAATTTTCCATGAAACCAGGGGGGCTTCCATATACACTTCTTCTTTCAGTTCTCCATGTAGGAAAGCGTTCTTAACATCAAACTGATGAAGAGGCCATCCTTCATTTGCAGCAATAGAAAAAAGTACATGGATCGTATCAATTTTGGCTACCGGAGAAAATGTCTCTGAATAGTCAATCCCGTATGTTTGAGTATAGCCCTTGGCTACTAGCCGAGCTTTATATCTTTCGATGGTTCCATTTGGTTTGCGTTTGATTGTAAAAACCCAACGACAGCCTACTGGTTTCTTTCCTGGGGAAGAACACGTTTCTCCCATGTTTCATTTTTTATATGTGCCTCCATTTCTGTTTCCATAGCATCCTTCCAATTTTCTGAATTTAACACTTGTTCCACAGAGTTTGGAAGTTGTTCATCGTATAGGGAAACAGTGAAAGCCTTGGCTTCTCTAGATAAATTTCCGTTGGTAATGTTTGTTACCGGATAACTAGAGGACCTTGCTTCTTTTTCAGGGGAATATCGATTTGGTGGGATCCCCCTATTGACTCTTTGAGGTAAAACATATCTTTCAGTTGTGTTGTTTGGTACACCCTTATCTTCTTGTATTGGTTCCGTCTCCTGCATAGGCTCAATAATAGTACTAGGGGAATCTTGGTTAGATATGTCAATGTGTTGGGTATCCTCATGCGTGTGAGAGTGACTAGCCTCATTAACTGGACTCGGAGGATCTTGGTTAGTAGCACTAACAGTTGGATCATTCGATTGAGAGGAAGTACGTGATTCATCTTGGGTATTGTGATCAACTTCTTGGGTTGGATTATACTGAGTATCGTGATTAACTTCTTCTAACAATGGGGTCCACTTTAACCAACTCAGTGTGTCCACAGTGTGTCCACGTACTCCTTCTCCGCCTGACCATTGTGTTGGGAAGTATAGAAGAATTCTGTTTCAAGGAAGTCACAATCTAGGGTAGTATACATCATGTCAACGTTTAGGGCTATAGCACCGGTATCCCTTTTGGTCGATACCATAGCCTACAAAGACGCACTTCTCTGCACATGGACCAAGTTTTCCCCGCTCATGTTTTGGAATGTGAGGAAAGACAGAGCATCCAAAAATCCGTGGTGTTAAAGTAAGGGGTGGAGGAATTTTGGTAAACTTGGATAGGGTCTGGATAGGAGTTTTTAAATTAAGAGCTTTGGTGGGAAGACGATTGATTAAATAAGTGGCGGTCGCAACAGCTTCAGGCCAAAAAGATGCAGGAACGTGAGATTCAATTAAAAGGGCTCGAGTTCTTTCTAAGAGAATACGATTTTTTCGTTCAACCGTGCCATTTTGCTCAAGAGTGTGTGGGCATGTTTTTTGGTGAATAATTCCTTTGCTTTGACATAATTGTTTCATGGAGTTGTTTATATATTCTCCTCCATTGTCTGATCGAAGGATTTGAATGTTGGTTTTAAATTGTGTTTGTATCAGGTTATAAAATATAGTAAATTTATCAAAAACCTCATTTTTTTGTTTCAAAAAATAAATCCATGTCATACGAGTGCAATCATAAAAAAAAGAACAAAATACCGAAAATTTTGTCCCCCAATAACCTCTGCTGGTCCCTAAACATCTGAATGAATAAGAGAGAAGGGTGAATCAACTCTTGTGTTATTTAGTTTATAGGTCTGTCTATGGCTTTTAGCTAAAACACAAGTTTCACAACTAAAAGTTTTATTTGATGGAAAAAGTTTTGGAAATAAAAGATGTAAATAACCGATAGATGAGTGTCCTAATCTCCTATGCCATAGCCAAGCTTCTCTGTCTACAGTCCCATGTGCAAGCATCACATTACACCGTTTAGTCACTTCTTCCACATAATACAATCCTTGGCATTCAGTTCCACGCCCAATTATCGTTCCAGTCCCAATATCTTGGAGTATACAAAATTTGGGATGCATCAAGACGGTGCAATTTAATTCTTTCGTTACATGACTAATGGATAATAGTTTATATGATAGAGATGGAACGTAAAGGCTATTTGAGAGTTTTAAGGTTGGAGATACCTCAATAGTACCTCCTCCTTTAACAGGTACGACCCCCCCCCATTTGCAGTTTTTATGTGATTAATTCTGGGTTTAGTTTTTGAGACCAAGTCTGATGGGTAAAATGTCATGGTGTCAGTGGCACCACAATCAAATATCCAAGGTTGGTCTAGGTGTTCACGAGCTTGGGCCATATTAGCTTGTGATTTTAAGGCACTTTCTTTTTTAATAATTCTTTTTGTATTTTTTCTTTTTGTATTTTTATTTCCCTTCACGTACTGTTTTGATGAGAGAATCTTTTGAAAAACATTTTTAAGATTATGGGTGTTATTTTGGCCTGTATCAAAGACTCGTGATCAGTGTTGTAAAACTCGGGAGTACTCGGCGCCTACTCGGCGACTACTCGGACCTCGGAACCCCTCCGAGGCGACTTTCTCCTACTCGGCAAAACTAGTCGGCCTCAGGTTACTCGGCCCTGTACTCGGGTTACTCGGCCAACTCAGCCCTGTACTCAGTGGTCAAAATCAGTCATCTTCGTCCAACTCGGCCCTGTACTCGGCCTACTCGGCCCTGTACTCGGAAAAATTTTGAATTTTAAACATGTATCTTTAAAAAACATGCGTATTTGACATGAATTATGCTTATTTTGATATATATATATATATTATATCCAATAATTAATTTTCTTTATATTTACTAGGTCCGAGTATTCCCCGAGTACTCCCCGAGTACTCCGAGTACACCCAACTCCCCAGTCAGCCGACTAGGGTCCGCTTAGCGACTTTTACAACACTGCTCGTGATTCAACAGGGGGGGTCTTGACCAAATGGTTTTTACCAAAATAGCCACCTCCCAGCTCTTGGGAGGTGGCTCACAGGTTCCGAGACCTCTACAAGAGGGTTCCCATAAGAAACCAATAAGGAAGTGACACACGTTTAAAATATAATAAAAAAATTATCATACTTCCACCCCCATTTTTAAAACGGCCATAATTTTTTTATACGACATTATTTTTTTTAAAAAAATTAAACCATAAAAACAAGCTTTTCATCCTCTTTCATTTCCATACCATATTGCTATACTTAAAAAAAAATAAAATTTGTTGGGTTGATAGTACTTGCGTCTAAATGTAAACACTTGATATTATTACTTGCGTTTAAACATGTCTGAACCAGAACAAGTCTAGTATTAATATCTGTACTTTAAAAAAAAATTTTGCTGGGTTGATAGTACTTGCGTCTAAATGTTTAAACACTTGCGTTTAAACATATCTAAACCAGATCAAAGCCTAATTGTTATTATTGTGATAAGTAGACTGGTTTATCGAAAGGGGTGCAGATCTGAGGGTTATTGAAATACTAGCCGGTTACTAACTGTACAAAGGAGATTCTTTTTCTTGGAGAACTGGAAGAAATTCTTGACGCAACACAATCTGCAGAGTTCAGACTTTGCATGGTTCCTCTTTTTCTACAGGTTGTACGCTGCATTAATAGCCCAAATTTCCAAGTATGTTATCACCCAAACCAACTATTAATGCATGTGGCTTTGATTTTAGTTACACTGGTAGGTTTGGTTCATGATCTTGATCGGTCACTACTACATGTTGCGTGTTTTTGTGTTACCCTTGAAACCGTTGGATAAAATGAAAATAATACAATGTGCATGATTGATAACCTCCAAAATGCTAGAAATTAGCAATGTTAGATTCATAAAACCACTCTATTTATCACAACAAAAACAATTAGGCTTGTTTTCTGGTTCAGATATGTTTAAACGCAAGTGTTTAAACATTTAGACGCAATTACTATCAACACGGCAATTTTTTTTTAAAAGTACAGATATTAATACTTGACTTGTTCTGGTTCAGACATGTTTAAAACGCAAGTAATAATATCAAGTGTTTACATTTAGACGCAAGTAATATCAACCCAGCAATTTTTTTTAAAGTATAGCAATATGGTATGGAAATGAAAGAGGATGAAAAGCTTGTTTTTATGGTGTAATTTTTTTTAAAAAATAATGTCGTATAAAAAAGTTATTGCCGTTTTAAAAATGGGGGTGGAAGTGTGATAATGTTTTTTATTATATTTTAAACATGTGTCACTTCCTTATTGGTTTCTTATGGGAATCCTCTTGGAGAGCCACCTCCCAAGAACTGGGAGGTTGCTATTTTGGTAAAAACCATTAGGTCAATGGCTATATTCGTGATTTTCCCTTTAATTAATGACCCCCCATATGATGATGACCCACCAAAAGATAAAGACACCTGCAAATTTGTTAGAAAAACTCAAATTGTTGATAAGGGCCAACCCCTAAACAAATGTAATAAAACCCAACATGTTTTAGGAGTAAAAAATATTTTCTCTAAAAATAATAAAACTTCAATTCTTCCCAAAAGGAACAGTACGATACAAAAAAATTTTAAACAAAATATTTTGGGAATAAAAACCTTTTCTAAATCACAGGGTAATGTGGCTCAAACTTGTACAAAAATAGACGAGTCCTGGATATTTGATTGTGGTGCAATCGACACCATGACTTATGATCAATCAGATATAATCTCAAAAACCAAACCTAGGACCAACCACATAAAAACCGCTAATGGGGGGTTGTTCCTGTTAAAGGAGGGGGAACTATTGAAATATCTCTAACTGTAAAACTCTCAGATTGCCTTTATGTCCCTTCCTTGTCCCATAAATTGTTGTCCATTAGCCACGTTACAAAAGAGTTAAATTGCACCGTCTTGATGCATCCAACATTTTGTATACTTCATGATATCAGGATGGGAATGATCATTGGGCGTGGCACTGAAAGGGCAGGGTTGTATTATGTGGACGAAGTCACTCAACATGGGAATGTAATGCTTGCTCACGGAACTATAGATAGGGAAGCCTGGCTTTGGCATAGAAGACTAGGACATCCCTCTAGTGGCTACCTTCACCTTTTTTTTCCAAAACTTTTTCCTTCTAATAAAACTTTAGATTGCGAAACTTGTGTTCTTGTTAAGAGTCATAGACACACTTATGTTTTGAATAATACACGGGTTGGGACACCATTTTCTCTTATTCACTCTGATGTATGGGGTCCTGCAGAAGTTAATGGAGGACAAAATTTTCGTTTTTTATCCTATTTATTGACGATTGTACTCGTATTTTTTGAAACATAAATCAGAAGTCTTCGAAAAATTTACTATTTTTTATAGCATGATACAAACTCAGTTTAAAACCAATATTCAAGTCCTACGTTCTGATAACGGAGGCGAGTTTGTAAATGAATCTATGAAACAATTCTGTCAAAATAAAGGGATAATTCATCAAAAAAACGTGTCCCTACACTCCTGAACAAAACGGTACAGTTGAACGAAAAAAATCGTATTCTCTTAGAAATAACTCGCGCCTTCTTAATCGAGTCTCGGGTTCCTACATCTTTTTGCCCTGAAGCCGCTGCTACTGCCACATATCTAATAAATCGGCTCCCCACCAAGGCTCTAAATTTAAAAACCCCTATCCAAACCCTGTCCGAGTTCACCAAAATCCCTCCACCCCTTACCCTTCAATCACGAGTCTTTGGATGTACTGTCTATCCTCATATTCCTAAACATGATCTGGGCAAACATGGTCCATGCGCAGAAAAATGTGTCTTCGTAGGGTATGGGATTGACCAAAAGGGATATCGGTGTTATAGCCCAAAACGCCGCCATATATACACCACTCTCAATTGTGATTTTCTTGAAACCAAATATTTTTATAACTCCCAATTCAGTGGTTCGGGGGAGAAACAAGTTGACCCACTAAATTGGCTAAAGCGGGTTCCTTTTTCTAAAGAAGTCAATACCACTAATAACAACCAAAACGAAACTAATCATGAAACCCAAAGTGCCTCGTTTACTCCCCAAAGTGCCTCGTTTACTCTCTCAGAATCCGAACCCATTATCAGTGCTACTACCCAAGATCCTCCTAGTCCCAAGGTAAGAAAATTTTTTGAGGACACTCATAATGATACTCATAATATAAAAGAAACTTATTATGACAAGAAACTCTTGATCCAAATACTGTCAAAATACAAGAACCTATTGATATATCTAATGACAATGAAATAGCAAGTGAGCAGGACGTGCGGGAGGAGCGAGAGGAGCCAATCCAAGAAGAACAAAATACCACTGGTAGATATGAGTTACCTCCAAGAATCAATAGAGGGGTACCACCAAAACGATATTCTCCAGGTAAAGAATCAAGAACAACTAGATACCCCATGGCTAACATGGTTAATGGAAACCTATCCAAAGAAGCTAAAGCCTTCACCATCGTCCTCCTCGATGAACAACTCCCAAGATCCGTTGAACAAGCCTTAAACTCTAAAGAATGGAGGAATGCCATGGAAGCCGAAATGGAGGCCCTTGAAAAAAACAAGACATGGGAAAAATGCACCCTTCCCATAGGAAAGAAACCGGTAGGGGTTGTCGGTGGGTATTCACAATCAAATACAAACCAGACGAAACCATAGAAAGATACAAAGCCCAGTTAGTTGCTAAAGGATATACTCAAACATATGGCATTGATTATTCAGAGACATTCTCTCCAGTTGCCAAGATTGATACAATTCGAGTTCTGTTCTTCTATTGCGGCAAATGAAGTATGGCCTCTTCATCAATTTGATGTCAAGAATGCTTTCCTTCATGGAGAATTAAAGGAAGAAGTATATATGGAAGCACCACCCGGATCTATAAGAAACTTCAAAAGACAAGAAGTGTGCCGATTAAAGAAAACTCTATATGGTCTCAAACAATCTCCTCGAGCTTGGTTTGGCAAGTTCACCCTGGCAATGAAGGGATATGAATTCAAACAAAGCAACTCTGATCATATGCTATTTCTTAAACGAAAAGGTAACTTTGTGACTTGTTTAATTATTTATGTTGATGACATAATCATTACAGTGAACGATCAAGAAGAAATGAAGAAACTAAAGACGAACTTATTTAACGAATTCGATATGAAAGACTTAGGAGAACTCAAATACTTTCTTGGAATTGAAGTTCTGAGATCTAAACAAGGGATCTTCATATGTCAAAAGAAGTACGTTCTTGACCTTCTCGCTGAAACTGGGATGATCGATTGCAAACCAGCTGATACACCTATGATGACCAATCAAAAACAATATATGGAAGAAGGATCAAAATTTGCAGATAAAGAGAAGTATCAGCGTCTGGTTGGGAAACTCATATACCTTGCTCACACACGTCCTGACATAGCACATGCAGTTGGAGTAGCTAGCCAGTTCATGCACCAACAGCAAGAAAGTCACACGGATGCTGTATGGAGGATCATAAGATACCTGAAAAAACCGTGAGTCATGGGATCCTCTTCCGACCGAATAAACATCTAAGAATCCAGGCCTACACAGACACCGATTGGGCAGGGGACAAACAGGACCGGAGATCCACATCAGGGTACTTCACTTTAGTTGGCGGGAACGTGGTCACCTGGAGAAGCAAGAAGCAAAAGGTTGTTGCCTTATCAAGTGCTGAAGCTGAGTTTCGTGGGATCGCAAGAGGATTAGCGGAAGTCCTATGGGTACGAAAACTTCTAACTGAGATTGGGTTCTCTCAAAACAAGACAAGTAAAATTGTATGTGACAACAAAGCCGCAATACAGATTTCTGAGAACCCTGTTCAGCATGACCGTACGAAGCAAGTAGAAATTGATAGACACTTCATCAAAGAAAAAATTGAAAACGGAACCATAGAGTTACAATTCGTCCGATCAGAAGACCAGTTAGCAGACATCTTAACAAAATCAGTCAATGGAAGTCTCTTCGAGGATTGCCTTCACAAGTTAAGCATCGGAGATCCCGTTACTCAACTTGAGGGAGAGTATTAGAAAGTATATTATTCAGGATCAGAAATTGATCATCATTTCCTGATTTAAGAGACCATGACAGCTTGATATGAGGAGGAATTAACTAGCCGTTAACCTCTTTATTGTCTTTCCTTTTTTTTTTGTTGATTAACATTATTATAAAAGGTTGCTATCCCTATTGTAATTATCAATGAATAATACACAATTTCTCTCTGATTTACAAGACCGTTAAATACTAACCAAGTTAAGTTGCTATTCACATTAGTACGCGCACGTAGCTCAACCGTTTTCGCTACTCCGTTAACTTTACTATTCAACTCCGTTAAATGACTTAGTTGATGGAGGTGAACAGTAATTGACGGAGTTGAATAGTAACTCTCCGGAGTTGAGTAGTAACTTGACGGAGTTAAATAGTAACTTAACTGAGTTACGTAATTGACGAAGTTGAATAGTAACTTAACGGAGTTAAATAGTAACTCCGTTAATTTACTATTGTTAAGACATGTTGTTAAATGATATATATAATAATTTGGGCTCGTTTCTCATACTTCATTGTTATCGACAACTTCAATATGTCGATCAAACCCCTACTACTCCAATTACTTCGTAATAGCTAGCTAGAAAAAATTCCCACAAATACTAACTGAGATTGGCTGCTCATCGGCATGTTTGATTTTTCAATTGGGTTGGAATTGAAAATCAAATTGATGATAGGGAGCCTTGAGGTCACTCAAATTTTGTGTTCTTTTGTTCCTTAGTCTTCGGGGGGAGCGTTGATAGCAAAACCTAGCATTAAACATTAAATACTCATGTTAAATCAAACAATGCCCACTCTGGCATTGTGCTACGCCCAAATCAATTCTAACGTCCAATTATTCCCCTCTACACTGCCCATTTCAACGCCAATAAGCCCAACCCTGCATTTGCAATGTCGGGGAGCTTCTCGTTGCTTTCTCAATTGTTTAAACTCGCATGTTCTAGATATTTGTTTCCCATTTTGTGTGTGTAATTCCCGAACTCCTGTAAGTAAGAAAAATGGACATAAACGAATCATTATGCATCATTCACATATGAAGTTCATCATCCCATCAGACGGTTGAAATTCTTAAACTGTAAGTTGACTCATATATTTATCAATGTCGTGTCAAGACAAACCAATTTAATATCATGTCATGTTTCCTGTTGGTCACTTTAATGTTTGCTTAGGAATATGAATAATAACCGGTCATTTTGTAACAATTTAGACAGTCAATTACTTCGACACAAACAAAACTTGTTGTAATTGGCGTGGTTTAATTATTTTTTTTGTTACTTTATAATCTCCCACTCCCAATGACAAACCTGGGTTTATATATATACCTTGATAATAGAAAAAGTGAATGCAAATGATTGGAGAATGGATAGTTAACTAAGGGGGGAAGGGACGCTCCACTGAAGATGTTTTCACTTCACTGATTTCTACCAATCCTGCACTGCTACATCACTTCACTGATTTCCTTCACTGAAACACTTTTTTTGGAGGCAGCACTCCACTGATTCTTTTTTGGAGGCAGCACTGCCGCACGACCTGCACTGCCACATCACTTAATGTTTTCTTAGGAATGTGATCAGTCGCTAACGTGTACTTAGGGGTGTCAATCGTGTCAGGTTGATGGGTTGGCGGGTTTACGGGTTGCGGGTTGATGGGTTGAAATGTGCAACCCGAACCCGACCCATATTATTATTCGTGTCAAATATTTCAACCCTAACCCGACCCACATAAAATTCGGGTCAATCTAAAGATGACCCGTTTAACCCATGCTTTTAAATGAGTCATAAATGTTCATGAGTTATAAGCGGGTTGTTGGGTTGTAAGCGGGTTATCAATAAAATATTTAATGGTGAGTATATAAGTGTGACAAATAAATAATATAGTGTGCCAAAAATAACACAATTATAAAACCATGTAAATAAAAATAAAAAAAGAAAAACAAAAATATAATATATTTGTTTCTAAATACTTAAACGGGTTAACGGGTCAATCGATTTTATATATGCGTCAACCCTAACTTGACCTATTTTTAATACGGGTCGACCCAAACCCGACCCGTTTTTTTAAACGGATCGTGTTACTTGACCCAAATCTATTTCTTTCGTGTCGGGTTCGGGTTGGTTTTCGAGTCGTGTCAATAATTGACGCCCCTACGTGTACTCCTTTGGCTGATCCGACTTTGTATCGGTGTACTATTGGGATGTAAATGACACGTAACGGCTCAAGAGCTACTCGGGATCGGATCGGAAAAAGCTCGAACGAGCCGAGCATGAAATATGACTCGTTTAGTTATCGAGACCGAGCCCGAGCTCGAGCCTTACATACAAAGCTCGTTTAGGCTCACGAGCCTAAACGAGCCCGAACAAATGTTATATATTTTTTATGTATGCGATTTTGTCCTTTGAACATGTTCAATTTTAATTAATAATATTGGTGAGCCGAGCTCGTGCCGAGCTTTAGCTCCCTTAAGCTATGGAAGTGAGCTCGAGCCGAGCTTTTAGGTCATTTAAAATTATTTTTACCTTGAGTTGAGCTGAGCTCGAGCTCAAAATAGTAAGCTTGAACCGAGCCGAGCTCAAGCTCGAGCCTCAAAAGAGCATGGCGAGCCAAGTTTGGGCTCGCCTCGACTCGTTTACACCCCTAGTGTACTATAGGGGCATTACAGTATTGGTTTTGACTAGACCTGAGAGTGCATACGTGGGACGCTTTTAAGCGCATTTTTAGGTTTTTATAGGGGGGCTATTATACGTGGTTTGACTATTCGGCGGTCTAATAGATATGATATTGATCGCTATTCTTATGGGTGAGTAACCAAAAAAACTGATTTAACTTTACCGAACTGCACAGGAAACCAGAAACCGCACCGAAGAAAACAAACCGAAATTAGCGGTTCGGTTTTGGTTTTGCATTTTATAAAAAACCAAAAAAAACCAAACCGAATCGTATAACCCAAAGAATCATTTTTTAATATATCTGATACAATAATTCAGGAATTATTAGTTTTATTCTTGAAAATGATTAATTTTCAAAGTATTACAAAAGAAATGTCTTAAGAAAAACTTTGGAAAAACATAGAAATCGTTTAGAATGTTTGATTTATGTTAACAATATTAATTTAAAAGGTTAAATATATAAAAATAAATATATAAACATATAAGAAAGATTCTTAAACATTGGATTATAAGTTCTATTTTCAAATTTTATGAAATTATGTTCCAAAACCCGAAAAACCAAACCGAACCGTTACTAAAACCGAAAAAAACCAAAACCGAATTGTTTTCAAAACCAAATACTTCGGTTACGGTTATGGTTTTACCAAAAACCAAACCAAACTGGACCATGCACACCTCTAGCTATTCTGATATCAATTGGGCAGGGTGCCCTAATGATCGTCGTTCTACCTGGTTATTGCGTTTTTCTTGGACCCAACCTCATTAGTTGGAGTTCCAAGAAACAATACATTATTGCTCGATCGAGAGTACTGAGGCAGAATATCGAGCTTTAGCACACATGGCAACAAAGATTCGATGGATTTGTTCCTTATTATCCAAGATCCATATATCTCTTTCTTGTCCAATGACTGTTTGATGTGACAACCTTGGAACTTCACATCTTGCACTCTACCGAATGTTTCATCAGCGTATGAAACACATTGAAATTGACTTGAATTTTATTGGTGATATGGTGATTTTAAGAGCTATATGTGTACGATATGTTTCTACCATGGCTTATCTAGCAGATATTTGACCAAAGGGTTGTCTTTTTCTTGTTTTGACACCTTAAGGTCCAAGCTTCACTTTGCACAGCTCTGTTCAGCTTGAAGGGAGCATAGAGTATATGTTAGTGTGTGAGTATGTTGGTAGTTACCGGCTAGATAGGTTAGTGACGGTTATGACCTATAAAGGGTGGTTATGGCGACTATTATGTTGCATAAATACATGTATGAGTTAATTTGATTAGCTAATGAGAAACAATTTTAACTTTGATAGCTCTATACATTTCATCCAGATGGTGCTTGGGATTGAGTTTGGAAATGACTTACTGGTTTTTTCAAAAAAAAAAAACCAATAGATCAATAAGCTATGAAAAAGCCAAGATTTTGTGGTTTTGGAAATGACTTATTGGTGGGTGTTTGGGATTGAGTTTCAAAATTCTTTATTGACTTATCCAAAAAGCCAATATGTCAATAAGTTGTTTGTGTAAACCAAAATCACTTTTGGTTTTTGCTTTTTAATAAGGGTGGAAAACTATTTTTAAGAAGTCAGAAATCCTGATTTTTAGCTTTTGACTTTTGGGTTTTGGTTATTTTACACTAATAAGCTAAAGCAAACACTTTTTAAAAAACAATTTATTGATTTATTGACTTTTCTCATCATAAAAGCTAATCTAAACTCTTTTTTCGAAAAGCACTTTTGGAGTTAAATACGCAATCCCATACACCCTCTTAAGACAAGATGTTGAAAAAATGTTGTTTTATATGGAGACAATCTTTTATTAGTTTACTTTGCGAATAATCCAATCTTCCATGCAAGGTCTAAACACACTAAATCATTATTATTTTATAAGAGAGTGTTTTGGATGGTGAAATCGACATACAGTATATTGATACTCAAGAGTGTTTTGGATGGTGAAATCGACATACAGTATATTATACTTTTTCTATATCGCATGTGAGGCCTTCTGTCGCCAACGATGATTCTTAGATGCCATCACTATCATCTATTTGAGGTATATACATGTTATTTTGCATGTATCTTAACGGGGAAAGTTGTATTCACTATGATTTTGGTTGTATTGAATTGATTGTGTT
Source organism: Ambrosia artemisiifolia (assembly GCA_032199755.1). Lineage (NCBI taxonomy): Eukaryota > Viridiplantae > Streptophyta > Magnoliopsida > Asterales > Asteraceae > Ambrosia > Ambrosia artemisiifolia. The sequence continues at coordinate 46,477,093 of CM063522.1, forward strand.
TTAGGGATTTTAGGGTTTAATCGATGTTCCTTTGATCTTTGATTTCTGGTAAGTTTTCTTTCTTTTTATGTGGGAATTTTGTTAGGGTTCACTATGTGTGATTCTTCATATATGTGTGTAGGTTGATTGTGATTTGTGAATAACAATCCAAACTTCACATCATTTAATGATGATACAATTAGAGTCTGTTTCAGGTTATGTAACATGAAATGTTGCGGTCTGGTTGTATTAGATATACAGAAGAAAGAAATCCAAATACCTAGAAACAGAGATCCGAGTACGGTGCATGGTGATATGGTTGCGTCGGGCGGTGAACAAAGTCTCTAACATAGGCTTATGTGTATCGGCGTTTGTGCTGCGTCAAAGAAGTCACCGAGCTCTTTTCATCATCCTTCTAATATGAATTTCTCGGTTACACCAATCTCTTTTCACCATGTCTCTTTTCTAGGAAGAAGTTGAAGCTACCTTCGATAATCGATGACAAAAGGTTAGGCGAAATCAGATTTTGATAGCCTGAGTCCTGTTTTAGATGACCCCACCGCAGAGTTCTCTGTTCTGTATTTAGGTCAAATTTGTACAGGTTGTTATTGGGTCAACTTTTGCCTTATGTTTTGCTCTTCAAGGGTTATGACTCTCCTTACGGGTTCTTTTCTTATGTTTTTTTTTCTCTTATGCAGGTGACGAATTCAAATGTATTTTTGTTTTAGGGTTCAAGAATCACAATTTCATAAGAAGTCAGGTTACCTTTTTTCCATTTTATTCATGATTTTTATTTATTTTTATCTATTATTCCCACTTGATTAGTATTGCGTATAAATTTGAATGGCAACATGCACAAGTGACTTTCTTTTTGCAGTTGATAGTTATTACTATTTTTTGCTATATGAGACTTTCATCTCGTTGATACTCAATATGAAGTTGCATGATGCATTTACCAAGAGTTTATCAAGTGCAAGGTTAGATGGTTTCTGCTTATAGCTAATGTTGATAGTGAGTGTGAAACGAAATCAATATGTTTCTTTTGTGGAGGTACGGTTGATCTCAAGGGGTGGAAGGAGGAAATCTCATCAAGTTATGAGGGATGGTATTAGAAGAAGTTTACACTACTACTACTAGTCACGGATCTAGAATAAAATTTCAGGAGTAAAATTTAATTTTTATATAGTACATTCATACAATGTAAACGATCAAAATTTATGCATGATGAAAAATAAAGCCAAACACCTACTGAAACTTGTAAAATAGCCCGAACAAAAACCTATGTAGGATCGATTCGGACAAGATATTAGTATCGGCTGCGTAACGGATCGAGGGCGGAATCAACGATCTGGTTAGTTGTTATAGGTGTATATTTATGAGAGAATAATAATATGAGAGCGCACACACAAAATGAGCATCACCTAGTTAGAATATTGACAAAAGTTACAATGTGAAGGTCATGGGGGGTATTTATAGTCATATGGATCATACGCCTAGACAGCCATGCATATGACTACATACGTGTACAAAATCCAGGCGTATAAAGCTCTCATACGCCTGATGACATTCCAAAATACCTAAAATACCCCAATCATTACAAATGCTACCCGAACATCTATACAACGTACATAATCATACCCACGACTATTGTGGACCTATCACTAGCTAGGGACATACACAAAGTGCACTAACAACCTATACAAATCGGTTCCACCTGAAACCGGTACCTAAAAAATCCAAAACCAAAATCCGGCTAAAACCAACGCTTAAACAGGCCAACCGCACCGAAACCGGCATACCTTCTTGAACCGAACCGAAATCGGAATGGACCATAACCGAAGCGAAATTGAAACCGGGTAAAAAACGATTCATGGCCGACCAAACCGGGTCAAAACCGAATTGGTCAAAGTCAAAACCGGTTCCAAACGTTTGTGAAAAAAAACCGATTTGTTCACCTCTAGTGGGTTGTGAGAATGTGGGCTTTTGACTAGTTGGACTTTTAAATGATAATGTGATGTTGGATTAAAATAAGGCCAAAATATATTGTGGGTAACATATTTTGAAGGCTAAACTATTTTGAGGGTTAACAAAAATAAAAGTTCACAGGTAGCATGTTACGAAAAACCTTAAAAAAGAATAAAATTTTCCACTACACCGGAAGAATTGACGGGTAACGGGCGCTACCCCTCACTAAGAGGTAAGTCCACCATTGACTACTACTACGACTACTACCACCACTATCACGATTACCACCACTACAACGACTACCACTGCTACGACTACGACTAGGACAACGACTACTACTACTACGACTACGACTATGGCTACTACGACTACGACTACTAGATGCTGCTACTACTACCACGACTACCACTACTACTATGACCATACCATTATCACTACGATTACCACTACCACTATTATGACTACTACGACTACCACTATTGCAACGACTACGAATACCACTACCACTACGACTATGACTACCAATACGACTACGACTACGATTGCCACTACCAGTACCAATACCACTGCTACTATGTCTAGGACTTCCGCTGCCACTACTAGTACTAGTGTTGTTGCCGTTAACTTAGAACCCATGTTGAATAACTGTAAGTTTATATGCTAAGTAATAAAAAAGGCAATGAGCTTTAGCTCAACTGGCATTGGAGAGGAAGTACAGATTTTGGATGATGGTCACATGTCTCAACGAATCCGACCCCGACTAGGTTTTACTGTGAACCTTCAGACGACAAGTTTTTCCTGAAACTAGACTTGGTGTGCTTGATCTACCCAGTGGTACTTCAAACCTTGGGTGTATAAGGTCGCCTGTTGCCAATGGGTTGTCTAGCGTGACCTAGATTTTAGTCGTTGGCCGTTAGAAAAAAGGCAATGAAAAAGTTATATCTTTAAATAACTTGTTTATTGTATGGCTGAATAAACCCATGTCTTACAAATGTTTAATAAATATAATATAATCAGTTAACACATACATTTGTCAAGATGTGTCTTGAAAAAAATAAATTTTTTCTCATTTATTATTAGGTTAGAAACCTGTGTAATATATAGGTTGAATTAATAAATTAAATGGTTACTAATGAAATAGAATAAATAGTTAAGCAAAAAATACTAAACAAATAAGAAAGTAGTAAAAAAATTATGCTTTAATACTTTTATTTAATAGAAGATAGAAATGAACAAATATTAAGTACAACTTATGTTTCGTCATATAGAGTGTTATTAACTATTAGGTTACCCGTATGGCCTTATATCAAATAGATTAATATCCTATGTCATCCCTGCTATATATTCTAAACAACAAGGGTTAGATTGTAAAGGCTACTTTTAATCAATATAAGCTTTTAAAACTATCTCTATATTGTTGCAAAAAGAAAAGTGTATTCATGACCATTCATCGTTTGTTTGCAATAACCAAGAACCAAAATAACATTTAAATTCAATTTAGTAAAAAAAAGGTAAACACAATAATTAATTAAGTTGCTCTTAAACTACTCATTTTCACCCAACAAATACAACATACACACACAAATTAATGAAAGCTTGCTGAAGTTGCAAATAAATAAAATATCATCCATAAGAACCATATCTTAATATAATGCAATCCATCGTCCTAGAAATTAGCTAGGTGGTGCAAGTTTTCTTGTTACATGGTATGGAGGAGGTGCGTATGTTGGATAGGGAAGTACACTGATGAAAAGCTTTAGTCCCATCTGGCAATGTTTTCCAACACCACATATATACCATTTCCTTCCCGGAGTCTGTAGAGTGATCACATCGTAGCCACTACTGAGAGCTTCATAAGCAGTAGGAATGATACATTGTTGAAATGAAGATCCATTTACTCTAAATACATTATGTATTCCTTTTGGGTACCTGAACACTGTGAAAAATAGCGTTTAACCGATTAGCAATCAGCTTCAAAACATTTGATCATACAAATATCACATGGCGTATAAGTACAAACACATACCAAGTTTATCTCCAACATAAAATTTCTTTCCCATGGCCCAAGCTTGGTAATCAAAGTTCAGGGTCCAGCCTGCATAATCGCCAACCACAATCACCTTGCCCGAAGGAGCAGGATAAACCGATGGAGGTGGAGGCGGTGGTGATGAATATTGAGGAAGCACGTTGATGAATAGCTTCATACCACCTGACTCACAATGCTTGCCAACTCCACATATGTACCATTTTCTTCCTGGAGTTGCTAGCGTTATCACGTCATATCCGGTAGTCAGAGCTTCATTTGTAGGAGGAATGATGCACTGTTGGAAAACAGTTCCGTTGACTCTGAAGACGTTGTGGCTTCCAGCAGCATATTTGAAAACTACATAAATAACACATACACGATTTATCATACAACATGTACTATTATGCATACATAAAATGTTCATGATATATATAAGAATACACACATACCAAGTTGATCTCCAACAACAAATTCCTTATCTTTGGCCCAAGCTTGATAATCGAAGTTGAGCGTCCAACCTTTATCGTCGCCAACAGTAAACACCTTGGCTGAAACCGGGCTAGCTAGAGCAGCTACCATTGCTGCGAGAAATATGATGCACCACTTATTGGTAGCCATCTTGGATCACTTCCTTATAGTAGTATTTAGCTAGTTACTTGGTGTATGTGATTGGGGATTTTGATGATGTTGCTATTTATAGAGAGAATTCAAAAGATTTGGACAAACTTAAGACGGCATGGCATCAAATGTTTGCTGGACCAAGTCCTTGAATTTCTTAACACCTCATGAGAATGAATAACATACTTTTAGTGCATAATGACTTCTTCAAATATCTGATTCTTATAAAAAGTAATTGTGGTTTTAATATTCCATTCCTAATTGGACAGAATCTTGATCTCCATGCATGCCTGCTCTTTGACCATTTCTTTAATATTTCAACGAAACAAACAAACACCTGAATGTATAGTTAATGTTGAGCCTTGAACTTATACTCATTATCCAAAAACTATGGGTGTTCTCCGGGTTAGGTTGTTCGGAGTTTTAGCCGAGAAAAAATGGACCCGATAACCGAACCATTTAAAGTTCAGGTTGGTCGGGTTATTCTCGAGTTAGTTCGGGTTGGGTAGTTCGGTTTTCGGGTTTTGATGTAACATGAAAAAAAATTATTTCATAAAATATCATCAAAATTCATCATGTTACTTAAAAGATATTAACAAAATTCAAACATTATTTGACAACATGTTGTAATTGTAGCACCCCCAACCGATGGCGAAAACATCGAGGTGTCACGTAGTGACGATTGTTTAGTAGCTCGTGGCATTTAATAAGTTTCAATAATCATTAATATATCAATTGTTCTAAAAGAAATTTGTACGTCAGACACATGAATCTAAACATCAAATTTGAATTTCCAGGCATAAAACTCTAGTCTTCAAGCATCATTGTTCCCTGAAACATGTTGTGTTTGGAAATTGGATTGGGTCAACTAAAAGTTGGTGAGATTACATAGGTTTTGTTTGAGTATCAAAAATAGTCGAAAACAATGTAGTACAATTCACGTGTCATATATTTAATCTAAGGGGCCGTTTGGCAACGTCTGAATGGGTAAGTGCTGAACCAATAAGAGGTCTGAATGATTAAGAGGTTCTGAATAATTAAGTGCTGAATTATTAAGTGGTGTTTGGTTTGACACCTGAAATATTTAAACCATATACCCCATCTAATAAAATCCAAGTCACCACCTACAAAAGGAAACGCATGCTTTTGATTGAATATCTGAACCATAGTACCATACTTCACTTTTGATAAAATATCTCCGACCACTCACAAAACATCAAAATACTTCATTTTGTTAAAAAGATATATATCTTGGCCATTCTTCAGAACCATACTTCACTTTTCAAGTTTCCAAATCTCAAGATCAAAGCCAAAGGTTCTAGTCCAAATGTTCTCTAGTGATTTCAAGCTAAACTCTTTGCTTCCTTCTCCTTGCTGGGCCGCGCTAGCCGTTCTCCGGTGCGTGCGTCGCAACCGACTAAAAGAAAGGGATCTGCTGTGAATAGGGCGGCGGCGAAGGAGCCGAGGGGAGGAGGAGGCGGCGGCGGCGGCTCATGAGGCTGCGGAGGGAGGCGGCGGCGGTGCAGGTGACTGAGGAGGAAGGAGGAGGCGGCGCAGGTGGCTGAGGGAGGAGAAGCAGCTGCTGTTTTCCTTCGCGTCTGAGATCGTCCTCCTTGCGTCTGGATGGTTCAGACTTGTCTTCATATCTGAATCATTCAGACCTCCATTCAGACGCTTGCTCCATTCAGACGCCCACGCCAAACGGTCTGAACCCTGCTACCTCTTATTCGGTCAGACCTTAATCCTATTCAGAGGTCATTCAGACCCATGCCAAACAGCCCCTAAGTCTACATGTGAAAACATAACTATGGCAACTTGTTGCATAATCGGCCCTCGTGACATGTTAATTGTGGTCCATCCCATATGCATATGGTTTTCCTGTGTTTGTGTTTATCGATAACAATTACCCGCGCTCCCCATACAATGGTCAACGAATCTAGGTGGGATTGTCAGCCCAATATATCTATCATTATATATCATCGGCTTGATCAATATTAATGATTATGCGAGTCTTAGTTTAGTCTACCTTGCTTATGTTTAAGACGTGTAGCATCAAAGATTCACATACAAGACTCGTAATAGAATTGTATGACTTTGAGTTTGTTTGTGCAACATGTTTCACCCCAAAAAGTATGAAAAAGTATAAAATGGGGCTAGGTAAACTCACCTTGAATGTTAGTTGATTGTGCTAAAAGTTGTCTACATTGGTAAGAAATCCTGAGGTATTATCCTATTTAAATATAAGGATAAATGTGTTTATGACTTTACTGTGTCTATATTATCTAAGTCTAAGGCATTCTAGGGTTCTAGTTTTAATGAAATATGGTTGTTTGAAAATAATCATGATTTTGAAATAATAGTTAATTGATATCGAATTGTTTTATAAATATTTAAGATAGCACAATAATATGGATATTTGTACAATTTTGTTAGGGAAAGATTGTCATTAAATGATATTACACTAAAATAATTTTTGTAAAATTGTTTTCATGTTTAAAAATAACAAAAAAAATTTATTTTTTAAAATAAATTTACATTTTAATTAAATTAAAAATCAAAGTTGTCATTTTTTCTGAAAAATATTATATTGCTGCTCCAAAATATTGGAAATAATTTTTTTGTGAAATTTTTGTATAAAAAGGCTTAAAAGGGATTTGTAAGGAATTATATATGGTAAAAACAAAAATAATAGATAAAAAATAATTAATAATTATTTTGGAAATTAAAAATTATGATATAAAAGGTTGGAGTTCTTTAAACCCAAAATAGTTTTTATTGAATTTATACATCTAATTTGATATTTTAAATGAATTATTTATGAATTAAATAGAAAATAATAATTAATTAATTTTCTAAATAAAAAAATTAAGAATATAAAAATTTCAAGTTTTTATGAATTTTTGTAGAGTTTAATAATCAGAGGTATTTTAAATGTATTATAGAAGTTAATATATATAATTATAAAATAGTAAATTGGATTAGAAAAATAAGATTTTTAAATGTATTATAGAAGTTAATATATGTATTTAAGTATACAATGGTAAATTGGATTAGAAAATAAGGTGGGGGTGCTGAGGTTTGAACCCGGGTTTATGACCGGGTTGACCTTAATCACAAGTCCATACAACACCTAGGCTGGACCTTGAGATATAACCAATATAAACCAAAAACAAGTTGTATTAACATATTTTTTAATAAGAGTTAAATGTCATTTTCGTCCCTGAGGTTTGGCACTTTTTGCTAGTTTCATCCAAAATTTTATTTCTTCTCATCTGGATCCAAAGGTTGTCAAATACTTGCTCGTTTCATCCAACTCGTTAACACCGCTAGTTTCAGTTAGTTAAGTTAGGGCATTTTTGTCAATTCATATGTTTTTTCCCAACCCTATTTAAACCACCCCAAATTTATAAATCACCCCCAAATTGATCTTATGCATCTTCTTCCTCTCAAAAGTCAAAACCCTAATCAATCAAAACCTGATTCCGGGAACTTCATTAATCGGTTTCACCCTCTCTCCATCCCTCTCAATTTTCAGTTTCTATTTAAAGTAAGAATCCAAACACAGATAAGTTGGTGCGAAGAACAGTAATGGTGGCCACTGTTAATGTTGCTTATTCCTTCTAACCGTTGATTATTGCCCCAACCTAATGTCCTTGATCCCGTAACATTTCTTTCCGTTCCCTCTATCTTGTATACTGAGACTGTTATTGATTCCATCATTCCATGGTGATATTGGTATTATTATTATTGTTGGTCTTATTAGGTTTTTTGTTGTTGTGGGGATTAACTTATGTTTTGATAAGGCCTACTGGATACTCTTTGGCTATTTTTCAAACTATTCATCATTCGAATAATTTGATTTTATTAATAATAATTCGAGTATACGAAATTCTATTAGTTGAACACCCTATTGTTGCCTACTGTTTGGCTAATTCTTAAACTACTTTTGATGCCTACTGCTGTTTGGCTAATTCACACTTACATGAAGTTGCTTTTAATCAATTTTGTTGGCTATTCTGCTTATTATTAACTTGCCTGGTTGTATAGAAATTTGGTCTGACTGTCAATCATCAACTTCAGCCGATTATCAATGAGAAACAAGATGGTAAACAGCAATATGGTTCTGTTAAAGTGGTGTTCATCGTAGAAGCCCTAAGCTTACAATCGAACCACTTACGAGCTGATAACTAAAACCAACATAGGGCTATGATTCGGACCATAATAACAAAGATACAGATGGGTTTGATTGGGTACGGGTTGCAAAGCTTCCAAGAACAGCGAGTCAATGAAAAGTCCAAACTTTGATAATGCGCACGATTGAGAGAATGGGAGAGGATTGTGAGAGTGGGATGCTGTTTGTCGACACTTTCCTGAGCATAAGGGAGGGTTCAGGGTTCAATTTATAGTGTTACTGTCGAAATATAAAGTCTTTATCTTTGACCAAAGCTCGGTCAAAAACGTGTCAATCAAGCTCATCAAGAGCTGTGAACGAGCAATTATGGGTCGAGTAGGCAGGAGACTAAAATACGATCACTTCTAGATGATTGAAATCAAGATTGCTTGCTAAAATTGGCACCAATTATGCGTCTGATGTGTTAGTGGGTTATTGAGATCGGGTCGGGTCTGGGTTGGAAATCCGGGTAGTAGGGAAAGGGGCTAGGTTGGTTTGGGCCGGATCAGGGGTTTGGGCTAGGCATGTTGGTTGGGCTCATGAGTTGGGTTTGTTTTAGAGGTGAACAAACCGGGTTTAAAAGTGGAACCGGTTCCGGTTCCGGCCCGACCCGCTACAGTGTCGGTTCCGTCCGGAACCGGTTCCGGTTCTGGTTCCGCCCGGTTTCGGTCCCGGTCCCGGTTCCGCCGGTTTCTGACGGGTGGTTCATAGAACACCCTTTTATAGTGCTAAAACGCTTATTTTATCCACATTTGTCCATGTTATTGCTTGGAATGGGGTGACTACGGTTACTATGATTGCAGGGGCATTAAGGAGCTAAAAATGAAGAAAAACGCACTTGGAAGCGGACCGAAAACGAGTTGGAGCTTGAAAGAAACAAAAGAAGAAAAATTGGGATTTTTGTCAGGTCCACCGTATGGAACGGTCACCACCGTACCATACGGTGAAGGCTGACAAGAATTTCCCACCGTATCTCAGTCCTTGAAGGCCGTTGGATTTGTTACTGCCACCGTACCATACGGTGGCCACCGTATGGTACGGTGGACTCTGCACATTTTGTAACTTCCCCTATTAAATGAGTGGTTATGGCAAGACTTTTCATCATCTTCGAATTGGGAACGTTCCTTAGCATTCTAGGGGCGATTTTGGGCAGAAAACAAGGTGGAAGAACATTGCTAATCATTAGGTTATTATCTTTGATTCACATGAACAATAGATTGAAGATTATGATGACCCATTTGGTGATGCTTGGCTAAACCTTTAATGGTCATCCTTGGTGAAGTTTTCTTTGAACTATTTATGCTTTTGTCTTATGATTTCTAGAATAACAATTTGGTATGCTTTGTTGAATTGTTATGGTATTTGAACATTTGGTTGTAGTGGTTATTTAATTTATCAATTTCTCTTCTTGATTGCATGTTCTTGGTGTTGCTAACAATCGGGATATTGCGGGAAGGATTTGGGTTGGATAATTGAGTAATTGGTCATCGGGAAACAACCTCGCATTAATATAATCCGAGTACTTTGTTCCCTTTTATCACAACACTTGTTCAAATACGAGTTATGTCTATGTAACTCTTTCTAGTGAGACTTTTGGCATAAAGATTCAAGGGAAATGGATCCAGGGATGGTCATTGCTTTCTCAATTTGATAAACACAATCTTATTTCAATTCAGTAATTAGTTTAATTTTCTTAAGTCTAAATCCAAACCAACAAACAATCTTTGATCTTTATTTTTCTTAGTTGTTAAATAGTAGTTTAATTACAAAACCTTAATTCTCACATTTTCCACAAACTCCCTGTGTTCGATACCCTTCTTACCACTATCTTTAGTTGTAATTGGGAAATTTTACGTGTACCACGACAAGCACGTCAAATTTTGGCGCCGTTGCCGGGGAGTAGTGCGCAACGTGTGTTAGTTAATAGTTTTGTTTGTTATTTTCGGGTTTACACTGGTTGTGTTTAGTGTGCAGGTACTTCAAGTGTATGCATACTAGAAGCTCTCACGAGTCATCACCGCTATTGTTTGATCCGGAAATTGAAAGAACTTTGAGGCGAAACCGAGTACTAGTCCGTGAAAACCGAGTTCTTGGTTCACCCACTTCACCTATCATACCAAGAAACATCATGCAAGAAGGCCAAATACCACCCACAACGGGTCAACCAATCACCTCAGTCATGCCAACTTCCACACCACCAAATGCAACTTTACCTCATGAAATTCCACCAACTCATACCACCCAACCAAACACTACCCAAATTCAATCAACCTTCACCCTTAGCCCATCCGCTACAATTCCACCATTCACTCATTTCTTCCCAACAACGGGTCAATCATCTTCAACTCATCAAATGCCACATGGGTCAACCGTTGTTCATACCTCTACTTACCAACCACCAAACCACTCGGGTTTTCAATACTCGGGAGTTCAAGGAGGTAGATATGATGAAGTATACGAAGAAGAGTATAGTGGATACAACGATGAGGGTTATTATTATGGGGATGATGGAGGGTATGTTGGAAGTCAAGGAGGAGTGGGTCAACAAAGTCAACCCATTCAACAATTTCAATTGCAAAATTCGGGTAATTTACCGGTTGGTGTGCAACACGTGAGACCACCGGGACCGCGATTTCCGCGTCCTCCGCCATTGCAACAAGTGCCTCCATATGGGCAAAATCAATTTCAAAGGCCAGTGCAACAACAACCGCCCATGCATCAATATCAACATCCTCAACAATTTGCACCTCAAGGGCCTATGCAAGGGCAAATGGGTCAACCAAGAGCACCATTGGGTGCCCCTCGAAGAATTCACCGGGAAGCCGTTAGAGGAATTGAAGCTCATTTTAAACCCATTATCACCAACAATCCTTCACCAATAGTGATTCCTCATCATACGGATGGGAGAACTTTTGAAGTTCGAACAACCGCATTGCAAAGTCTTCCAAAATTCAAAGGTCTAGCAACGGAAGAACCTTATTTTCATTTGGAGACTTATGATTCTATTTGTAACACTATTGGAGGTCAAGGATTTACTCCTGATGATGTCAAGTTGGTTCTCTTTCAATTCTCCTTAGAAGACAAAGCAAAAAGATGGTTCCACACCTTACCATCCGCATCGATTTTCACATGGGCCGATATGCAACAAATCTTTTTGGATGAGTTCTATACATCCCAAAAGACTAATGATGCAAGACGAAGTTTGAGGAGTTTTCAACAACAAGCGGGAGAGATGTTTCATGAGGCATTTGAGAGGTTTAACATGATGTTACGAAATTGCCCTCACCATGGTATCCAACTATGGGAATTGTTAAATGCTTTTCATGAAGGCTTGATACCGGAGGATGCACGAGATCTTATGTCCATCACAAATGGTACTTTTGGTACAAATTTTGAACAAGATGATTGGGCATATTTAGAGCAAATGGCGGTGACTTCAAAAAGAAAGGCTCAATCCTCAAGAAGGGCGAGACATGTGCTTCAAAGACCACAAGTGCATGCGGTAGAAGGTGGTAATGCGCAAACTACCAATCAATTGTATAATGTTTGCAACTCGTGTCAGGAAATAGGCCACACGGCGGAAGTTTGTGGAGTGGGTGCTCAAGAAGCACCAAGTGAAGAAGTGAATGCTATTCAAGGGGGTGGGAGAAACTATGACATGAACTCCAACACTTACCACCCCGGGTTACGAAATCATCCCAATTTTCGATATGGGAATGCTTCCAATCAATTGAACCCGAATTTTCAAGAGTCTCATGGTAACTTTGCACCTCGTCAACAATACAATCAAGGCAATTATAGAGGTGGAGGTAATCAAGGGTATCTTGGGAAGTTTCAACCAACGGGTCAAGGTAATTCGGGTCAAGGTTCATCAAGTGGGAATGAAGTTATGGAGATGCTTAGAGCTATGCAACAAGATATGCAAAAGAGGAACCAACTTGATGAAGCTCGAATTCAAAAGGATGAAGTTCGTGACAAGAGCATTCAAGCATTGACAACCCAAATGGGCCAACTAGCAACTGATGTGGCGGAATTGAAGAAAAGCAAAGGTCAACTTCCTAGTGACACAAAGGTAAATCCGTCTCATGGCTCATCAAGAGGTAATAATGTTAATGTTAATCAAGTGAGTGTGTTGAGAAGTGGTAAGGAATTTAAAGTTAATATGTCTTCGGATGTTGTTGAGGGGGTGGTTGAAGACATAACGGGTAATGAGAGTGATGAGGAAGAAATTTCACCGGTTTTAAAAAATGAGTCAAATTTGAAAAAACCGGAAGTGGGTGAGAATAAAAATGAGTTAAATAAAAATGAGAAAAATGAAAGTGAGCCGAATCAAGTTCCTTTTCCTTCGGCTCTACTTGACCCGGGTAAGAAAAATTTTATTGCATCAAGAGGTCCCCAAAAAGAAGAAATGTGGGACATGTTTAAACAAGTAAAAATAAATCTTCCTTTACTTGATGCAATAAAACAAGTACCCGCATATGCTAAGTTTTTGAAAGAATTATGTACACAAAAGAGGCAACAAAAGAAAAAAATGCCTAAGCGGGTAAATGTTACGGGTCAAGTGAGTGCAGTTTTGAACGGGGAGCTTCCTCCTAAGCTCCAAGATCCGGGCACGCCATTAATAAATATTCAAGTTGGTAATTTTCAAATGGCAAGGGCGTTGCTAGATCTTGGAGCCGGGGTGAGTATTTTACCGGGTGGGTTATATGATCAATATGACTTTGGTCCATTAGCGAGGGTAGAGACAACGGTTGTTTTAGCCGATTTGTCTCATAAGTTACCCCGGGGGATGGTTCAAAACGTCATTGTTAAAATTGATGAATTTTATTACCCGGTTGACTTTTTGGTATTGGATTATTCATCCAACGAATCAAAACAACAACAAAATGTCATATTGGGTCGACCATTTTTGAACACCGCACATGCGGTAATTGATTGTAGATTTGGTACGGTCGACATGACATTTGGAAACCGGAAAATGCGTTTAAATGTTTTCACTAACAATACTAATGATTCCGGTGTTGAGGAATGTTTTATGGCAGATGTTATCGAGGGATGCAATCCATGTGAATATGAGAAAGATGGAATGGAACTTTGTGCTTGTAATTTTTCTGAACAGGTACACGTGGTTGATTTGGAGAATGAAGAAGACAAGCAAGATGTGCTAGCTTTGAAGGAGGGTCGACCACCATGGACTCATCAATTTGAAAGCTTACCGGTAGAGATTGATTCGGGCACCAAACCATCATTGGAGGTGCCACCAAAGTTGGAACTCAAAGACTTGCCAAGCCATTTGAAGTATGCTTTTCTAGGGGATGATGACACTTTACCGGTCATTATTGCCTCTAATTTGGAGGTGGCTCAAGAGCAAGCATTGTTGAAGGTGTTGAAAGAAAACAAGGGGGCTATTGGGTGGACGATTGTCGATCTCAAAGGAATTAGTCCATCCATTGTGATGCACAAGATTATCACCAATGAAGATGCAAAGCCCACAAGAGAAGCGCAAAGGAGGTTAAATCCTAATCTAAGGGAGGTAGTGAAAAAGGAGGTAATTAAATGGTTAGATGCGGGAATTATTTATCCTATTTCGGATAGCTCTTGGGTAAGTCCTACTCAAGTGGTACCTAAGAAGTCCGGCATTCAAGTAGTCAAGGATGAAAGTGGTGAACAAATTGCAACTCGACCCGTTACCGGGTGGCGAGTGTGCATTGACTACCGCAAATTGAATGCCGCCACTTCTAAGGATCATTTCCCACTTCCTTTTATTGACCAAATTATTGAAAAACTTTCGGGTCAAAAATACTATTGTTTCTTAGATGGGTATTCGGGTTATAATCAAATTGCAATTCACCCGGATGACCAACACAAGACCACCTTCACGTGTCCATATGGTACTTTTGCCTTTAGGCGGATGCCATTTGGCTTGTGCAATGCACCGGCTACTTTCCAACGATGTATGATGAGTATTTTCTCGGACATGGTTGGAGAGTCGCTAGAAGTGTTTATGGATGATTTCTCAATATTTGGCACTAGTTTTGATTCTTGTCTCAACGAATTACAAAAAGTTTTAAAAAGATGTGTTGAGAAAAATTTGGTGCTAAGTTGGGAAAAAAGCCATTTCATGGTGCAAGAGGGTATTGTGTTGGGGCATGTGATTTCGGAAAGAGGAATGGAGGTGGACAAGGCAAAAATTCGTGTTATTTCATCATTGCCACCACCGAAAAATGTCAAGGGGGTAAGATCATTTTTGGGGCATGCCGGGTTTTATAGACGGTTTATTAAAGGTTTTAGTGTCATTACAAAGCCTTTATGTAATTTATTATTGAAGGATGTTCCATTTGATTTTACTAATGAATGTTTGCAAGCGTTTAATGTTTTGAAGGAACATTTGGTGAAGGCTCCTATTTTGCAACCGCCGGATTGGTCGAAGCCATTCGAAATTATGTGCGATGCAAGCGACACAACAATTGGAGCGGTCTTGGGTCAAAGAGTTGACAAGAAGCCGGTGGTGATATACTATGCAAGCAAAACTTTATCCGAAGCGCAACTCAATTACACCACAACCGAAAAAGAATTACTTGCGGTGGTGTATGCTTTGGATAAGTTTCGTTCATATATTTGGGGGAGCAAGGTGGTGGTATATTCGGATCATAGTGCGGTTCGTTATTTAATGGAGAAGAAGGATGCCAAGCCGCGCTTAATTCGATGGGTTCTTTTGTTACAAGAATTCGACTTGGAAATTCGGGACAAGAAAGGAAGTGAAAACGTAGTGGCGGACCATTTGTCCCGAATTCCGGTTGATAGAAATGATGATTTTGGGGAAATAAACGAAAGATTTCCCGATGAGCAGTTGATGTTGGTCTCCATTATTAATACACCGTGGTTTGCTCACTATGTTAATTACTTAGCCACGGGGGTCATTCCGGATCATTGGACCAAAAAGAGAAGACAACAATTCATGGTTCAAGTGAAGCAATACATATGGGATGAACCGGATCTTTTCAAGATTGGACCCGACCAAGTGATCCGAAGATGTGTGCCCGAAGCGGAAGTGAAAGAAATTCTTACTCATGCGCATTCATCCGCTTGTGGAGGGCATTTTAGTGGGCATAAGACCGGTTACCGGGTCTTATCATGTGGGTTTTATTGGCCCACAATTTTCAAAGATGCTTGTGAGTTTGCTCGGAATTGTGTCAATTGCCAAAGGATGGGAAGTATCTCAAAGAGGGATGAAATGCCCCTACAACCAATCTTGGTTGTTGAAATTTTTGATGTTTGGGGCATAGACTTCATGGGTCCTTTTCCTAACTCAAACGGGTTCTTGTATATCTTGGTGGCGGTTGATTATGTGTCAAAATGGATTGAAGCAATTGCTACAAGAACTAATGATCACTCGGTGGTGTGTAAGTTTGTTCAATCCAACATTTTTGCCCGGTTTGGTATCCCAAGAGTAATTATTAGTGATGGAGGATCACATTTTAAAAATTTTAATTTTGGGAAGCTATTGAAGAGATATGGTGTGAACCACCGGATTGCCACCCCGTACCATCCACAAACGAGTGGACAAGTTGAAGTTTCAAATCGTCAAATCAAGGAAATTCTAATGAAGACGGTACGTGTTGATAGAAAGGATTGGTCGGGGAAGTTAGATGATGCTTTGTGGGCATACCGTACGGCCTACAAAACTCCTATTGGCACAACCCCTTATCGATTGGTGTATGGGAAGGGTTGTCACTTACCAATGGAGTTGGCGCATCGAGCACATTGGGCAATTACTACGGTTAATGCCAATTATGACGAAGCGGGGAAGTTGAGAAAGCTACAATTGAATGAAGTTGAAGAAATTCGAGATGAGGCTTACGAATGTGCATCGGCTTATAAAGATAAACTCAAGAAGGTACACGATGCAAAGTTGAGAAGAAAAACCTTTGAAGAGGGTCAAAAGGTTTGGTTGTACAATTCAAGGCTAAAGATGTTTGCGGGCAAATTGAAGAGCAAATGGATGGGGCCGTATGTTATACGACGGGTTGGTAAGTTTGGCGATGTAGACATAGAGGAAGAGCAAACAAACAAGATTTTCACGGTTAATGGGCATCGTCTAAAGCCATACTTGGATGGCAACGACATCAATGCTTTGGAGGTCGACAAGACGGGCTATCTCTTGCGCCCGGTGGAGGATGTACAACTTTAAGAGGCCCAGGTTTGGTAGTGTAAATAGTTAGATTTTTATTTTATTTTCTTTGGTGTGTGTTCGAAAACCCGTGTTCGAAACAAGTGTGGGGACGTTTGGGTCGCAAAGATGTCCTAGCATTGTGTTGAGGACAACACGGGATTTTTGAGGGGGTAGGGTAATTTTATGTTTAAAATTATAGCTTTTGTTTGGTAAAAAAAAAAAAAAAAAAAAAAAAATTTTACTCCCAGGTCTGACCGTACGATACGGTCTGCACCGTACCATACGGTGGATAGTAGAAACTCAACGGTGGGCAGGGACTGAGATACGGCGAGTAAAAGTGGCATCTAAGCCACCGTACCATACGCCCACCACCGTATGATACGGTGGGACCTGGGGAACTGCAAAAGTCGCGTTACGTAACATAAAAAAAAAAAAAAAAAAAAAAACATTTTTTTATTCTCTTTCTAATCTACGGTTATCAACACATGACACCACTTTTTTTTTTTTTCATCTTTTTTTTCATCTTTCATTCTTCTTCTTCTTAACCTCCAAGAACACAAAAACCCCTAACCTTCTCAATCCTTCAATCACTTATAAATCCTTCATTCCTTCACCAAACCTAGTGATTCTTGGGTCTATCTTGACTTATTTTTCATCTAGTTTCTGATTTTGGGAAGGAAAGTGCAAGAAAAACACGTTTTGGTGCTCGAATCAAAACCCTAAAAATCGCAAATTTGGGGCTTTTCAATTTTTCTTGTTTTCTTGGGTTGTGACATCTTCTGGACTAAGGTATGTGTTCTAGTTTACTGATTTTGGATGCTACATTGTAAGATTTTAAAGTTTTTACTCTTACGTGATAATACCACTTGCTTGTTATGAGAATGTAGAATGTATGGATGGTTATTTGGGTAATGTTTTGGTAGAATATGGTAGTAGAGATATGTTTGAGATGTATGTGTGAACTTTTGGGAATGTTAAGATTATAGAGGCATCATGCCAAATTTTTGTCAATTCAAAAATGGATTTTGTTCACAAAAATGCTCACTACCATAATAACAAGCAAGTGTGGGGAAGTTTTAGCATATGTGACTGATTTGTTCAATGTCTTGTGGTTGTTTGTGGTTATGTATTGTGCAGGAATATGGTTCGTACAGGTGAAGCTGCGGGTTCAAGTTCGGCTGCTGCTAAAGGAAAAGGGAAGCAACCGACACAGCAATACAAGAGGAGGAAATACATTGGGCAGGATGATGACACAGATGAAGAAATGGAGCAGCAACAAGATGCACCTCGTTTAGATCCGGCTGATAAACCAAACTGGAAAACTGGACCCTTAAATGCGCAACCGAGCATTTGGCAACCAACTTTGTTTCACGAACAAATCAAGAAGTTACAAGATAGAGCTGGAGCATTCATTTGTGAAAGGGAGGTGAAGGAAAGAGAGTTTGGTCCTTTTGGGGTAGTTGATCGGTTTAAAGCCTTGGGTTGGGAAGCTTTATTGCATTGCTATGATCAAGAGACTAAGTACTTGTTTCTAGATGAGATTGAAGAGTGGATGGCTACCTTAAGGTGTGGACGATATGACAAGCCATCACAAATGAAGTTAATTGGGACGGTAAATGGTGTGGATGTAGAGATGTCCTACGACACGTTGAGGCGTTTGGCCAAATACGATAGTTTACCGACCAAGGAGTACAAAAATCCCAGCATCAATGACTTGATTATTGCACCTGAAAAGCATCCTCGTTGGACGGAAATGTTGGAGTCTTTGTTTCTCCCGGGAAAATATCATGGTACTTTATATAGAAAAAATTTGAAGATTGAACCGAAGTTACTGTTGGCTATTATTGTTTTCAATGTGTTGCCAAGACGAGCGGACCCGATGCAAGTGAGATATCCGGAGATTCCGATTTTGTATTCGTTAATGAACGGTGGTCCTAAGTTCTCGATCCGATATTTGATTCTCAACCATGTGTGGATGTGTAGGAACTCGTCTGAAAGGTCCATTATTCCCTACTGTAGGATCATTACCGGGTTACTCATGCAACAAGGGGCTCTTACTGCCGATGATGTGTCGAAGAGGAAGAAGAGGTATAAAGCGTTTGAGTTGGCCAAAATGGGAATTGGTTGGGTGTATTCTGAATCAGAGAGATATCACAAGTTGAAGTCTGGAGGGCAGAGATGGAGGGTATTGAAGAGAGATGCCCGGGCACTTTTGCCCGGGGAAGTGGATGAGCCAGAAAGTGATAATGAAGAGCAACCGCCAAGCGATGACGATGATTATGAGGAGATTCCCACGGGAGAACATATGAATATTGGTCAAGGTAGTTCTAGTGGTGTGCATGGTGGTGGTGGATATTATGATTTCACGGAGCGAGCATATGTTGACGGTTGGGCATACGGGGGGACGATGCAGCAGGTGATTGAGAGTCAACGTCCCCCCGCATCTGTTTTTGATTCATGGTCGGGACCTGAGCGCTCGATGTTTGATCATCAAACTATGATGAGCGCGAGCATGGAGAGAACTATGAAGGCGGGGTTTGATAGGCAAGAAATGTGGAACCGGGCACACGCCTATTCCCATGAGGTGGAGATCAACAATCGTTTCATAGACGACCAGAATAGAAGGATGAATGATGACTGGCACGCAGGAAGGCCGGTGGTAGCAAATCCACAACCGGTGGATTATAGCTCTTTACCACCTTATGATGGAAGCATGTCTTATCCCACTCCGCCACTTCATCATTCGCAATGGGTGGACCCGATGCAACAACAACAACAAGCTTCGGATCAAGGTGGTAGTGATAGTGGCGCGTTTGGGTTTGGAGAATGGAATGACTTGCTGACCTCTGTGTTCGGGCCACCTCAACCCCGCTACTATTGACCAGGTCGTGCTTTTTCATTTGTAAATAGTGTATATTTTGCTTTGTTTGTTTTCCTTATGTTTCGGGATTGGGTGGTAGGTTGGTTGATGAATTGATGATTATGGGTTTGGGTTGTGATAGAAGGTGGTGCATCATTTTGTTTCTTTCTTAGTCTTAAAAAAAAAAAAAAAAATGAAAAAATGAAAAAAATACCAAAAAGAAGTTTGTGGTTGAGTCGTGAAGCTTTGATATCATGTTGACAAAGTGGAAGCGATCGTTTTCTCCTAAAACCGTACATTGGGGACAATGTATCCCAAGTGTGGGGATGGGGGAAAATTTTTAAAATTTTTTGGAGGTTTTTACATTTTTTTAGTCAAGCGTAAATATTTTGGAAATTGGAACACCTTGAATCAACCTCAATAGACACACCGGCAACCCTTAACACCCTTTTATTCTTGGTGAGAGTTTAAGCCACACTTGTAGATAAATAATACCTTTCTTCCTTTGAGAGAGTGGCGACGGGTGGGGGGTGTGCTAGAACTTGTGCTTGAATGCGACTTGAATTTTTTTTGAGTGAACATAAGTGTAGAGATGATAAGGGCACTAGGAAGCTAGGTAGCCTTGTTAGTTTGAGTGAGAGTGTGGGAATTGGGGGGTTGGACCTCATGCATTATATATATGAGCTTGGTAGAGAGAGGGGCGGGGGTTTGGACATGTAGTTGTCTAACTTTGAGCCTAAAAGCCTATCGATTGTTAACCCCTTAGCTAGTTCCCTAAATAAATACCCAACTTAACCCGGTCTTGTGTGTTTAAACAGAGTGTTAGTGTGTCATTTTAGTATTACAAGTTGAAGTTTTAGTTGAGTGTGTTCGTATGTGTATGTATTAGTGTTCTTGATGTATTGAAAAAAAAAAAAAAATATCAAAAGAAGAAATGAAAGAAAAAAAAAAAAGTGATATCTATTATAAGTTGTTCGTACTTGTGTTTGCGTGTGTTAGTTTTGTGTGTGTCGTTGTGGAATAAAAAACCGGGTTAAGTTATGCGCTACTAAAAATATACCCCATTTCCTACCTCTACACTTAGCCACATTACAACCCGACAAGCCCCTTTGATTTGCACTTATGTTTAGCATGTAAGAGGAGGGTTGATTCAAGTACAAGCTTATGGTTGCGCACTCATTCGTTTGCCTTTTTGTGTGTCTAGCTCATCTATGCTAGAGCTTACTTGTAGCCGAGAGGAGAGATATTGTGAGGGGTGTGTCGATTTGGGTGTTGAGGATAGGTTAATACAAGGACTATGTGTGATGCTTGACTTTAAAATGATTTTTTTTTTAGAAATAGAGTGTTGGTGGATTGCTTGGGACAAGCAATGGGTAAGTGTGGGGATGTGACGGGTGGTTCATAGAACACCCTTTTATAGTGCTAAAACGCTTATTTTATCCACATTTGTCCATGTTATTGCTTGGAATGGGGTGACTACGGTTACTATGATTGCAGGGGCATTAAGGAGCTAAAAATGAAGAAAAACGCACTTGGAAGCGGACCGAAAACGAGTTGGAGCTTGAAAGAAACAAAAGAAGAAAAATTGGGATTTTTGTCAGGTCCACCGTATGGAACGGTCACCACCGTACCATACGGTGAAGGCTGACAAGAATTTCCCACCGTATCTCAGTCCTTGAAGGCCGTTGGATTTGTTACTGCCACCGTACCATACGGTGGCCACCGTATGGTACGGTGGACTCTGCACATTTTGTAACTTCCCCTATTAAATGAGTGGTTATGGCAAGACTTTTCATCATCTTCGAATTGGGAACGTTCCTTAGCATTCTAGGGGCGATTTTGGGCAGAAAACAAGGTGGAAGAACATTGCTAATCATTAGGTTATTATCTTTGATTCACATGAACAATAGATTGAAGATTATGATGACCCATTTGGTGATGCTTGGCTAAACCTTTAATGGTCATCCTTGGTGAAGTTTTCTTTGAACTATTTATGCTTTTGTCTTATGATTTCTAGAATAACAATTTGGTATGCTTTGTTGAATTGTTATGGTATTTGAACATTTGGTTGTAGTGGTTATTTAATTTATCAATTTCTCTTCTTGATTGCATGTTCTTGGTGTTGCTAACAATCGGGATATTGCGGGAAGGATTTGGGTTGGATAATTGAGTAATTGGTCATCGGGAAACAACCTCGCATTAATATAATCCGAGTACTTTGTTCCCTTTTATCACAACACTTGTTCAAATACGAGTTATGTCTATGTAACTCTTTCTAGTGAGACTTTTGGCATAAAGATTCAAGGGAAATGGATCCAGGGATGGTCATTGCTTTCTCAATTTGATAAACACAATCTTATTTCAATTCAGTAATTAGTTTAATTTTCTTAAGTCTAAATCCAAACCAACAAACAATCTTTGATCTTTATTTTTCTTAGTTGTTAAATAGTAGTTTAATTACAAAACCTTAATTCTCACATTTTCCACAAACTCCCTGTGTTCGATACCCTTCTTACCACTATCTTTAGTTGTAATTGGGAAATTTTACGTGTACCACGACAAGCACGTCAGTTTCCGAGACCGGTTTCAAAGACCGGTTTCGGTTCGGTTCGGTTCGGTTCCGGTTCGGTTCCGGTTTCGGTTCCGGAATCGATTCTTCCGCGCACAATTAAAAAAAATAAATAAGCCGATGAGAAAAAAAATAAACATAAAATTACGACTTTTATTATTTATTTTTTTCGAAACAAGAAACATGGAAAAATACATGAAAAAAAAACATTTTCAAACATTACAATGATATTATTTTTTATTAATCTTCGTCCGAACTACTCATGTGTTGTGTCGCCGCGTCATATGCTAGTTCTTCCTCCGATAGGGGTTCAGTTAGTCCCTCTTCCACCTTTTCATTATGTATTCGTTCTTCAATTTCAATTTGGTCTTCAAGTGATGTCAAATGTTGTACTCGATCTATCGCGTCCAAGTGATCTTTTAAACATATGCACATCTCCAACGACGTGGGACTTAGTTTTGTTCTCCGTATCGATAACACCCTGCCACTAACTGAAAAAGCCGATTCCGAAGCTACCGTAGAAGCTTGGACACTTAGTACATCACGGGCTATAGTGGAAAGGATAGGAAATTCGGATTGCTTTCCTTTCCACCAAGCCAATATATCAAAATTTTCAAATTCGACTGGCGTCATTGCCGCGGTAAAATTCGAGGCTTTATACCTCGAAAACTCGCTATCTGGGGCTTCACCCCTTTGTCTTTTAGCCGTTTCGTTTTTCACAATATTAAACAAATTAATTTTAAGGTTACCACGGCTCGAGCTACCCCGACTTCCTTCCCCGTCCATTGATCCCATGTTCGTTTGTCTAAATAAGTTGGGACCATATTTTTCTAAATATGTATTATACAATGCATGAAAATCTTTATCGAATGTTTTCCTCATGGTGTTTGCCCAAGTTGGTTTTGTTTCATAAAAACGTAAAGCCAAACTTATTTCATCGATTACAGTATAAACCCCCATAACATTTAAGCACGGGTTTAAAGCTAAGCCAATCATGAAAACGTGTGGTATTTCTTCAAAATATTTTAGAAAATTTTCAACCATTTGATCAAACAATTCATTTTTTTTCTTCAAAGCTATATATTTTAATATTAATTTTTCCACGGCGACATTATTATTTGACGCGTTGTCGAACGACATTGAAAATATTTTTTTTTCTAAATTGAAAGTTTGTATCACATGGTCTAAAAACATAAAATATGTTTTCGCCGGTGTGTGGATATTCGAAACATTCAAACGCAATAGTACGTTTCAACATTTGCCACGTCACGGGATCTATCCAATGAGCGGTGACGCAAATGTAGGATTCCGGTAAACCGTGAGGAGCCGACCAAACGTCGGTGGTTAAGCTCACACCGGTTTGTAAGTTGGAAAAAAAAACAATTAAATCTTTTCTTGCTTGTTTCCATAATTTCATACAATGACGTTTTAAAGTAATACGACTTACGTGTTTGTAACGAGGTTGGAGTGTCTCACGAATCAAGCTTGTTAACACGGGATTGTCGAAGTGGTTGAACGGCAAACCTTGTTGAATAACAAACTTCGCCATTCGGTCTTGAACCTTGTTAAAGTCATAAAGAAATATCCCACCTTGAGTATCAAGCGACGTTAGACCACTCACCTCGACCGGGTTATCTTTAAGTAGCTTGCAATACTTGAGTTTATGTTTTCTCAATGTGCAGTTTGCATTTGGTTGGAGAATAAGATCACACCTTCTACAACGTGTCTTTTTTTCGCCATTTGACATAAGACACAAGTCGAATATTCCATCTTATACACCAAAAAGTTCGACGTTTCGTGTTGTCTCGAGAATTTGAACAACAATAGCCTCATTTGAGGAACCGGTTTGGGATGGGTTTGATGAATCCATGAAATGGTGTAGTTAAAAATAAGGCGAATACAAAAAACGAGTGTATACGATAGCGTATTTTGCGATTTCGGGTTGTTTTTTTTTACGTTTTTGAGTGTTGTGATAAACCAAAACATCCCAAACCTATTTATACTAAACTAGGGTGGCAAAATGGTGATTTTTGGGCTTAGTAACGGATCTATAACGGCTATATTCCAACCCAACGGTCAAATGCGATTTAAAAAAAAAACGGTCCGAACCGGTTCCTGGACCGGTTCCTTGGACCGGTTCCGGTTCCGGACCGGTTCGGGTTCAAATTTTGCACAAAACATCAAACCGGTGCTGGGCTCGTCGGGTTTTACTAGGAACCGGACCGGTTCCACTTTTTTCCGGGCCCAAACCGGTTCCGGGCCGGGCCGGTTCGCCGGTTCCGGTTCAAAAACCGGTTTTTTTGCTCACCTCTAGTTTGTTTTATTATTTTATAAAATGTTAAGTTTCTAAAATAAACTTTTAAAATTTTGAAATCTATATTATTATTATTATTATTATTATTAACTAATATTTATAGCTGTGCTGTTTGAACAGTGATTTCCGGGTCCTTCTTCTGCGTTATTATGTTTTTATATAGATGGTTTTCTAGCTTTTTAAGCATCATATCGTTTGCCGTGTTGGTTTCTACCTTGCTTTGTTAACAGCCTGTTTTGGTGTTCGATTCCCCTCACATATGGTTTCCTTCTTTTTTCCCCCTCTTGACACGTGCGTGTTAATTTGTGACGTTGGCTTATTATCGTCTTTTAAACCTCCCTTCTTTCCTTTCTGTTTTCTCCTTCTTTCCCCTGTATATCCTGCTGTTCTTCTTTCCTTCTCAGCTTCCTTTCTTCACTACCCTAATTTGGTAGTCTTTTTCTTATTCCTTTTCTACCTTTTGTACATACTTTGGTTGTTTTTTCCTCTGTTATGAGGTAGTAGAAGATGCATATACATATCCTTATTTTCCCCGGTTGATAGATGTATCAATTGAGTTTGGGATTTGATTTCTCCTTTTCTTTTGCTTCTTTATGTTTTGTCTCACCTTCTTTCTAATTTCTTTGTTATCTTTCAGCTGATAGCCTTTCTATGGTGTATTAATGGTTTCCATATTTTGCTCCTCTTTTCCTTGCTGCTGCTCTGTTATGTTATCTACCTTTAGTGTTTCACTTATGTTTTGCTTTCCAAATTGTTGTTATGCAACTATGTTGCCTGGGTTTAATCTTTGGGTTATATAGTGTCTGTTAGCTTCGAAATATTTGGTGCCTTATTCCTGCCATTCTTTACTGTTATTAAATGACTTCCTTTCTTACTTCACATGTATACATCTGTTAAATAATTCCTTTATGTATTTTCTTTCGCTTATGTTCTGTTTTTGGATTTGTTGTGATATTTGCTACTTTATTTCTTGCATTTGCGATGTATACGTCTGGTAAATAATTCCTTCATACCTTTTGCCTAATGTTAGGTTCTGTTATTTTTTTAATTACGACTAGATAGTCAGCATTTTTATTTTTGGTATACAAAATATAGGTTGAGGTTGTTATTTCTTCATTATGATTAATTGTATCTTAGATGCTTATCTACCGGGTAATTCTTTTTATGTCAAACCAAACATGCATGTTTGTATTGTTACGTTATTATAGAATACATGGACTGCCCCATTCGATGTTTGCACCAACTATTAGGCACGATTGTCTATCCTCTCATAATTTTTGTTCAAATGCGACAAATGAGGGCGCGCAACGCTCGCCATTCGAAAACACTAGTTATTATTTAAAGATAAGAAGGGTTAAAACATATACTTTTACTGAGAAAAAAATTGTATTTATAGGAAATTAGTAACTTTGATGTGTCTAAAATTTTTAGGATAGATAAAAAATAAATGTGAATGAGATAAAATGAATAAAAATGAGCATTTTATTAATTCAAAAATTAGGGAAAATTACATAATGTTACAGTAATGTTTAAAAGTTCTAAAACTTAATGTTTAAGATAGCAAAAACTATAAACTTAACGCATCTATAGAAAAAAAAAATTAAATGCATTTATAAAAAAATATTAAATGCTTGGGTTGTTTTCGGGTTTCGAATTTCGGGTTTTTCGGGTTTTTTTTTAGGAAAAGGTGACCTGATAACCTATCTATTTTGGGTTAGCCAGTTTTGACTTATCCGAGTTCGGATTTTTTGGGTGTTCTCGAATTTGGGTTCGGGTTGCTTCAAATTCAGATCGGGTTTCGAGTTTCGGATAAAAATGATGAGCCCCAATATCAAAGTTCATTAGTCCTGCGTGATAATTACTTAAAATAAAACAACAAATTGTTAAAAGGAATATGGGGGAGGGGCACCACCCGAAATGGGATCGGGTACCCCATTACCTCATGGAAGCGCCGTCGTCGATGTCCCTGGTAGTAGGGGATGGATATAGCACACGATTTGTAGCTAACGAATGAAATTCAATTTCTAGCCACTTTCCAATGGTAATTTTGACCAAACTAAAAAAAAAAAATCAACCATTTTACCATCTTTATTTAAACCACACCAACCTTATTCAAACCATTTCTTAACCATTTCCCCCTTTTTCAATTTCATTTAATTTCTCCACATTTAACTTCATAGGAGTTGGTTATCCGTTTGCGGTTAAACTTATGAGACCTTCCTACCATTCACGATCATCCCGTCATTGTGCAAATCGTACACCTTCTAACATACCGCCTTCAAACCCACCGTCTACAAACCCATGGCCAACAAATCCACCGTCTACAAACACACCATATTCAAACCTTCTAACTTTTGGATTTTATCATCCACATTATCCTGAAGATTAGACTGTGGAAGAGTTGAACTATGTACATGATTATACCATGACTCTACTACTATTACGTGCAATACGAATTGGAGACGCTCTTACAGTGCTAGTGCCAAACACGCATACAATGCGCTGGGGCAGAAAACGTAACAAGTTCAGATGAAGAAATAGTTGGTCTGTCATCCGAAAGCTATGGTTATCGATCTGAATGGTTGGATGGGTGTGATAGCGATCGTGACTGCCCATCACCCAATTCTCTCTTGTTGTCATTGATTTATGTAATTGTGTGTGTAAATGTCTAATCATTTATGTATTCATTTTAATTTTAGCTATGTATTAATTTTATTTGTGGGTATCTATTAAGTTTAATTTTAGGTATGTATTAATTTTAATTTTATACATGTATTAATTTTAATTTTATGTATTAGTTTCAATTATTGTTTCATTTTTAAACTAAAATGTTTTTTAAAAAGAAAAAACCCACTCCAACTTAGTGGCTCAGGATTGTGTTACCTAAAATAACATATCAAGGTACTAAACCAGGGTACTAAGGTGGCAACTTATGATTGGAGGGAATCAATATACCTAAGGGTGGTGCCGGTCTCGCCTAAGTTCAGTTATATATTAAGAAAATAATAACTAAAATTTGATGGATCAAAGGTCATTAGTCCTACATTTAAAACTGAATTTCAAATGTTCTTAAAAAACTAAAAGTCTCATTAATTTCCCATGCTTTGGGTATTTAACGCATTGAACGCCCCACGAGGGTGGTGTTCCATGCGTTAACAATTGCTAAATTGGATAACCCCCAAGGGCGTTGAAGCACATCGGTCGGCGTTATATTAACACACTCATTAAGTTCAGTCAAATTTACTTAAACAATGACTATACACTTAAATAAATTATAAACATAATTGAAATATAAATAACATAACTAACATACCAGACTTAACAAAAATAACTAAAAACCCAATAATATAAAAATAAAACGTTTACAAAGGTTTTATGATGATTATTTTGTGAGTTATGGGTTGTTTTTCACCCTTCTTTTACATTCTAACCGGTTCACACATAAACCATTTTCCTCACTTGAGAAGAAATCATCTTTGAGTTCTTGGAATAGTAATAAGTTTTAGTTGATGAGTTATTTTGCTTCTTTATTTCCATAAAATTCTTCACTATCATCTACACATTTGGTTTCATATTCTCGCCCATTGATGGTTCATTAATGTCTCATGTAATGTCATTTACATGAGGAACACAAATGATCTTAATTATTAACTTCATAATTTTCTACATTCTCTATATCATTTATTTTCTTTATTACTTGACTACCAATCTTTCTAACATCTTTTGTTGCTTCGAATACAAATCTTTCTAACATCTTTTGTTGCTTCGAACATAGGTGTTGCTAAGATTACAATTTGGAAAATAAAAACCGCTCATATGTGACACCCTTATTTAACTAACTTAGTGTTTACCTAAGAGGATCATAATGAAAATTTGACAAGTAGTGGGTTTAAGATGTAAAATAGTGTGAGTGTGGGGACTTAATACAAATTCATGTGTGTCCTAATGTCCCTTGTATGTGTGTGTCGTACAACTCAACTAAAGAAGAGTTGGAAGTGTGTGTCCTACTGTCCTTGTATGTGTGTGTTGTACACAACAAACAATTAGATAAAGAGAGGAAGAGAGAACAAGAAAGATCGAGCAAAAGAATGGAGCCGGTTAGGGTTTTAACTGTGGTTTGGGTTGTGTGGTTGTTTTCAGGCTAACAAGAGAATGAATCTGTTTCGTTGGTACGGTTCAAATCTAAATAACGAGAGTATTTTGTTTTTATTTTTTGTGTGTAAATAGACTAAAGTAAAGTCTGCCATAAAAAAAACAAACCAAACTCAGATGGATGCAAGATTGAAAAGTCAGGCAATAAATAAGTGATTTTAAAGTTAAGGCATAAAAGTGTCATTATTTGGAAAACTTAGGGATGCAAAAAGTTTTTAAGATAAACAAACAAGAGACTTCTCCTTTCATATATGAAGAGATTCTCATTTTTGCATCTCGTCGTCTACTTCAATCCATCGGTGTTGTTTCCTCTCGTTTTGTTATGTGAATTATTTTTATTATTATTAGTTATTGTAGGGGGATATGTTTAAGACTGAATTACAAGTTTTGTCCTTTAACTTTATACCTAATTTCAACGGATGTCCTTTAACTTTAAAATTGATTGGTTTTGTACTTTATGTTTTAAAATCTTGCACGTTTTGTCCTTTGGTGCTAACCCAGTTAATTTTTTTCGTTAAGTGAAGGGTAAAATTGTCTTTTTACTCTTCCAAGGACTATTTGTGTAAGTAAATTAAAGTTTTGGACAAAAAGTAAAATTAAAAATTAATATAACCCCCCTCTCTCTTAATACCTGCCAACACCATAACCTACCATCACCACCACCCGCCTGCCTGACCACCACCACCACCTGTCGCCGACCCCCCCTCTAAATAGCCCAACAAGCAGCAGCATCCATCCATCCATACTTGAATACCCTTAACCCTATTATAAACCCAGCTGTGCACCAACAATCTAACACCATCATCTTCACCTTGAAACCCATGAACCCAACAATGTCCACCGGACCACCACTAGTCTACCATCCAAATAATCCACCAGTCTACCTTCCCGTCAAAACCATCCGCACGCCACAAAAACAAATTCCCCCAAATTGTTTGTTTCATCAACATCTAAAACCCTAGCTTCTTTCCGATTATTATTATTATTATTATTATTATTATTATTATTATTATTATTATTATTATTATTATTATTATTATTACAGTGATGATGAAGATGATGGTGGTTATGAGTTTTTGCATAACGATACAACCACCTGCAACAGATTTGGGGTTTTTATTTCCACAAACAAATCCTAAACTACCCCCATCGTGATATTTACAAGCCGGAAAAGCTTATATCTGTCCCAATCGTCAGAGTTCTTCAACCGGAGTTCTACTTCAGAATCTCTCTCTCTCCCACTCTTTCTCTCTATGTCCTCTCTCTCTCTCGTTCTCTCTCTGTCGTTCTCTCTCTCTGTCGAATCTCTCTCTCCCACGCTTTCTCTCTCTGTCCACTGGAAGGGTGTGGGTGTGGTGGTGTTGTGGTCTGCTCGGCCGGAGCTCCGCCGGAGGCGGTGGCAGGTGGTGAATGAAGGTGATGGTGGTGTGGGGATGGAGGTGATGGGTGTGGTGGTGTTGTGGTCTCTCCTCTGTCTCTCATTCAACTCAATTAATATATATATTTCTTTTTTTTAATTTTTATAATGTTTTTCTAAATAAATGGGTAAAAAGACAATTTTACCCTCCACTTAATGCAAAAAATTAACTGGGTTAGCACCAAAGGACAAAACGTGCAAGATTTTAAAACATAAAGTACAAAACCAATCAATTTTAAAGTTAAAGGAGAACCGTTGAAATTTGGTATAAAGTTAAAGGACAAAACTTGTAATTCAGTCTATGTTTAATGTTAAGGAGTGATGTTAATTGTAAGTCAAGGGTCTATATATTACGAAAACTATACTGGTACCGAAATTATCGATTCTGAAAATCATAAAAAATGGGTGCTGGTACTAAAATTGCTTGTTACGATAATGTAGTTGAAGGTAAATCAAACCAAAATACTAGTACTGTACCATACTGGATTATTGATACCAAACCGAAAGTATATGATCTCGAAAATGCAAAAAGTGGGTAACGAATTCGTACCGAATTGAAAATGACTTGGTACGGTACCGAAACTAGTACATTAAAGGTGCCGGAACTGGTACGATATCGGTTCGGTTTTGATACCAGGTACCATTTGCTTAGCCCCTAGTGGGTGGGTCCTTAGGCAGCAAACGTAAATTCAGCGACGAGGAAATGTTTGCAGAGATTAGAGCTGGTAAAACGATCCCACAAATGGCAGACAAATTTGGAGGTAATGTGATAGAAGGCAACGATGAAAAGATTTAATAAATAACCTTGGTTTTAATTAAGGTGGTGAAATATTTTGTTGCGCTTTTTGTGCACTGTGCGCCTTATGTAACACAAGGCGCATGAAGCTGCGCCTCAGGCAGCCTCGTGCTTAACTAACTACATGCGCTTAACTAACTACATGAATTCAAATATTTTGTTTTGTTACAGTCTGTGAAAGTACAATAGATAGACGCAAGGAAAAAGCCGGGGGTAGAAAAGCAACTTTTCTTTGTTTATCTGGACCTGCGCCTGCGTGTTTGCAATTGCCAGAAAAAAAATACAAAAGCTAGGTGTATGTTGCTGGAGTTTAGAGTTACATGTTGGAATGGTGATGTTGTCTTTATTGAAGTCAAGCCGGAGGATGCGACATTGGATCACCTGACGGCACGGGTCATGAAGGAGTGCCATTTAGGTGAAGGCTCATTCAAGATGAGGTATATTGCTGGTGAAGATGCGGTGGAGTTAAGAACCAATGAGGCAATGGAAAGATGCAAGAGACTAATGGTTAATGGAAAAGCAGAAATTAAGGTGGTGAAAATTTGAGTTTTGGGTAGGTGTTGTTTAGTGGGTAAAAGAGTGTACTGATGGCATTTGGGTGGTCAACTGATTGGCTTATCCAAAAAATGGTCATTTAATCCAAACTTAACAAACAGCTAAAGTTGGATGTTATGGAAGTACATACATATATGCTAGCGGGTATCTTCAGTGTAGCTGAATTAAATTTGCAAAGTGGTAAGTGGCTTATCATGTATGTTTCCAAATTATATAGATATATGCATAACATTTAACCACATGTAGTTGGGTCTAATGGAACTTACCTTAGAAAGTTGAAATTGGCCTGACCAAAATCAAGATCTCTAATAGTAATTCTTTCTGTAAATGGTGTATCATAATATAACTAAACTATGCTCAAATTCACTTTTTTTTTAATTCGATTTTAGTTATTAAAAGAGAAACACCATTTAAAAAATTAGTATTAAATCAAGATCTCACATCCCTCCTACCTTGCGTGACAATAACCAATGGCAAATAGACATAAAGCCTCATAATGTTCTACCAAATAATTGACACGAACATAAATCCCCTTGCATGTTTTGTAGCAAAGTTTCATAATGGTCTTCACTACACCAAATCAAACAGATAACTCTCCATAGAATGCAATTACCGCTGCCGTGTGTTTATGGGCAAGGACAAAGTTCAGATGCTTCATATGTATGTTGGCAAACAATTAGAGTCATGGTTTACTTTAATAGTTAATTTATCAAATATTTCAATGGTTATGCATCAAATAATCGAATTCTAAGTTGTTTAAATAGGTTGAAAGTTAAGATAACACTAAGATTGACTTTAGCACTTAAAAATCATAATTACTTGAGTATCTTGAGCATACCCTTCAATGGTCGAGTTGGTAATACCAACAATCAAAGCTCCAATTGCCCCAAATCCCAAATTTGAAGATTGCAAATGAACTTAGAGGTAAAACTAACCGCATCGACCATGATACAAAAATAGTTATCAAACTTGAAAAATCAAGTAGCCATCTCCAATAGTTTCAGCCGCAAGCAAGCACACCATCGCCACTTTCCTTTACACTCCACCTATAAACCGACAAAACATCTTTTTGTTTTTTTTTTAAATGGTTAAATACCTGCTTCATAGCACAGATGATCGAACAAAATTTGGAGGCTCCAAGACAACCCAATTGCGAATGCAATGACATTTCAATCTTTTTACCACATGAAGAGCCATACTCATTCGTCTTTTTTTATCAACTTAAAACATTTGTACGATGCAACAGTTTATATAAAATTCCCCTGGATAACACAAAATCAGATACTAAGTGAAAGAAAATAGTAATCATCTCATAATAATATTGGAAAATATAATAATAAACCTTCCACTTTGGTAGAAATTATGTCAGAATGGAAAGATTTGGTGAATACATTGGTCTTAAACCATTTCTCACAATTCAAATCACTAGTGGAATTTTTTTTTAAACAGCTCTTATCTCTCTATTTACCAACAAATACATTGGTCTTAAACCATTTCTCACAACTCATGGAATTTCTCACTACACCACACCCCCTCATACACCCGAACAAAACGGGGTGGCCGAACGTCGTCATCGACACGTTGTTGAAACGGGCATTGCCCTCCTCCACTATGCTCAACTCCCATCACAATTTTGGTCACATGCCTTTCAAGCCGCCACTTATCTCATCAACCGTCTACCCACCACCATCCTGAACAACAAATCACCTTATGACATGTTATTCAATGTTGCTCCTACCTACTCCAAACTAAAACCGTTTGGATGTCTTTGCTATCCTTGGCTCCGCCCATACAACACCTCCAAGTTACAATCTCCCTCCGCATCATGTATCTTTCTTGGATACTCCTCTTCCAGATCAGCATACAAATGCTTTGATCCAGCCACCAACAAGCTATATCACTCCCGCCATGTTGAATTCATACCACACATCTTCCCATCCCAGACCAATAACTCCGCCTCTCCCACTGTCACCTATGAATCATTTCTTCATAACATACCAAACCCTCCAAAGCCTTCACAACCTCCCATCGATCCCACACCCCAACCCATAACTCCTACACACCTCTCTCCTGACCCTACACAACCTTCTGTTGCACCTACACAACAGTTACCTGATACTACACAACACTCGTCTGACCCTACAAAACCTTCTACTACACCTACACAACATTCCCCTAACCGTACACAACTCTTGTCCTCTACACAGTCCTCCTGTGACACCCCGCATTTTCATGTTAACTCTTTTACTTAACTCTAGTTAATTTCTATAATCATACGTGACTAAACACTTAACTAGGGTTAGTTTAGAAGGTCTTTCGATATGTTATGGGATAATAACATATGTTGGATGATATTAACATACGTATAATTAGGAAAACGGTTGTCTTGACACACACACGAATCCTATAACCCGAACGTTGGTGATTTGTTGGACATGCATGATTATGTGAACAATTGAGTGTTGATGTATGTGGATTAACACGTGTATGTAAGTTACATGCTTATGTGAATTATTGCGTATTAATTAACTTGTACGTAAACGTTATGAGATACGTGCACTTATGATAAACATAATATGTATTGATAAAACAGTAGTTTTATATATGCTAGTATGACTATTATTGTCGGGATTGATCTCGAGGGTTAGTTAGGGCTAATGGGCTCACTTATCAGACAAAAACCACCAAAGCCCGAAAGACTTGGCCCATGAGCTTAACCCTAGCTTATCCTATATAAAAAAAAAAAACAAAACAAACCCTAAACTACCTATTTGCGCCGTGGGATTAGAGCACACACACACACACTATTCAATTCCAATCTTCATCAATTCTCACTAGTTCAAGTTGATTCGGGTGATATCTTGGAGTTTTAAGAAGCCTAGCATTGCAAGGTATATCGTTTATGTGTTATATGATTGATTATGATGCTTGAAAAGTTGTAAAAACCCTAAGAATGTTATATATAAAAATCGCAAATCATGATAAGTTTGGTTATCTTGATTGTTTGTTGAGATTGTTGATGAATACGGTTAATAGAAATCATATCTAGGGTGTATGGTATATAAAAACCTGAGATTGAACATGTTAATATGAATATTATTCTGCTAGTATGAGGTTATTTCATGATTATGGGATATGGAGAATGATTAGGGTTCATGAGAAGCATGTTATCAGAATTCTGATTTTCTGACAGATTCATTGTGACGAATTGTAGGGGCTGTAATGGGTTGGTAAATTGATAGTTTTGATGATTTCTTTGCATGATTGTGATGTACATAGTATTAGCTTTTCATAATGGGCAAAACCATCAGATTTGGACATCGGTAGAGTCGTTTTTGGAATTTTAATTGATTAGGGGTCATATCAGATTTTCGGAATTGAAAATTTGGTCAACTTTAAATGGTCATAACTGGAGATTTACAAAGAATTAAGTTATGAAATTTTTACAGTAGGTCAAAATTGGAAAAACTCGGCTTTTCCAAGTGGATTCACCCCGTTTGGATGAATACACAATTTTTGGGAATTTTTCTACTAAACTGATCTGTTGTGGAAATTTTCTGGGCATAGCTGTGTTGTACAAATTTTTATAATTTTTGTGTTTGGTTTTGAGACAAAATAAAAATAGGGATTTGCAATTGAATCCCCATGAATACTCAGTAAAAATTTGGGATTTTAATTCATTCGTTAAGTGGGTTAAATGACCCGTTTTTCACAGCGCACAATCTGTCCTAAAAACGCAGATTGTGTACGAGGTATTTATGTGACTATTTGAAGTTGTTTGTGGTATGTAATTGACATGTACTTGTGTGGAAACTTGCATGAGATGTATTTGATGTGTTAAACTTATAATAATCACCATGATCACCAACGGGATACGTAGGACATACCTGTGCATGTAGAGTCACTAGGTGTCACTACACGGTTTTGAACTTTTAAAAGTATCGAATAAACGTACTATGTGGTATATTGGTTATGCACGTGTACTCACATAGTGACACATATAATAGGGAGTCGGTAGCGAGTCTCTATTACGTTGGAGTTTGGATATTTTTGCTCGCAACCTAAGGTGAGTTTCACTACTCTTTTCTCAAAAGCATGCGTCTCGGGTTGAGACAAAGTACTTAACTTTTTTAGTCCGGGTTGGGACTACTACTTTCTAGTCCGGTTTGGGACTACTTACACATCCCGGGTTGGGATGCTATGGATCCTTGTGTGGGTCGGTTTTTACTAGTTCGCAAACTGTGTCCTTGATGAACTAAACCAACTCTATCATCTGTAAGTCCTTCACATACCGAATGAGTTGCCGGGTTATGGCAAGCGGGTTATTAGTTGATAGCGCTATTAGGTCTGACAAACCTCACACCGGCTCGGGGAGTGCGGGAGTGAACTATAACTTAACAGATTTTATCATTGTTGATAGGCAATGATGTAAGGCATGCGGCACACATTTGTGGCTACACGTACATCAGCAGTTCGGTATATCGGTGTTAGTTATCATGAATGGGTTAGCTACCCTTGACATGCGATGAACTAGTGTTTACACGGTTCTTGGAACCAACTCAATTACTTGTTTACATGGTTTTGGAAACCAGCGCAGTTACATACTCAATTACTTTACTTAGTGAACTCACAACATTGTTTGTTGACCCACGATTTACATGCTTTTGCAGGTAGTTAGCTTCCGGTGCCAGGATTAGAAAGCACTGCACACTTCACTGCATTTGGGGTCTTGGGCATACACCTAAATTACATATTATTCTTTTACATTTTCTTTCATATGATTTTAATTTTGGGCGCGTTGTTTTGCGCATGGTTCTAAAAGGTTTAAATTTGGTTTACGCTTCCGCAGCTTAACTAAACTTGATTTTTGAAAACGAACTAGATGGTTTGGGCATTTAGAGTTCGTTCATATGACTTATGGCTATGGGATCCTGATATGTCATGCGCCTCGTGGTATAAACCCCGCAGTGGAAATTTGAGGGTGTGACAGATTGGTATCAGAGCCATTGGTTATAGTGAACTAGGACTGCATGTTGAGTCTAGTCTATAATCATCATAGCATAAGTACACTAACAACTTAAGTGCACAACTAGCTTTTAGCTACATATATCTACAACACATGATTTCGGGAGATATGTTATCTTCTAGTTCTAGACCTAATTCTGAACACGTCAATGGTGGGAACCCAGGGTTACACCAGGTGGCGCATTACTGGGAGTAGTATCCTAACAAACCTCATGGATGAGGAAACAACAATTGTACAGGGGAGAAAGCCCTTGCGAGCGTTGTAGCGCACGTACACAGGAAAGCTGCACGATGCGCATGACGTGATACCATTAAACCGAATCAAATTCAAATACTGAGACTTATTCTTTTTCACTGAGCAAGTAGACAATAAGTTCCTGTTCCTTGTTACTTGATCTTTCTTACTTCCATTTGAAATTCAAACGGAACTGGGTTACACATATAGAACTTATTTCTTACTTTAGTACCTTACACCTAGTATGAACGGGCGGACGTATGACTGCATATCCTTGTTACTCATAAGTATATGGTAGATTCATGGGAACACATCAGATTGGGGCTTGTTACACACACTCTTGGGGAGTTACGAAGGTCTGCGATGCAGTGCAACATCTCAAAGGAAGACAAACTCTACTAGTGACTGACAGTCACGATTGGAGGAACGAATGGTGTTGTTGACCATTGAGCTGACTTACACAGGACCGGAGAAGGAGACTGTACGTGATGAGAACCATATAACATTGACATCGCGGAAGAGGAAGGATAAGGGATGGAAGGGGAACCTGAGCAGGACGAGCACATGGGAAGAGAGGATGAATGATCTACTATCTAAGACAGAGCGTGGCGACGATTGGCTCTTACCTTTTCTTACCTATCTTTTCTTTCTTTTTCCTTTACTATCTTAGATAAGACTGAGTTCTTATGATCAACGATAGGGTGGTTGAAACCCTCGCATCTTTCCAAGCTAGTAAAGATCCATCATGCTAAATCAATCGTTTCCCTGACTTCCACATTTGAACTTTCTTATTCCTTGAACGCACATGCCACAACAACAACCTACCATCATATTTTCAAGCCTTTTATTGGTCGTAAACCTCGATAACACTAACGGAACTGAAGGAGACCGTCTGATTGCTTCGATAATATAAATCATTTCCATGCGCATTTGCCCCGGGCAGGATGGGGTAATGTATGCTACATGCACATTCGATGAGTTACAGATATTTGGATGGAGAACATAACACCCTGTGATGGAATCTAGAAATTTGACGGATGGGTCTGAGATCGACGTCTACACTACCAAGCTACAAGAGTAGATACTTTGTGCTCAAATCTAATTAACTAACTTTACCAGCGGATCGAATTTCATACCAAATGGGTGGGTCCCTCATATTCATGGCTTGGCCACTACAGCTCACCTACCCAGAATCTAGCAAATCTTTCACCTGGCTCGCAAACTCATTGATGAAACTGTTGAGCATGGTACTTTTCCGAAGCATGGAGCTTCATCTTCCACTTTTGGCGGTAGCAAGAGAACGTGGGATAGTGTGAGGTACAAGTCCTTCAACAAACAATAACCACAACGGTAGCAACAACAATGGGGCTCGTGGAATTGCAATTGTGATTGGCTCTGGGGAAGCTAGGACTGATAACAATGTCGTGACGGGTACGACACTCTTGCTTCTGTTTTATATGATACTGGTGCGGACTATAGTTTTGTGTCATCAAAACTTAGCAAACAACTAGGGATGGTTCCTACTCTTCATGATACCCCATACACCATAGAGCTAGCTGATGGGAAGCCTGTTGAGGTAACCCACACCCATTGTGATTGTAAGCTCGAGTTGGATGGGCAATCGTTTGCCATCAACATTTTACCTATCACCTTTGGAAGCTTTGACCTCGTGGTTGGCATGGACTGGTTGTCCAAGCATCCCGCTGAAATTCTCTGTCGGGAGAAGATTGTTCGTATCCCTCTCCCAGGTGGAGAACTTTTATCTATACAGGGTGATCATGGTGGTGCCATGGTGGGCATCATCTTCTCTTGAGAGCCCAGAAGTGTATTCGTAAGGGCTATCCAGCCATTTTGGCTAACATATCTGACACTGGAGTTGAAACTGAAACTGAAACTAAGATTGAGGACATCCCAGTAGTCCGAGATTTCCCAGATGTCTTTCCAGAGGAACTACCTAGACTTCCGCCTGTTTGTCAAATGGAGTTTCAAATTGACCTGGTACGTGGAGCAGCTCCAGTTGCACGCGCAACATACCGCCTAGCACTAGGCGAATTTCAAGAACTGTCTACCCAACTCCAAGAGCTATTGGATAGGGGTTTTATTAGACCTAGTTCTTCGCCATGAGGAGCTCCAGTTCTGTTTGATGAGAAGAAGGATGGGAGTTTCCGCATGTGTATCGGAAGTTGAACAAAGTAACGGTTGAGAACCGCTACCCTTTGCCTCGTATTGATGACTTTTTCGACCAACTTCAAGGGTCGAGTTTCTATTCTAAGATTGACTTGAGGTCAGGATACCATCAACTGAGAGTCCGAGAGAAGGATGTGGCGAAGACAGCCTTTCGAACTCGTTATGGACATTATGAGTTTTTGGTGAGGCCATTTGGGCTAACCAATGCACCGGTTGTGTTCATGGATCTAATGAACCGCGTGTGCAAGCCTTATTTAGACAAATTCGTCATAGTGTTCATAGATGACATACTGATTTA
Source organism: Ambrosia artemisiifolia (assembly GCA_032199755.1). Classification (NCBI taxonomy): domain Eukaryota; kingdom Viridiplantae; phylum Streptophyta; class Magnoliopsida; order Asterales; family Asteraceae; genus Ambrosia; species Ambrosia artemisiifolia. The sequence continues at coordinate 46,516,433 of CM063522.1, forward strand.
TTCCAAGAGCAGGGAAGAGCACGAGCAACACCTGCAGCTGATCTTGGAACTCTTGAGAAATGAGCAGTTGTATGCAAAATTTTCTAAATGTGACTTTTGGATTCGAGAAGTCCAATTTCTTGGACATGTGGTTAACAAGGCAGGAATACATGTCGATCCCGCCAAGATTGATGCTATTAAAAAGTGGGAGGCTTCAAAACTCCCACAGAGGTACGCCAGTTTCTTGGTCTTGCGGGATATTATCGTAGATTCATTGAGGGATTCTCTAAGATCACTCAACCCCTCACTTCTTTGACACAGAAGGGTATTACTTACAAGTGGGGAGATGCCCAAGAATCTGCTTTTCAATTATTAAAGTCGAAACTTTGCAGTGCACCTATACTATCGCTACCTGAGGGTACGGAGGACTTCGTGGTGTACTGTGATGCGTCTATCCAAGGGATAGGGTGTGTGCTGATGCAGCGTGATAAGGTGATCGCGTATGCCTCACGTCAATTAAAGGTTCATGAGAAGAATTACACCACCCATGACTTGGAACTGGGAGCAATGGTTTTTGCTCTAAAGATCTGGAGGCATTATCTCTATGGGGCGAAGTGTACGATATTCACTGACCACAAGAGCCTCCAACTCATATTCGATCAAAAGGAGCTGAACATGCGACATCGTCGATGGGTCAAGCTTCTGAATGATTATGACTGTGCCATCAATATCATCCAGGAAAAACTAACTTAGTAGCTGATGCCCTCAGTCGTAAGGAAACGAAACCCAAACGAGTGCGAGCTTTACAACTTACCGTACATTCTAATCTTCCTGATTAGCACTTGGAACGGAAGACGGATGGTCTTCAATACTTTATGAATCGAGTCTCGACACCACGTTTTGGGATCTCAGACAACTGGTGCTCGATGAAGTTTCACACCTCTCGATATTCGGTACATCCTGTTTCGGACAAGAGGTACCAAGTTCCTTAAACTCTCTACTGGTGGCCAAACATGAAAGCTGAAATAGCCACTTATGTTAGTAAGTGCTTGACTTGTGCGAAGGTTAAGATTAAATATCAGAAACCTTCAGGCCTACTCCGGCAACTAGAAATCCCTACGTGGAAATGGGACGGAATTCCTATGGATTTTATCACAAAGCTTCCTAAAACGCCAACGGGCCATAACATGATTTGGGTTATCGTGGATCGTTTAACCAAATCGGCACACTTTCTGGCAATAAAGGAAACGGACTCACTGGAGAAACCAGCAAATCTCTACGTCAAGGAGGTAGTCTCTAGGCATGGGGGGTGCCTACTTCTATTATAACTGATCGCGATGCGCGATTCACTTCTCATTTTTGGACTACTCTCCAAAACGCTTTGGGAACTCGCTTACGTTTGAGCACGGCCTATCACCCGCGGACGGATGGACAAAGTGAACGAACCATCCAAACAAAAGAAGATCTGCTACGAGTGTGCATGGCGGATTTTGGCAACAGTTGGGATAAGCACTTGCCTTTGATTGAATTCTCGTATAACAACAATTACCACACTTCGATACAGTGTGCGCCTTTAGAGGCACTTTATGGAGGCAAGTGTAGGTCTCCCATCTGCTGGACTGAAGTTGGAGATAGCCAGCTAACAGGTCCCGGACTTGTGCACGAAACTTCTGAGGAGATAGTGCAAATCAGAAATTGGATGGCTGCTGCTCGTGATCAACAGAAAAGTTACGCTGATAAGCGTAGGAAATCTTTGGAGTTCCAGGTTGGGGACAAGGTTCTATTGAAGGTGTCACCTTGGAAGGGGGTGATACGCTTTGGAAAAACGGGGAAAATTGAACCCACGATACGTTGGACCATTTGAGATTATCGAAAGGATTGGTCCGGTAGCTTACAAGTTAAACTTGCCTGATGAACTCAATGGAGTGCGCAACGTATTCCATGTATCAAACTTAAATAAATGCTTATCGGATACAACACTGGTGGTGCCACTGGAGGAGATCCAGGTGGGCGATCAGCTACGGTTCATGAAAGAACCGGTGGAGATTCTTGAGCGGGGCGTCGAGAAACTCGGACAAAACACTATACCTATTATTAAGGTACTATGGAATTCCCGTCTAGGACCGGAATACACGTGGGAACGCATGGATCAAATGCGGCTTAAATACCCACATCTCTTTACCGAACCTGAAACTATGCATAAACCAAACACTAAACGTAAAGCAACTATCTCAAAGTGAATTTCGGGGCGAAATTCCTTTCAACTTGGGGATGATGTGACATCCGGGAACCAAGCACACATTTTTCTAGTTGACTTTACTGTTTACTTGCTGAATTTCGGGACGAAATTCTTTTCAACTTGGGGATGATGTGACACCCCGCATTTTCATGTTAACTCTTTTACTTAACTCTAGTTAATTTCTATAATCATACGTGACTAAACACTTAACTAGGGTTAGTTTAGAAGGTCTTTCGATATGTTATGGGATAATAACATATGTTGGATGATATTAACATACGTATAATTAGGAAAACGGTTGTCTTGACACACACACGAATCCTATAACCCGAACGTTGGTGATTTGTTGGACATGCATGATTATGTGAACAATTGAGTGTTGATGTATGTGGATTAACACGTGTATGTAAGTTACATGCTTATGTGAATTATTGCGTATTAATTAACTTGTACGTAAACGTTATGAGATACGTGCACTTATGATAAACATAATATGTATTGATAAAACAGTAGTTTTATATATGCTAGTATGACTATTATTGTCGGGATTGATCTCGAGGGTTAGTTAGGGCTAATGGGCTCACTTATCAGACAAAAACCACCAAAGCCCGAAAGACTTGGCCCATGAGCTTAACCCTAGCTTATCCTATATAAAAAAAAAAAACAAAACAAACCCTAAACTACCTATTTGCGCCGTGGGATTAGAGCACACACACACACACTATTCAATTCCAATCTTCATCAATTCTCACTAGTTCAAGTTGATTCGGGTGATATCTTGGAGTTTTAAGAAGCCTAGCATTGCAAGGTATATCGTTTATGTGTTATATGATTGATTATGATGCTTGAAAAGTTGTAAAAACCCTAAGAATGTTATATATAAAAATCGCAAATCATGATAAGTTTGGTTATCTTGATTGTTTGTTGAGATTGTTGATGAATACGGTTAATAGAAATCATATCTAGGGTGTATGGTATATAAAAACCTGAGATTGAACATGTTAATATGAATATTATTCTGCTAGTATGAGGTTATTTCATGATTATGGGATATGGAGAATGATTAGGGTTCATGAGAAGCATGTTATCAGAATTCTGATTTTCTGACAGATTCATTGTGACGAATTGTAGGGGCTGTAATGGGTTGGTAAATTGATAGTTTTGATGATTTCTTTGCATGATTGTGATGTACATAGTATTAGCTTTTCATAATGGGCAAAACCATCAGATTTGGACATCGGTAGAGTCGTTTTTGGAATTTTAATTGATTAGGGGTCATATCAGATTTTCGGAATTGAAAATTTGGTCAACTTTAAATGGTCATAACTGGAGATTTACAAAGAATTAAGTTATGAAATTTTTACAGTAGGTCAAAATTGGAAAAACTCGGCTTTTCCAAGTGGATTCACCCCGTTTGGATGAATACACAATTTTTGGGAATTTTTCTACTAAACTGATCTGTTGTGGAAATTTTCTGGGCATAGCTGTGTTGTACAAATTTTTATAATTTTTGTGTTTGGTTTTGAGACAAAATAAAAATAGGGATTTGCAATTGAATCCCCATGAATACTCAGTAAAAATTTGGGATTTTAATTCATTCGTTAAGTGGGTTAAATGACCCGTTTTTCACAGCGCACAATCTGTCCTAAAAACGCAGATTGTGTACGAGGTATTTATGTGACTATTTGAAGTTGTTTGTGGTATGTAATTGACATGTACTTGTGTGGAAACTTGCATGAGATGTATTTGATGTGTTAAACTTATAATAATCACCATGATCACCAACGGGATACGTAGGACATACCTGTGCATGTAGAGTCACTAGGTGTCACTACACGGTTTTGAACTTTTAAAAGTATCGAATAAACGTACTATGTGGTATATTGGTTATGCACGTGTACTCACATAGTGACACATATAATAGGGAGTCGGTAGCGAGTCTCTATTACGTTGGAGTTTGGATATTTTTGCTCGCAACCTAAGGTGAGTTTCACTACTTTTTTCTCAAAAGCATGCGTCTCGGGTTGAGACAAAGTACTTAACTTTTTTAGTCCGGGTTGGGACTACTACTTTCTAGTCCGGTTTGGGACTACTTACACATCCCGGGTTGGGATGCTATGGATCCTTGTGTGGGTCGGTTTTTACTAGTTCGCAAACTGTGTCCTTGATGAACTAAACCAACTCTATCATCTGTAAGTCCTTCACATACCGAATGAGTTGCCGGGTTATGGCAAGCGGGTTATTAGTTGATAGCGCTATTAGGTCTGACAAACCTCACACCGGCTCGGGGAGTGCGGGAGTGAACTATAACTTAACAGATTTTATCATTGTTGATAGGCAATGATGTAAGGCATGCGGCACACATTTGTGGCTACACGTACATCAGCAGTTCGGTATATCGGTGTTAGTTATCATGAATGGGTTAGCTACCCTTGACATGCGATGAACTAGTGTTTACACGGTTCTTGGAACCAACTCAATTACTTGTTTACATGGTTTTGGAAACCAGCGCAGTTACATACTCAATTACTTTACTTAGTGAACTCACAACATTGTTTGTTGACCCACGATTTACATGCTTTTGCAGGTAGTTAGCTTCCGGTGCCAGGATTAGAAAGCACTGCACACTTCACTGCATTTGGGGTCTTGGGCATACACCTAAATTACATATTATTCTTTTACATTTTCTTTCATATGATTTTAATTTTGGGCGCGTTGTTTTGCGCATGGTTCTAAAAGGTTTAAATTTGGTTTACGCTTCCGCAGCTTAACTAAACTTGATTTTTGAAAACGAACTAGATGGTTTGGGCATTTAGAGTTCGTTCATATGACTTATGGCTATGGGATCCTGATATGTCATGCGCCTCGTGGTATAAACCCCGCAGTGGAAATTTGAGGGTGTGACACCTCCGCTATCTCTACACAGTCCTCCACTGTCCATACACAGTCCTCATCTCCTACACAATCCTCCACTCTTACACAGCCTTCCAATGACTCTACCACCTCCTCATCTCAAGCTCCTTCAACTAACCCCTCTCCTACCACCTCTACTTGCCCACAACGGTCTCCCAATCCTCACCCAAAATATTACAATTCCAACTTCATCAACTCCACCACACTTCACCCACTTCCTACATCCATTGAGCCCTCTACTCACATCCAAGCGATGAAAGATCCACAATGGCGACAAGCAATGGATCTTGAATACAACGCTCTTCTTCACAACCATACGTGGGAGCTTGTCCCCCATACTACCCAAAATCCAATCGGATGCAAATGGGTATTCCGAAGCAAACGAAAACCCGATTGAACTATTGATAAATTTAAAGCGCGCCTAGTCGCAAAAGGGTTTCATCAACAGTACGGTAAGGACTATTTTGATACCTTTAGTCCGGTCACGAAACCTGCCACCATTCGTACTGTTCTTTCCATCGCACTCTCTCGAGGGTGGTCGTTACGCCAACTAGACGTCAATAATGCATTTCTTCATGGCACCTTACATGAGGATGTGTACATGATTCAACCACCCGGATTTGCAAATTCGGCATTTCCTAATCACATTTGCAAACTCAAGAAATCTCTCTACGGCCTTAAACAAGCCCGTGGGCTTGGTACAATGAATTAACCGCCTTCCTCATTAGCTTCGGTTTTAAAAAATGTCTCTCCGATGCGTCTCTTTTTGTCTACAACACAAATGGTAACACTTGCTATCTACTCGTCTACGTAGACGACATTGTCCTCACTGGAAACAATAATCCATTCATAGACATCTTTGTTCAAGCCCTAAGCAAAATTTTTTTGATCAAAGACTTAGGCCCTCTACATCACTTCCTAGGAATCGAAGTCATTCCAACTCCTCATGGTCTATTCCTCTCCCAACACCGGCACATTCAGGACATCTTAACCACTTTCAAAATGGATGTTTCCAAAGAGGTCCTCACCCCCCTAAGCGTCTCTGATGCGCTTATCCCATCGGATGCCTCTCCACCCCTACCCGTTGACCCAACTCCTTATCGCAAACTTGTTAGCACACTTCAATACCTTGCCTTCACTCGTCCTGATATCTCTTTCGCTGTCAACAAACTCCCCCAGTTTATGCACCACCCAAAACAGTCACACTGGCAAGCTCTCAAACGGGTTCTCCGCTATTTGAAAGGAACATTTCACCATGGGTTATTGTTAAGTAAACGGTCCTCACTTGATTTACATGCTTTCTCATATTCTGATTGGGGAGGCATACATGACGAAGGAAGATCTACTACAGGTTATATATTATATCTTGGATCCAACATCATCTCCTGGCGTACATCAAGACAAAAAACGGTCTCACGCTCATCCACTGAAGCAGAATACAAAGTAGTAGCAAACGCCGCAGCTGAAATCTCATGGGTTAAAAATCTTCTCCAAGAACTGGGTCTTTGCACGACACGTACACCATCTCCTTTTTGTGACAACATCGGCACCACCTACCTTTGTGCCAACCCGGTGTACCATTCCAGCATGAAACATGTTGCCCACGACTACCACTTTGTTAGTGAACAAGTCAATGCCGGTCACTTAAAGGTCTTTCACATTAGGTCAAAGGATCAACTAGCTGATGTCCTCACCAAACCACTTCCACGATCACCGTTTCTTTCCTTTCGCTCCAAGATTGGAGCATCCAATGGATCCTCCATCTTGCGGGGGCGTATTAACACAAATCAAAAGTCAATAGTCAATAGTCAACAATTAAAGAACTATCTTTATGCATTTGTAATTATTTAGTCATAGTTAATATTCTTAGTCAACAGTCCTCCTAGAATCAAGTCATTTTATTAATGTTGTAGCCACTATATAATCCTTTGTGAATAATGAGAATAGTACATTTGATCCAATTCACTTCACTCTATTACCTATTACTCCATATGAAGAGCCATACTCATTCGCCTTTTTTCATCAACTTAAACATTTGTACGATGCAGCAGTTTATATAAGATTCCCCTGGATAACACAAAATAAGATACTAAGAAAGAAAATAGTAATCATCTCAGAATAATTTTGGAAAGAAATCTTCTAAACGACTCACTATGAAAAACATGGGTGGCCCAATAGCTTGTGTAAAGAAAGGTTCAAGCCCACAACTTTAACGCTGTGTTCCCGAGTTTACTAAACGGGAGAAAAGAAAAGAAAGGAAAGGAAAGATGTGTTCCCGAGTTTCATTAAAGGAAGGAAAAGAAAGGAAAACAAAATATGGTGTGTTCCCGAGTTTCATTAAAGGATGGAAAAGAAAGGAAATGGAAGGAAAACTAGTTAAAATTCTTTAGTTTAGTTTTCCTTCCGATTTGGAAAGAAACGGAAGGAAAGAAAATTTATCCTTTCTTTTCCTTTCCTTTCCCTTCCTTCAATTCTTTTCCTTTCTTTTCCCTCTTTAAGTTAACTCGGGAACACAGTGTAATAGGGCAGGGCAGCAGCAGCAGCATCCCACATATTATACTTTATTAAATAAGGTCGGTCTCCTTTTGCTGACAGAAATTTATTTATCGGTTGAAGCCATAGAAATCGAAATCAAAACAAGAATTCAATATCAGCCAGGTACACGAATAACTTAATTATGATGATGATTTCGTTACTCTTAGCATCAATGATTAAGAAACAAACTGGGAATCAAAAGAAGATGATAAATGTCGCAATGCTTGTGTTTTGTTTCTCCTTTGTGTCTTGTATGTTCAGCTTAATTGCCATTTTAGAAAGGAAGAAGCTTTGATCAAACCTGCAATAAAGGTTCCTTTCAAAGTATAATGGACTATTTATATAATCATGTGCCCTTGTGTTTGGATACGATATCAATAGGTTTGGCTTAATCATGCCTTGTTATTTTTGAAAGAACACATCATCCTCCCTTAGGTGTTGTGCTAATCATGAGATTGTATAGCAGATTGGATGAAAGTAAACTTTTTTCTTTACGGAATAAAAGCAAACACATTATAGATTAACATATCTACAACCTTTGATCCCGCACCCAAACCGCTAGTGACTGCTTGCTTGCTTTGGTCTTAACATTGAGCTCATGATAGTTGGAGGTTTTAAATAATTATATAAACAAAGTTATGTTAAAAGTTATTTGCTTTCAACGTTCTAAGAATATTGGTTACAAAAAGTACAACTTTCTTTGTGTGCATATGCTATCCTGTTATTATTGTATTCCTATTTGAGACTCGTAAGTTTTTCAGGACGATTCGCTAAGTCTTCTAACCCTAACATAGCATAGCGATATGGAGACTCCAGAAGTAAGTGTGGGAAGCAATGGTCTGAGGAGGACTCAAGTCATAGGTACTCACTCTATTTGTAATCAGGTAATGCTGCTATTCTCTATTTTCATATAGGAAATATCTGACCGTTTTGTGCAGATTCTCTATTGTCTAGCGATGTTGACATCTCATTGTCAACATCAAGGAAGAGAAAAGCGTACGAAGAAGAAGATATATCGTCCTCCCCTTCCAGCTGCTCTTCTACTGTCGACGGACCCGTTAATCATGATGCAAACTCTGGCGGTATGATCAAATTTAATACCAAATGTTTTTACTATACTATATACTATACTATACCTAAGACAAATCTTGCTCCAAAGAAGATGAAGATGAAGATGAAGATGAAGATGAAGATGATGACAAGTTGGACTTGAAAGTAACAAATTATGATGGTGAGATAATCAAGTTCAATGTCCCTACCTCAAAAGTAACATTGGAACTTTTAATGGAAGAAATCAGTATGGGGTTCAACTTAAAGGCGGGGACTTTCAGGATTAACTACTATGATAAATTTGGTGACCTTGCATCAATGCGAACTGATAGGTCAATGAGGGCAGGTCTAAGAATTTTGAAAGATATAACGAAAACTGACCAAGTCCAGTTGATCATCGTACGTGTCAGTTCCTAAACTTTTTTGTTTTAGACTTCAAGCATCATTATTTCCTGTTGAGTTTGGAAAAATGGGGGGGGGGGGTCAACTAGAAGTTGGTGAGAATACATAAGCCAAGTCAAGCAATTAAGTTTTAAAAGAATAAAAGTTTAGCAATTCATATGTCTAATGTAAGTTTAAGTCTACATGAATAAACATGAAGTATGGTATGCACATAATCAAACCTCCGACAAGTTTAGGTCCATCCCGCATCCACGGTTCACCTTAATATCACGTTGGAACGATAACAATCACCCGCGCTCCCCATAAAAGATGGTCAACAAATCTAGGTGGGATTGTCAATCCAATAGATCTATCATTGAATATCGCCGGCTTGGCCACAACTAATGATTATGTAAGTTTAAGTTTAAGTCTAATAGTATTTGTCTATGTCATGAGGCATTAAAGTTTACAACTAGACATGTATGTAGAATTGCTTAAGTATAAAGTTTCAAGTATAAAGAATTGCATAAACAAGGTTATGTAAACTCACCTTAGCAAAGTGTTAAGTCTCGTGAAATAGAATAAGTGTAGCCCAACGTTGCCAAGTATTACCCTATGTTTAAGGTAATAAATAAGTCTAAGTCTTTCTAGTCTACAAGTATTTTCTAGGGTTCCTAATTTGGGGATAAGGATTCGTTTAATTATTAAATAAATTGTTTAATAAATAAAAGAAATTTGAAAAATAAATAAACAAAAGTCTTTTTGTAGGTTTTTGATTAAGGATGATCACATTATAAGGTTTTAAGTATGAAAATAATTTTTATAAAATTATTTTCATAAAAATTGAATATTTAGTCTATTTATTTCTATTTTGTCAAAATATAACTTTAATATCTAAAAATATAAAAAATAAAGAATTTTTAAATTTAAATTTGGTGTAAAAATATTGAAAAAATGAATTTATTATGATTTATTTATGATTAAAATAACAAAAATCGATTAAAAATATTAAATAAATGATTTTTCTGAAATAATTTATTTCAGAAATGTTTATTGATTTATAAACTTAGAATAATTTTTGTGGAATTTTATAACGTCGCTTTGATATTTTTATAGAATTTTATAATTATAATTGAATAAACTTGTAATATTTATTATATATAATAAATAAATGATTTTTGAAAAACTAAAAATTGTATGATAAACTTTATTATCATAATATCATAAGATAATTTTTATAGAATTTATAAAGTAGATTTAGTATTTTAAAACCATTTTTAAAGTTAATATCAAAAATATAAAAGAAAAGAGGTTTTAAAAAAAAATAGTTGCTGTTGGTGGGATTCGAACCCGGGCCTCTGGCCGGTTCGAGTCTAATCACAAGCCTAGCCACCAACTGGGCTAGACCTTAAGAACGAGTTATATCCAGATTCAATTGTTTATATAGGTTTGCTGTTTTGTTTAATAATTGATTTTAAAAAAAAGGGCACGCGAATGGGAATCGAACCCTGGCCAATGGCCGGTTCGTGTTTTTGAGTAATAGAGCTTGGTTAACATTCTCGTTTCGAAATGTATAAATTGGATGACTGCGGCCATGTTTGGCTTTCCTTATTTCACCTCCTTATGACTTATCTCCTTAATCAAAAAAGAGATAAGGAGATAAGTTTGTTTGGGTAATGGGTTGAAAAGGAGGTTTTTGTGGGTTGAAAAGGAGATAAGTTATAAGTAAGAATTTGTGACTTTTTGATTAAGGAGATAAGGAGGTAGAAGAAGGAGATAAGGAGATAAGGAGTTGGAGAGCCAAACATGCTCTGCAGACAGTCATCTTCCCCAAATCGATTACCTATGAACCCTAGTTTTCTAATACGGCTAATTAGCATCCAATAGCCCCTAAAATGATGGGGCTATTGCTCGTGGACCACCGAAAAACAAATCAAACCAGGGAGAAAGACTTACAACGCGATTAATCGATTCGATTGGACGAGTCAACTGAAAAGTCAACCGCGACGAAATTCTTGATTCTCCGGTAGGTTTAGAAGAATTTGGGTGTGGGGGTTTTGATATTCGGTGCATATAGCTCGTAGGTAAAGCCTCAATTTACAGTGCAACACACATATTGATCGAATTGGAAAGTTATGATGACGGGTTGAATGCTTGGTCAAAATCGCGACTATGGAGCTTGATTGGCTCAAGATTGATAGCTATAAATGGCCGATTTATGTGATGTTGACTACATTCAAGTCCCAATTGTTTCCAAAAACATGTTTAGGCACATCAATTTTGAAAAAAAAATGTTGGTGGGAAGTGGGTTTTGACTTTCATTTGTCAACCGGTTTGGGTGCGGGTTCGAACCCCGGCCCAAACATTTAATTTTTTTTTGGCATTTAATTCATAACTATAATGTTGATTTTTGTATACGGTATGATTATACGTGTCCAAAAATCATCACAAAACATTTTTAGAACATACTAGAAGGGTATAATGTGACGTTTTATTGATCGAATAACAAACGTACATGGAATTAATACGAAATGTTACAGACACGAAGTTCAATTTCAAAAGGCAAGGGATATTATGCAAAAAAGTTAAGATATGAACATTATACTATGTATTATTGAAAACTAAAGATGAATAGTGTTTTTTCTTTGGCCTCAATTGCATATATACAAATGGTTTCTATTTTGGTTAAGAAAATTGTTTGGTGTTGTGGTGGTGTGGTGTTCGGTTGTTTTCAAAAGTTGTTCAGGTTCGACTCTTGCTGGTTGTTTTTTTTTTTTGAATTAATGGCATACTCACTGCCACATGTCTTCTACACATGCTTTATACTTTTCATTGCCACGCGTCTTTTGCACCAACATCCACCACAAAACCAACCTGCACCTTCACTACAACACGGTTTACCACCTCACGTGTTTTCTTTTTTTGTCTGCCTATCTCTCTCTCTCTCTCCTCCTTCAAACCCTTTTTTCATCATGCTACCGCCACCATCTCCTTCTTCCCCCGCCTATCTAAAGTCGCTAACCATCCACTCCTACGTTCATTTTCTCCCTTCATAGACGAAGAAAGATAGATTCGATGATGTTGCTGGACCAAGCTACTATCTCAGGTACGATTTCTACAGTTAGTTGAATACGCTTTTCGTGGTTCTTATTTTTTGTGTATTTTGGTTTTTACGTCTTAACCACCAAAATTAGCGGGCGATGTGAAATCGTTACTGTTTTGTAGACGCATCACCACCGTAGTCGATTGAAGGAAGTTATTTATTTTAAATATTGAACCAAGATTTTTTAGTTAAGGCCTATTTGATTTTGGTATCCAGGGATTTTTGTGGAAACTCAGCAATAAAAAGGTGAAGTTTCTAGCAATAAGAAAGATTCTACAGATTAAACAGAAGGTAACATGAACAAGCGATTGTTACTTCAAACATTCAGTTTATCTTTTCTACCTGTATTTCAAGCATTAGGGTTTTGGTTTTGTTGTATTATTTAAAGTGTCAATGTTGCAATTATTATAACCACCATTCAATTTGAATGGCCACTGAAAGAGAGACGCATCAAAACTGAGTGATTTCATCTTCTATTATTCCAATTGACCGATAGATTTATGTTGTCTTTTCTTTATTTTCAAAGAGTTGTGAGTATAGATTCAATTGTAGTGTGTATATGTATACTACTAATTGAAGTCCAAAAAGGTCAAATGATTGTGTGCTTTTAACTTAATGCTTGAAGTTAAGTTTGTTTTATTTTAACAACAGAGTAAGTATTTTTTTTCCTTCTCCATTTAGTTTTCAAAGTTTCATGGGCTCTAATTCCATTTACTCTGGAGTCTGGACAATCGTTAATTTTTAACATAGTGTATCTAAATCTTTGTTCATGTAATTAATTAGGCGATGGTGGTGAAGTAGTCCCACGCAACAGAGAATATATCAATAATATGCCGTAATTTAGGCCTTCTATGAGATCTGCTACTTTAATCCCAATTAATGAGCACTAACCTCTGCAAGTTGATGCTATTCAACTCGCTTTTTAATTCAGTTTTACTTATCTAGCAAAAGATAAGCTTGAGGCTCAAGCGTATGGCACATTGTTTCACTTATCTAGCAAAACATAAGCTTGAAGCTCAAACGTTTTCTTGATGATGTATGCAGATTATGAGATCAAATCCAATAGGATGTTGCTCCCTGACTACCTCAACATCCAATTGGTTCGGTATGTAATGTCTTGACAACTTAGTTTAATTGTTTCAACTGTATGTGCAAATGCTTATTTGATACTTTAGTGCATGGAAAATTGATACAGATATGATATCTTTAAGAATACCGATAAAAAAAGTACCCTTTTGTTATTGCTGAAGTGGTTGAATGCATAAATGGATGTCCATTTAATCAAAGTTTTTTTTTTATATTTTGGTTTGAGAAAGGTGAAGATCAGCCATGGCTCTTGCTGGGAAACCTTTCAGATCCTTTCATGAAGCCAATGACTGGTAAAGTATTATATCTTTGTATATGAATTGCTAATCCTGTTTGGTTTGCAAAATTTGTTGAAATTGGGATATATTTAGTTTTTCCAACTTGTATCACAATAATCATTTTGACACATCCAATCACCTTCTTAAAATGGGACGTTTGGCTGAAGTTTTTGGTTTGTTTTGACCAGTTTTTGTAATGCGGCTTTCTCGAGTGTTACAACTGTTGTCATTGATAAAGTGAACTCCCATCTATACAAGGTAATTTTTTCTCATAATCTCCACAGTTTGATATTGTTTTGCATTTGTGATATAAATGAACAATTGGATTGCATTATAAGTGGGAGAAAATGCAGGCACTACAGAGATAGTATTCTAAAAGCGTCAGTATCATGTATATATATTAGGCTTACACATGCATCAGCTTTCTACACAACTCATTGTTGAAGTTTCAAGTTTTGCATTCCGTGGATTAAAATTTTGAAGGGCTATAAAAGTTATTACCGCTCAAAACGCAAAGGTACTCCTGCTAGGTATGGTCTATGCCATGTTAAAACTTTCACAATGATCCGCTTGAGGATAAATTTTCTCAAAACGATATTTTGGCACCAGTTATTGAACTGGATTTGTACAATACTAATACCGTAATGAACCAAATTACATGAATGGTGCATGTGCTTTGTTAACACTTTTTAGCTCTGAATATTAATTGGCTCACATAACTAAATTTTGATACATGAACAAACTCACATATATGCACTAATTTAGCTAGAGGTGGTGGGGATTTTTCGTTGTTTCTGTGAACAAATAAGTGAAGATGATGCAAAGTGTTTACATATAATATTGTAGAAGTTTATTGAATTATGGTTTTGTATTGTTCACATTATTATGAGCTTATGGTGTTTTTTTGTTCAGAGATGGTGGATGCCAAGAAAAAAGTGTTAGAAAACTTACATTGTGATCGCCTCAACGCATCTTGTACATGAAGCTCGCGTATTTCCGAGTCTCTGTACTTGCTGCAATAAACTATAACAGAAAAAACGAAACCATAGAAGTGAACCGGGCTTGTGTTTGACACAATTCCCTTAAACAGATTCTTCGTCTGTTCCCAGGGTACACCGGTTCGAAACAGTGGTGGTGCACTGCCGGACTATCCCACTTGCCTGAAAAATAATCGAACTTGGTTGCTACTGCTATGTATTCGGGTTGTGTTTCTAGTGTATGTGTCTTTCAAGAGTTTCTTCATGTATATTTCTCATGTCTCAAAATGAGGTACAAAACTCATATGTATACATGAACTATGGCTAGTGAAAAGTCTCACATAATTAGAGACTTAAATTTTATTTATTAGTCATAAAACTCTATTCAAGCATCATAAAGTATATTTATTTGTCTTGAATTAATCACATGAAGAATATAGTTAATAATTATAATTTCACTAAATTATAATTAAATCTACATTCACCTTATTTCCAACAATCCCCCACATGAATGGAGATTTATCAAAACACCCATATTTCGAACAAACCCCCACATGAATAGGAGTCATACTCAGAAACAACCTCATTCCGATTAAATTTCAACAGTTGAGTTTTGCATACGATAGTTAATAATTATAATTTCACTTTGAACCTTCGCTTATGAAACGCACTTAGCCCACTAGCTCTGAGTAGAACGCGATGTCTTTGAACTCGTCTGCTGTTTATGTGGACGACAATACGCTTCACACAAGACTCTCCCTGACAACGTCAAGTCCTCATAGTTGTGTCCGTTATGGTCATGGACACGTGCCTGGTTCTGCGAGAGCTCTTAAGTATTGTGCCCCAACAATACCCTTCGAAGCGACCCCACTTCTCTCTCACATAGGTGATCTACTGGGACTGGTTACCTCAGTCAAATCATTAAAAGCCATAGGCTTAACCTCCACCTTGTCACTTTTTAGGAATGGACTAGGAAGCTTATTTAATTTATAGTAAGCTCCCTTTTTCAAAATGTGGGATTTCCAACAACTCTTTCCCACAGTGACCTTCGCCAGTTCATACAATTAGGTTGTCCTATTGAACTCAGATCTTGGGATCTCCAGTCAGCTGAGTTAGGTTTCCTTCGCATAAACTTAGCCTTTCATGGGCTTTAGTCCCATTCCCATTGACGACTTCTAAACTAAATCTCTGCTTAAGCCTTTTGTTAGCGGATCCGCGATGTTATCCTTTGACTTCACATAGTCAATAGTGATAACTCTTATAGAGATTAGTTGTCGTACCGATCATGCCTACGTCTTATACACCTATTCTTAATGATACACATTGTGATATGAGCTCTGCCAATAACCGATTGACTATCACAGCGTATGCATTGGGCCAATGCCGGCTTCGGCCACCTAGGTATATCCTTAACAAATTGACGTAGCCATTCTGCCTATTCATCCTCTAAAGCGATGAATTTTGATTCCATCATGGATCTAGCAATAACAATTTGCTTAGATGATTTCCATGTTATCGCAACACCTCCAAGTGTGAACAAACACCCACTCGTTGCCTTGGAATCATTTGTGTAAGATATCCAATTCGCATCACAGTAACCTTCAATAACTGTTGAATATCTTTTATATTGCAGCATGTAGTCTCGTATGTATCCTAATTACCAAAGCACCCGTGTCACGTAATTCCATGAATTGAACTTAGGTTGCTCGTGTATCTACTTAGCTTGCTTGCTAAGTCTGGTCTGATACAACTTATCAGATACATCAGGCTGCCAATAATTCTTGAGTACTCTAATTGGTTAACAGGCTCACCTCGTTTCTTAGCTAGACATTGACTCGTGTCGATGAAAGTTCTAGCCTCATTAGAGTCATTTCCATTGAACTTCTCAAGAATTTTGTCCACATAATAGGACTGACTTATAACAAGTCTGTTCTAGGTTCGTGTGATTTGTACTTCCCAAAATCACATTCGTTCATATCAAACCTTCTATTTTCAAATGCAAATCACCTCCACACTTAAGTGTTATTGGATAACTACCAAATGGGGTGATGAAAGTTTCTTCCTTTCATATGTACCTTGAAAACTTCTCAAGAACCATTTTTACATCCCTATGGATTGTTTCTTAAATGGCTCTTCCCCCCACATTGCTTTCACTTTGATTAAGTTTGAGTAATACCACTCATGATGACATTAGACACCCGTGATAAG